>CM052712.1:75588023-75605891 GCA_028551405.1 Uromys caudimaculatus
TGCAGCCTCAGTTGCAATTTATGGCCCAGGACTGAAGGGGTCATGCAAAGGAGTTGAGGCTCAGTGCTGCAAGAGGCCGAGGAAGGCCATTGGTGAAGGTGCAGCCTCAGTTGCAGTTGATGGCCCAGGACTGAAGGGGTCATGCAAAGGAGGTGAGGCTTGGCACCATGAAGAGAGCCTATGAGAGGCTGTTGGTAAAGCCTAGTTGCAGTGGAAGACAGCAGTGTTTTAGAGATGCCAGTACCATGAGATGTCACCAAGAACAGCAGCCGTAGTGGAGTACAGGCATCTGGAGCCCTAGAAGACAAGGTGTGTGCTACAAAGGGCAGAACTGGAAAAGTGACTCAAGCCCTTGGAGGAATCCAGAAGATCATGAGTGGATCCCAGACATTGGATGGTTGGAGTTTGATTTTGCTTTTGATTATGACTGTGGCCTGATATTTTTCCCTCCTGAAGAAAGAAGGTATTTTAGTGGAGCCCACAGTTAAGAGACTTTGAATTTTTAAAAGGAGATTGGATGTTTAAAAGGGACTGAAATGTTGATATGTAAGAATTTGCAAAGACTGTGGGACTTATAAAGTTATTTAGATCTTGGGGATGAATAAGGAAGTAAGGGTCGAGGCTTATTGGTGATGTGTTTTTGTGTCAAGTTGACAAAGGGTCAATTGTACTGGCTAGTTTGTGTGTCAACTTGACACAAGCTGGAGTTATCACAGAAAAAGGAGTTTCAGTTGAGAAAATGCCTCCATGAGATCCAGGTGTAAGGCATTTTCTCAATTAGTGATCAAGGGCGGAGGGCCCCTTGTGAGTAGTACCATCTGTGGGCTGGTAGTCTTGGGCTCTATAAGAAAGCCAGCTGAGCAAGCCAGGAGAAGCAAGCCAGTAAGCAGCATTCCTCCATGGCCTCTGCATCAGCTCCTGCTTCCTGACCTGCTTGAGTCCCAGTCCTGACTTCCTTTGGTGATGAACAGCAGTGTGGAAGTGTAAGGTCAATAAACCCTTTCCTCCCCAACTTGATTCTTGGCCATGATGTTTGTGCAGGAATAGAAACCCTGACTAAGACATAAGCATATTTTGCTTATTTGTTTTCTTCCCCTCCGAGACTTAGTTGATGAACCTAAAGGCCCGATCGCTCCCAAGCCTCAGGCCTATTTCACTTACGCATATGTATATAATACTGACTGAGGAGATGACTTTTAAGAAGTTCCTTATGATGTGGAAATCTAAGGGTAAATTGAGGATAGAGATGCCAATCAATTTAGGCCTGTAACCTGACTTGGTTTCTTAATAAAGTTCAATAGTCAAAGCCAAGTTTTCTGATATTATCCCCAGACGGAGATATGTATCTCCGTCAGACTACTCACAGCTAACCTTGTGACTTCCCTCAGCTACTTGGAGTCCTCCACCGATCCTAAATCATCACTGACTCCTGGCCTTTACAGAGTGCTGTACATGGGGGGAAAACAAAACAAAACAAACAAACCAACAGTAAGACATAGCTTCCTACTCTGCTCTGGGAAAGAGGTGGGAATCTTACCTCTCAAACAGCATGATCAGCCAAAAAATAAAAAGTAAAAAAATCACATTTTCCCCCCTCTGGCAATGTTCAGACAGACAAGGAAAGGGATTTTGATGGCAATACCAGCAAACCTGGTTAGCAACACACAAGGCCACGTACATACACATGAATGCATGCCAGCTACCAGCTGTCAACAGCTGTCAACTAGACACCGGGAAGTTGCTGGGAAACAAGACAGACAGCAAGAAGTCATCAGATTACAGTCAACTACATTAGAGAAGACCCAAGAACTATCTAGAAACACAGACAACCGCTTAAAACAGAAACAAAAGCCATCTTGGGCCTAGACAAGGAATCACGGAACTGTATCTCCCACTGCCTGGTAGAACTGCCCTGCCATTCAGTAGACAATAATAACCTGAGACTAGAGTTTAATGTCTGTCCAACGCTATGGCAGCAGTGGATCTAAGCATAAAAAAAGAAAGAAAGAAAAGAAAGAAAGTGAAAGAGTGAGAGAGAGACAGACAAGCAGACAGAAACAGAAAGAGAGAGAGAGAGAGAGAAAGAGAGAGAGGGAGAGAGAGAGAGAGAAAACAAGCGCGTGCCAGGAGTGGGAGTCACATCTGTAGTCCCTGCTGTGGAGACACTGAGGCCAGAGGATTTCAAGTTTGAAGACATCCTGGGCTATATTGTGAGACTTTTCATAGAAAGAAAAGAAGAGGAGGAAGGGAGAGAGGGAGGGAGGGAGGGAAGGAGGGAGGGAGGGAGGGAGGGAGGGAGGGGGGAAGAGAAAGAGGGTTGAATGAAAATCGTGGTGTGGTGGTATTACATGTCATCTCAGCACCAGAGAGGCTGAAGCAGGAGGATTACTTGAACCTAAGAATCCAGAAGTTTCAGACCAGCTTGGGCCACACAGCTTATATATACCAAAGTTCTGTTTAGAAAACAACATCAAAAACAAAACAAAGTAAGAAGGAAAGGAAAGAAAGAAGCCTGGCACGGTGACTTCCCCCTGCAGTCTCTGGCTTTGGGAAGCTGAGGTAAGACTGCTGTAGCATTGAGGTCAGTCTAGAACACAGTGAATTCCAGGTCAGCCTGGGCTGCAGAGCCAGGCTGTCTCTAAAGCAAACAAAAGAAGGAAATGTTTGAGTTCTACCCTGCAAATCACAGAGGAAGAAGGAACACATGGAATGAAAAAGGACAGTTTAATTCACTGGAGAAACCAACAGCTGTGCTTCCAGCTCTCGATATGCTGGATAAATTGGTTCATACAATGTGTCAGGTGATGGGGACACCTCTCAGTGCTGTAAGAGCACTTTCCCAGCATGCACTGGGCTCAATCTTCAACACCAAAGGGAAAGCAAGCAAGCAACACCCTTACCTTTAGTCCTTATGTTCATCCCAAACAGGGTTAGTCATTTGGGTTCACCCATAGCTCTCTATTGAAAATCACTGTGGTTCTATCATTGTGGTGGCTGATATCAGTGACCCAGCCCACTAGGTAGAGGTGTAGGGTGAGATCTGACTCAGGTTTTATGCTCAGTCCTTTCTACACTAATACTTAGCTGTGGGACTAAAAAGTTACTCGTGGTTTCTTTGGCTTTATCTTTTTTTTTTTTTTTTTTTTTTTTTTTGCTTTTTCGAGACAGGGTTTCTCTGTATAGCCCTGGCTGTCCTGGAACTCACTTTGTAGACCAGGCTGGCCTCGAACTCAGAAATCCACCTGTCTCTGTCTCCCAAGTGCTGGGATTAAAGGCATGCGCCACCACTGCCCGGCTGGCTTTATCTTTTTAAAGATAAGGCCTTACAATGTTGCCTTGGCTAGTCTGAGACTTCTTCATCTGTAAAATGGTGACCACAATGTGCCTATCTCACAGAGATGCCATGAGAAATAAAGCAGAGAAATGTTACGTTCAGCTGAAGCACCCAGCACACACGACATTCAATCATGACCGTGTGGCATCGCACTTGTGCCAGGTTCTGGAGATGGGTGTGTGTGTGTGTGTGTGTGTGTGTGTGTGTGTGTGTGTGTGTGTCTGTGCGCGCACGCGAGCACTATGTCCTGACTCCTGGCTTCAGAGAATCCACACTGAGGCACAGGAGACTGCCATTTAGATACCAGACGGGATACCGTGAACAGTTGTAAGGTAAACGTGTAACTGCATACACCTCTTCAACCGGACGGTCTCACTTTCTTTGAATGGATGCCCAGTGGTAAGATACATGAATCACACGGTAGCTCTAATTTTAGTTTTTTAAAGGAACTTCCATATGTTTTCCATAATGCCATTAATTTACATTCCCCAAAACAGTAGGAAAGTGGGAGTGAGATTTGGTTGGTTCTTTTGTTTTTGTTTTTAACCTTTTTTTTTTTTTTTTTTAAGCTAAAATAGGGTAGAAGAGGGACTGCAGAGATGGCTCATGGCTCAGTGGTGGATCTAGCTTGGTGCCCACACCCATGTCACGTGACTCACAACTACCTGAGTCTCTGACACCGGGGCATTTAATGTCCTCTTCCAGTCTCTGCTGGCACTTACACACACACACACACAAATCAAAATAAATCTTAAAAATAAGAAAAGATAGGCGGGCTGGGGAGACAGCTCAGTCAGGAAAGAGCCTGCCTTGCAAGGATGAAGATATCCACATAAACAGGCAGGAAGGTCATGGTGATGCAAGTTTGTAACCTCAATGCTGGGACACTCTGAGCTCACTGACTAGGAAGTCTTGCCTAATTAGTGAGTTCTGACTAGGCTAAGTGAGAGAGCCACTCTCAAAGAGAAACAAACCCGTGCAAGATTTAGCACGCACATTTGTCTTATTTCTGTCAAGGCAGTTGTACATGGGAAGAAGCAATATGAGGGAAAATCTAAGGACCACAAACCTAAGGCGTATTAAGAGGATATTGTAAATTTAACAAATACTTAACGAAAGTATGAAGATCAACTGAACAGGCCCTAGACAAATTTTTGATTTCTGACATGATGAGTAATAGAAAAAAAAAATTTGATAAAACCAGTAAGTCTGCCAAAGGCTGGGAGAGCCACAGGCTATCACAAATCTATAAGACTCAGTCAAAGGCTTCACTAAGCAGAAGACTCCTGGGACAAGTTAGCTCTGGTCACTCACTCTCGGGCTTCAGAAAACTCAGACGCAGCACTGCATTCCATAAACTGGACAGACTGGTTCTTCACACACGGACCTGCCTGTCTCCCAGGACATCCAAACTCTGGATGCAACATGCTAGCTCTTGGGGCAATGAACCCACTGCAAACTGTCAGATGACTGAGGCCTCGGCTGCCCAGAAGCCTTCCTTCCTGAGAGATCACCCCACTATTCCCTCCACAGTGAACAATGAGAGCACCACCATGCCATCCCTCACTGTGCCCCAGGCCTCCTGGCACACCATGGCTGAGTCAGCTGACCTAGCTGGGCGTACCAGTCCATGCCTTTAATCCTAGCACCTGGGAGACAGAAGCAGACAGAGCTCTGTGTGTTAGAGGCCAGCCTGGTCTACACAATGAGCAGACCAGTAGGAGCTCGATGAACTGCCAAATGCTGCTACAGGTGTTAGGTATGTTCAGTCTGTCAGCCCCCACAAATAGCACAGTCAAGTCACCAGTGGCATCGGATCCGCCTGAAGACTACAGAAAGCAAATACAGGCAAAACAGGCTCCACCAAGAAGTTTGATGGTTCCCTGCAAAGCTATGTCTACCTACAAACCCAGATCTCAGGGCGCCTAGCCAACCTGCATTTGCAGAGTCTTCATAACAGCCATCCATTCACGGGGCCTGGTCCTTCTCCAATCTATCCCTGACTTTCCCTGACTGAGTCCCACCATTCCAGCTGAGCTACTCATTAATCAGTTCCTCCACTTGTATCCTACGGGTTCTAAACCAAAGTTGGGATCATGCCACTCACTTCTTCCATTTGTGCTAACAGATGCTGGATGCAAAAGATGAAAGGGCCTCCCTGCACACCCCACCCCACCCCACCCGTTCCACACTGGCCTTCCAGTATATCAAGAAGTCAGATATGTATACCCACTTTTTGGTATATGTCTCTGTGTGTGTGTTTTAACATGTGTTTATAGTGTGTGTTTTCACATGTGTGTGTGTTTGTGTGTATATATCTGTGTGTATATGTATGTATACATGTCTGTGGGGGTATGTATGTCTCTGTGTGTGTATGTGGGGGGGTGTATGTCTGTGTGTACATGTGTTCATGTGTGTGTATGTGTGTGTGTATGTGTGTATATATGTGTATATGTATGCATGTGTATGTGTGTATGTATATATGTCTGTGTGTCTATGTGTTTGTGTGTGTGAATGTGTGTGTATGTTTGTGTGTATGTCTGTGTGTATGTGTGTATATGTGTTTGTGTGTGAATGTGTATACGTTTATGTGTGTATGTGTGCGTGTGTGTGTGTGTATATGTATATGTTAGTGTGAGTGTGAGTGTGTGTGTGTGTGTGTGTGTGTGTGTGTGTGTGTGTGTGTGTGTATGTGTGTTCCTAGAGCCCAGAGGTTGATGTTGGGTGACCTCTTCAACTATTCTTTGCCTTATTCATTAAGGCAGGGTCTCTCACTTGAACCCAGAGCTTGTCAGACTGGTCAGTCAGCTCTTTCCAGAGAATCCCTGCCTCCGCCTCCCAGGACTAGTCTAACAAATGGGCTGCTATGCTTGCCCTGTGTTTGAGTGGGTGGTGGGATCTAGCCGATGGCCTTCATACCTGTGTAGCAAGTGCTTTACTCGCTGGACCATGTCCAGTGACATGGATACTCACTATCCCACTTCTCAGATGGGTCTCAGATGGCCAAGGTCCACCTCAGATTCTCTATGGACTTCAGGATGACCCTGAACCTCTCTCTGATCCTCCTGTCTGCAGTTCCCAGTACTAGGACGACAGATATACACCACATCCTGGTTCTATACAGCATGGGGGCCAGAGGAAGACAAGCACCCAACTGCCTGAGCTACACCACCAGCCCCTTGAAGCAATTACTAAAATGCCTTCGTTACTGTTGCAATGGGAGCACTTCCATTGGGGACAGCATTTCAGGTCAGGACAGACTCAGGAAGAAGGGACAGACGTGTACTCATTCTCAACAGAGGCATTGCAGTATGCCAGCAGGGCAGTGTTTGGGGGGCTCACAGAACAAAAGCACAGCAAGAACTGAGCTGTGATCTGGCAGCGATGTAACACTTGGAGACCTAGAAAATTGCCTCCGTCCTTGAGTGAGGTGGCCTGAGGTTACCCAGAGAGCCCCTTCCCAAACAAAGGACCAAACAGAAACCAGAGGAAAGGTAAAGAGAGCTTTAATTTTAATCCTCTGAAAATTATTTTCAAAGATTCATTTATTATTATTTCATGTGCATGGGTGTTTTGCCTGCATGCACATGTGTGCACCAGGTGCATGCAGCGCCTGCAGGGGGCCAGAAGAGGATGCTGGATCCACTAGGACTAGTTACAGATGCTTGCAAGCCACCCTCTGGGAACTGGGAGCCCAACTTGGGTCCTCTGCAAGAGCAGCACCTGCTCTTAACCACTGAGCCATCTCTCCAGCATCTATTCTGAGACAGGGCATCATGATGTATCACTGACTAACCTGAACGCAAAACAGTCCTCCTGTCTCAGCTTTCCAAGTGCTGAGAGATCACAAGCATGAACAAACATGTCCAGACTGAGAGTCTCATGAAACCTGAGTATCAGGGAAGGGTAGCATGCTTTGCAAAGAAGATGAATGGGGGTGGGGTGGGGGACTCCAGAAAGAACAGCTGCCTTGTGTCTTGAGTCTGTCACTGAAGCTTTAATAGGCATGAGCATGATAACTGTATTCTGCACAGGATAACATAAGCCTTGTGAGGAGAATTACACTATATCTACCAGGCCCGCCAGCTAAAGAAACAAACGTGTTTCATTGCTGTTAGCTATAATTCTGCAGTCCGTTAAGTGTGCGCCAAGGCTCACACAGGTGTTTATCATAGAAGACAGCTAACTGAACTTATCCTGACTTTAGCCTTTAGCTTTTGATAGCTCTGGGCAAGGAAGAAAAGGAAATTTATCATTTAGCTTTTGTTAGCTTTGAGCCAGGGCCACAGGATGTTTATCTTTCATCTTTTGTTAACTTGGGCATAGAAAGAATAGTTAATCATATTTAGTGGCATTAACCCCTTAGCTCCGTGGCCCAGTCTAAGACCCACGGCTGCTCTTCTGGTTTGTTTTAACTGAGTGGTGTCAAACAGGCTGAGGACTACATTCTGACATGATAGTGCTCGAAAGTTTTAGGCAGACTCTTTTGAGATTTTTCCCTGCTTTTCAGTCTTAACAGCAAACATTCAAATAAAAGTGGATAGAGGGAGAAAGGGTGGGTCCCAAGGGTAAAGCATTTGCCCAGCCTGCAGAAATCCTATCGCCAGAGGTGGGGGTCCAATCCAGAGCACACTGCTTAGAATAAAAACATTTAGGGGCTGGAGTTACAGCTCAGTGGTAGCGTGCTTACATGGCATGCACGAAGTCCTAGGTTCAAACCTTACCCCCCCCCAACACACCCTCACATCCCTAAAAAGAAATATATGATATAAATGAGGAAAAAAGTACATGGGATTTGAAAGATTTAGTATGAATAAGGACAACATGAAATAATAATTCTCAATGGTGACATCATGCTGAAATATATTTGGGGGCCTTATATAAAATATGAACATTAGTTTTATCCTTTTTTTTTTTTTTTGACTTCAATGGATGTGTACACTAGCAAAAGTTTAAGTCACTTGTGTGGCTCATGTTAAATTTCTTTGGAAAACTTTAGTTGGAGAATAAGATTCTTTTATCCCCCCTTTGAGACAGGGTCTCACTCTGTAATCCAGGCTGGTAATGGCAGGTCTCCTGCCTCAGCCTCCCTAATGCTGGGACTGCAGGCATGTGCCAAAATACCTGGCTTAGAGTGTAAATCCCAAGCTACGAGCCAGGCTATGATTTGGTTAAATGTCCCCCAGAGGCTCATTAAGGCTCGTTCTCCATAGTGGCACTATTACTAAGAGACAGTAAAGACTTTAAGCTGGAAAGCCTATGTGAGGCTGTTCCTGCCTTAAGAGAACATGAGACCCAAGTCCCTTCCTCCTGGGCTGTGTCACCAACGCCCAGCAGCAATGAGGATAAGCAGTCCTTTAGAAAACCTCCCAAAGTGTGAGTCGAAAGAAACTTTGTTTCTTTACAATGTTTGTTACAAAGATGAACCGACACAAGTGTCCAAAACAAAAATAAATCTAAAAAGCTTAGTCACAGAAGATGCTAAACCTGTACAACCATGCACATCACACAGGTCACCATGGCCC
Organism: Uromys caudimaculatus; assembly: GCA_028551405.1. Lineage (NCBI taxonomy): Eukaryota > Metazoa > Chordata > Mammalia > Rodentia > Muridae > Uromys > Uromys caudimaculatus. The sequence goes on from CM052712.1 coordinate 75,596,883, forward strand.
TAAGCAGGGAAGCGGAGGAAGTGTCTGCTGAGGACTATGGAAAGTTGCTCTGACAGTAGAGAGGACATGAGAGGAAGGGGAAGTGCAGGCAGGCAGGAGAGCTCACTGGCAGCACCTGGAGGCAGCAGCCCACTCCAAAACATCTGCTCTTGGGGTGCTGTTTTGTTTTTGTAAGTTTGTTGTTCTTGTTTGCTTGTTTTGATTTTTGTATTTTCTGTTTCTTTGAAACCCTCTCAGAGTCTGTAACCTGCACCATAATTCCTATTAGCATTCTACAGTGAACCTTCTCATTTCTCCCTCACATTAACTGTTTGTTGGCCGCATCAGACCTTGTGCATGGTGGGTAAAGCACTGTCCCACTGAGCTGTAAACTCATGACTTTGGGCCTTTTATTTTGAGACAGAATCTCACTGTTTTCTAGGCTAACCTTGAACTCATTCTGTAGTCCAGGTAGGCCTTGAATTTGCAATCCCTCGGCCCTCAATCTGTAGAGTGGCTGGGATTATAAGCCTGTGTCATTAGGCTCAGCTCATATCAAATTTTTTAACTCAGAAGGTTTATTTATTTGTTTACCCAGGATCGTTCAGGAAACCAATTCAGAACTCACGGGGGATCACTTCTAGCTTCTAGCTGCCATGCCCCAAAATCTCAACATTCAAATCCCTTAAATAAAAGGGTACAGTGTTGACATAGAAGATACATACATTCCCCTGCAGACTCTTTTGTTTGCTGTCTGCCACAGTGGGGATCGAACTCAATGCTTTTTAACTCTGAACTCTCCTCTCGACTTCCCCCCATGTACTTCCGGTAGTCTCTAGATTCGTACTGTACCTCATACAATGGAAGTGCTGTGTGGGCAGCTGTTATGGGTTGAACTATTTAGGAATTGAGCAAGACAAGTCAGTATGTATTTAACACAAAAGCAACCACTGTATGCCCTACTACATAGTTACACATCAGCAGGAACATAGATTTCCCCCAAATATTTCCAACTTGCAGTTAGTTAACTATATGGATGAAGGCAGAACCCATGGATACAGAGAACAACTGTGGACTCTAAATGGGAACCACAGGAGAAGAAGAGTTACCTATGGAGGGAGAAGAAGGAAATCCCAAAGGGAAAGAGAGAGATAAGGGATGAATAGCCCTAAGGGTGTTTGAAAAGGAAATCACCTTACATCTGCTTACAATTTCATGTGCATGTGTGTGCATGTGTGTGCGTGTGTGTGCGTGTGTGTGCGTGTGTGTGCATGTGTGTGCGTGTGTGTGCGTGTGTGTGCGTGTGTGTGCGCGTGTGTGTGCATGTGTGTGCGTGTGTGTGCATGTGTGTGCATACATACAGGTATGTACACACATGCACAACACACGAAATATGATGAAGTTCTATCACTTGGAAGACAATGCTCCCTCTAAAAAGCTATAGACTAGCTAAGAAAAACCCCATGGCCAGGCACAGAAAACTTCAAGTTGTTGGTCAGGGGAGTCCAAGAGAACACAAAACGGCCCTTGTTTCCTGCCTCCCAGAGATTGAAAGTAAGTCCCTATTGCTAACGATGCTACGAACTTTGAACAATTGGAGAAGTCAAGGTGGAACCAACCTGGAAGCCTCCTCCCTGAGGACAGGCTCTCAGTGTTGGGAGGCAGTATTTAAGCAGCCACAGATGGAGAACAACCAAGTAGCCCTACTTAGTAGCTATGATGCCTACAGGCCATAGCAAGGACAATATCAGCAAGATGCTCTAAAAGTTGTAATAGTGGCACTTATCTCCTGGCGTGGCCAACAGCCATTTGGACCCAAGCCCTCTCATCAGGAAGGAACTCATGTCTTTCATGGTAAACCACTACCTGTGGCTGGTAAGGTCAATGACTCTACTAGAAGAATCTCCTATTGTCACATTCATAAAGCAGCAAAATTCCTACCTACATTCCAAATACATATCCTTCCACCCCAGATAAGTGTAGCTCTTGTTCTGCATCAAAGAAGCTTCTTGTTGCAGCAGAGACCAATACCCAAAGTCACAACTGGTCTAAATGTATAGAACAAACAGTTAACCCTGGTTGATAAAGCTACAATACAACCCCTGCAACCAAAGGCTCAGAAAACATAGCGGGGGTGGGGGGGACGACTGTAGGAGCCAGAGGACCAGGGCATTGACTGCGAGTCAGTGCCTTCTATATATGACGGGGAAGCTGTGCCCATGACATCTCAACAAGACTTAAGACCTGAAAGAATGACAACGCCTGTAGACACGCCGTCATAGATGGGGAAAATGCACGGGGGTCTCAGCATTAGATAAGGATCTACAGATAGTGAGTGACTGCTGAGGGAGGAGAGATCAGTCTCTTCCAGGGAAGAGCCCCCTGATGGGTGAGCCAGTCCCGGGAGGTCAGCCCTAAATACACAGACACAGGAATAACACTAAATAAACAGAGCAGATTATATTTATAAATTTATATGTATGTATGTACATATATATACATATATGTGTGTGTATAACATTAATAATAAAAGGGCACGAATTTGAGAGGGAGTTGGGAGGAATGATGTAAATATAATACTTATATACAAAATTTGCAAAAAATAAACAAGAGAATAGTCTTTTTTTTTTAAATCTGCTTTAGTCAGGCCAGTGGTGTACACCTGTAATTCTAGCCTTAGGAAGGCTGAAGCACAGGTTTAGAAGTTTGAGGCTAGCTGAGGCTATCCGGTAAGCACTTGTCTCAAAACAGTGAAACACAAACAAACAAAACTCTGGGGCTGGGAACGGCTTAGTTGTAATGCTTCTGCCAGGAAAGAATGAAATTCTAAGTTCAGATTCTTAGAACTCAGGCAAAAACAGACCCAGCAACACAGGCCTGTGACTCCAGTGCTTTCACAAGATGGGAGGTAGAGACAGGAGACCCCGGAAGTTTGCAGGCCAGCTAGCTTGTACATAAGTAAGAAACTGTCACACACAAGGTAAATATAAAGGCCGAAACCCAAGACTGTCCTCTAATCTCCACACATGTGACAGAAGATTCCAGAGCCCCAACACGCCTATTAGACTGGGCCTATTATTTAAAAACATAAAAGAAGGCAGAGAAGAAGGGGGTGAGGAGGGGAGGGGTGGAGGAAGGGAGGGAGAATAGAGAGACAGTGGGGAGAGGGAGGGCATGGCACAGGGAGGGGCACAATTAGATAACACTCATTGGAGAGGTATTAATACTCTCAAACTCCTTTCTGGGCATTCTTTTTAGTTTGGGTATTGTTTTACTTTTGCTTTAACAAGACAGTGTCTCAGTGTACCCCAGGCTGGCCTAGAACTCATGATCTAGCCCACACTGGGCAATTGATTACAATGGACTCTGAGACCATCTGGCAGTCCAGAAGAAAGAACTGACTGTCTGCTTCTTTACTGATGTCTTTTTTTGTTTGGTTGGTTTTTTACTATTGTCAAAGAAAGATTTTCCTGGCATGGGTCCTGCAGGGGAAGGAGGAGCTACTGAGACTACAGCAGCACAGAAAGCATCCTGACTGTAAGACCCAAGTCATCTCCCTCAGTCTGCTCACCTTTGAAAACCTATGGTCAAGGGGCCAGGAAAATGGCTCATCAGGGAAAGGTGTTTGCTGCCAAGCCTGAGGACTTGAGTTTGATCCTTACGATCCACACAGTGAAAGAAGAGAACTGACTCCTGTAAGTTGACCTCTGACCTCTACACACAGGCCATGGTACATGCGCTCTCTCTCTCTCTCTCTCTCTCTCTCTCTCTCTCTCTCTTGCGCGCGCGCGCGCACACACACACACACACACACACACACAAATAAATGTAGCAAAAAATGATCAATACCACTCTTCAATCTTCTCAGCCTTTGAAACTGGCAGTCAGTGCCACAAACCCAGTCATCACCTGCTATTTCTTACACCCGGTGTGAAGAAATAAGAAAGCCTAAAAAAGGAATGGACAAACTGAGCGTGGTGGACTATGTTTGAAATCCTAGCACTTAGAAGGCTGAAGCAGGAGGATAGCCACAAGTTGAACTTCAAGGCCAATTTAGGCTACAGAATAAATTTCAAGACAGTAAAACCCTGTCTCAGAGAAGTGTTGGGGACACAGTTTAGTTAGTAAAATGTATATGAGGAATCCCGGTTTCACACCCAACATAAAGGCTATCCAGTAAGCACTTGTCCCAGTAATTCCTGTTTAGGAGGCAGGAGAATCAAGAAGTTCAAAATCACCCTTCAATACATAATGAATTCAAAGCCATCCTGAGCTATAAGAAAGCCAGTCTCATTAGAAAAAAAAAAAGTGAATGAATGAGAATCAGAAAACATCTCAGATCAACAATGAATACTAAAAACTGGTTTAAAACTGTATGTGTGGAAGGGAATTGGAGGGAACCCTAAAAGTCTCTGAAGTCTGAGGGGGCCCTTAAAAGAGGTGGAGAGCAGCTGTGGAGAACAGGAAGGGGCAGCCTTCCTGAGTATGGCAGGCAGGGACGAAGCCCTGCCCACAAAGCTCTGTTGAAAAATCTCCCCAGACAACAGCAGTGCAGAACTGAACCTGTGTGTCCCCCAGTTGCATCCTGGCACAGTTGTGCTGGCACAGCCCAAGGATCCCACCATGTTTTAACAGTGAAGGGGAGGACTCACCTGTAGGTGTATGGCCCCACTTCTTCCAGTCGGGGGATTTCTCCTTGGAGAATCTCCTCGGGATTGGTGACATTGAAGAAATAGAACTGGATGTACACAGGTAACGGGGGCTTCTCCCAGGAATCAAAGACCTTAGTGCCATTTTGCAATACCATATTCTGAGGAGGGAAAAACAAATAAACAAACAGGTTTACAAAAAGGTAAGGCCACTGCTTCTGAATGTGGGATAGAAAGAAGGGCATTTCCTATCCTGTAACGGGGGTTTGGGGACAGAAGCCCAGGTTCCAGAAACCACATGTCATGGCAACCTGTCCGAATCCATGAATTAAAGAGAAGGGTAACTGTGAAAAGCAGAGAAAGACATAATCCATGTGTTGAGAAGAGGAACATATAAAGGAGTCCTACGACTCTGAGCTCATCACTGAGGTCTTGACAGAGCTTTAGAACTTTGGGGTTTAGCTTGCTGTTAGGGCAGTGTTTCCCTCTGAAGTCTAGGCTGGCCTGAAGCTCACTATGTAGTCCTGGCTGGCCCTTTGAGGCAGTCCTTTTTCTCTCAATCCCTGAGTGATTACAGGCACTCACCATCATGCCTAGTGAACTTTAAATAGAGGAAGAACTGGAGTGGCTCTGCCCATCTTTGTCGCAGATCTGACCCTGCCAGGTGCTTCAATCTGTTGGTAAATTAATTGCAGAATCAACCTGGTTCCTCCCAAACAACCCACTCTGAGCTATAGCCACTCCATCATACACCTTGGTTCTCATCTTCCAGTGGGTAAGCCTGGAAGGGGTTGAGCTAGGTAGAGAGAGACATTCCTCAGGGATAATCATGTCTGTCCTGTGCAGAGCCGGCAAGAATCTAACCTGAAGAAATGCAGGCACAAAGGGAGGGCAGAGTGGCCAGGCTCTCACCCTGGCCACTCATCTCATGGGTCCAAATCAGGAGTCCACCTCGATAGCAAAAGCAGATTCCAGGTGCTTGTCATGGTCTGCCCCCCTTGCTTGGTTGTTTTAATTCTTTCTTGGGCAATAACTTGCAATCTCTTGAGAACGGGGTCGTATTTTACATTAACAGGTCTCGCTGTCAGTAAGCCTAAGAATCAGACAGACAGTGGAACCACACCCGCCCAGTAAGTTCACCATCAGGAGCTGTGCATGCATCTATAGCCAACCCCTGACATGTCTATAAAGTAGAGATGGCTGGCTCTGGCTCAAACACAAACTGAGTTTCATGACTACTGTAGACAATCTCTTTCTCCCATAATCCTTCATTTACTCCCTAATTATGCCATGGGCTAATATCCCCATATCTCAAATTCATATTTTTAAGTCCTAACTCCCAATTCCTCAACATGTGAGCATATTTGAAGACGGGATTTATTAGAGAGGTGACTGAGGTTAGATGAGGTAATGAATATGGGAACCAATATGACTGATTTCTTTATAAGAACAAAAAGATAAGACTAAAATGTTCCCAGAAACCATAGGTTATTAAATGAAAATCCAGTGTCAGGGTTGGGCTACCTCCCCATGAGTTGTTGGTCATTGAGACCTCCGAGGCTCCCAGAACAATCCAGACAACTGCCACTGCTCTTGGTTGTCTAACAAAACTAAATGAGAACATATGCTTTGGTCACAGGATGGAAAAATCAAGGTGGAATTACGCTGGAGGCTTTTTCACTGCTAGCTAGCACCGATAGCGCCAGAGTGCAGTGCAGACTTCATCAGAAGAATTACCTGACAGTCTTCCTCAGACATGGCCCCTGAACGTTACCGACTAGCCATGCAACAGTCACCTACTGGTGCAACAGTGGCAAGCTTGTCATGGGAATAACCAACAACTTTCTGATTAGATGTAAGGCCGGCCCCACAAGAGGGAATTCATAGCCGGGCAGTGGTGGTGCACGCCTTTAATCCCAGCACTCGGGAGGCAGAGGCAGGTGGATTTCTGAGTTCGAGGCCAGCCTGGTCTACAGAGGGAGTTCCAGGACAGCCAGGGCTATACAGAGAAACCCTGTCTCGAAAAAAAAAAAAAAAAAAAAAAAAGAGGCAGGGGCCATATTGCCAAAGCTCCTGGTGATTTTTCAGCTAGCAGACATGATATACTTGTCCAGTTGCCTTCTAAATAATTATGTCTATGCCCAGAAAATAATGCTGCTATCAGCTTTAGTCAGAGAAGCTTCTTCTTAGAGTGGACAGAGCTACCTGAAGAGACTTATTACTGGTCAAAGAAAGGTGAACAAGTGACTTTGGTTGCTCAGGCATAAATGGGGTATCTGTGTCACCTCCTCAAAGGCACAGAGAACATTATACAAGGATGTCCCACCATCATTTCTATCCAACACCTTGCTAAGTCAGTGAGTTGAGATGTGACTGATGGAACAGAAATTCAAAAACAAACTACATGACTCCTTGGCTCCTCCAACTTCTGAGGTCCTGTTTAAGCGTCTACTTGGCAGGCCTCATCTACCCCAGGCAGGAAATCTTTGTCCACGATAGAAGCAGATATTTAAAAGATTTGTGGGGTTTTTTTCCTCACCCATGAGGGAATTGAATTTAGGGCCCCAAGGATACTAGGTAAGCACTCTACTACTGAGCTGCACCTTCAGCCCTTTAAAAAGTTTTAATTATTATTGTTATTCTGAAACACTAAGTGACGCAGGCTAGCCTTGAGTCAGCCCAGACTGGCTTTAGTTTCCCAAATCCTGCGATTACGGGCCTGGCTAAGATTTGTCTCTATCTTATTTCCTAAACTCAAGCCTAGCTGAGGGCAGAGGGGCAGTAGACTGAAGAAAACCAGACTGGGTGTACTCGGGTCAAGCCTTTCCACAGCTGTGCCACAGCTGGATTTGGAGACCCATCAGCTTTTCTCCACTCTTCCATTTCAACTCCGCATACATCATAATTACAAGAACGTCTCTTCCGATACACCTCTCGTATGCGTTTTTTTTTGGGCAGTCTATCAGAAACTATGCATCCAATGCCTAGAAACTGTACCAGGAACCTAAGCTACTTTAAACCAGTGTTGGAATTATGAGAATGGAGAGCCTGTAAATAACAATTACTTCATTTTCCAAAGCATTTAAAAGACCTGTAAGGATCACTTCTTCTGGTCCAAAACTTTCTAGAAAAAGGCAGGGCAACAATTTTTTCTTCTCCATAAACTCCCTGAGGAAACCCGTACCTTCCATCGGACTCCATGACATGGAGTGGTCAGCACAGGAAAACACCTAATAACAGAAGTCATTAGGGACGTACTGGCTAGTTTTGTGTGTCAACTTGACACAAGCTGAAGTTATCACAGAGGAAGGAGTTTCAGTTGAGAAAATGCCTCCATGAGATCCAGAGGTAAGACATTTTCTCAATTAGTGATCAAGGGGGGAGGGCCCCTTGTGAGTGGTACCATCTGTGGACTGGTAGTCTTGGGCTCTATAAGAAAGCAGGCTGAGCAAGCCAGGGGAAGCAAGCCAGTAAGCAGCATTCCTCCACGGCCTCTGCATCAGCTCCTGCTTCGTGACCTGCTTGAGTCCCAGTCTTGACTTCCTTTGGTGATGAACGGCAGCATGGAAGTGTGAGCTGAATAAACCCTTTCCTCCCCAACTTGCTTCTTGGTCATGATGTTTGTGCAGGAATAGAAACCCTGACTAAGACAAATTGGTACCAGCGTAGTGGGGTATTCCCGTCACAACCTGACCATGTTTTGGGGAGGACTGTGGAAGGACTTTGGAACTTTGGGCTGCTCTATGGAATGTTCTGTAGGAGCTTGGAAGATAATGTTGAGAACAGTGCATAAGATGGAGGCCTGGCTTGTGAAATTTCAGAAGGAAGATTAAAGACTCTTATCAGGGCCATTGCTAGTTTGATTTAAGATTCTGTGGTTTTGGTTAGCTGGGGCTGAAGATCAGCTGTGATTAACAAGATACCAGAACTACTAAAGTAAAACCATTGCATTACTGGAACTATTGATGCTGGTTAGCTGGAGTTGGGAAATTGGCAGTGATTGGGAAGAGACCAGCATCAATGAGGTGAAATCTTTTGAGAAGTGTTTTCTGAGAGCACAGAGGTTGTGTTCCAGAAATAGCCAAGGTTGTACCTTGTGCTGGACTTGGTAATGTGTAAGAGTCACCCAGGTGGTACTGGTTTTGAAGGCATGAAGGAGTCGTGAAGAGCAGCTGAGGCCTGGGCACTGTGAGAGGCCATGGAAGGCCATTGGTGAAAATGCAGCCTCAGTTGCAATTTATGGCCCAGGACTGAAGGGGTCATGCAAAGGAGTTGAGGCTCAGTGCTGCAAGAGGCCGAGGAAGGCCATTGGTGAAGGTGCAGCCTCAGTTGCAATTGATGGCCCAGGATTGAAGGGGTCATGCAAAGGAGGTGAGGCTTG
>CM052712.1:75606391-75628196 GCA_028551405.1 Uromys caudimaculatus
TTTGCCCTGATATATTTTCCCTCCTGAAGAAAGAAGGTATTTTAGTGGAGCCCACAGTTAAGAGACTTTGCATTTTAAAAGATTTTGAATTTTAAGAGATTGGATGTTTAAAAGGGACCGAAATGTTAATATGTAAGAATTTGTAAAGACTGTGGGACTTGTAAAGTTATTTAGATCTTGGGGATGAATAAGGAAGTAAGGGTTGAGGCTTATTGGTGATGTGTTTGTGTGTCAAGTTGACAAGGGGTCAATTGTACTGGCTAGTTTTGTGTGTCAACTTGACACAAGCTGGAGTTATCACAGAGAAAGGAGTTTCAGTTGAGAAAATGCCTCCATGAGATCCAACAGTAAGGCATTTTCTCAGTTAGTGATCAAGGGGGGAGAGCCCCTTGTGTGTGGTACCATCTGTGGGCTGGTAGTCTTGGGATCTATAAGAAAGCAAGCTGAGCAAGCCAGGAGAAGCAAGCCAGTAAGGAACATCCCTCCATGGCCTCTGCATCAGCTCCTGTTCCCTGACCTGCTTGAGTCCCAGTCCTGACTTCCTTTGGTGATGAACAGCAGCATGGAAATGTAAGCTCAATAAACCCTTTCCTCCCCAACTTGCATCTTGGTCATGATGTTGGTGCAGGAACAGAAACCCCGACTAAGACAAGGGATCAACAAGAAGCAGATGAAATCGTGTGTAACCAACTGGGTTGGCTGCTGGCTTCGCAAAATGGAGTATCCTGTTCTCCAAAAAATAATAGGTTCCTTTTGTTCTTTTACACTTCCTATGACCTGTAGGACAACATACCTGTTACCCGACACTGACAGTCTGACCCCAGGAGCTGGATACCCACAAGCCTACATGAAATGGTGAGCTTCCAACTCAGGGACAGACCCTGTCTCAAGGAGATAAAGCAGAGTGTGAGGAAGCAGGACACCCGAGAACCCCCCCTTCACTTCTGCTGCAGCTTCTGCATGTGGGCACATAGGTATGTGCACACCACCCCTACACACCAGGCACACATTAGGCACACGTACCTCATACAGGAATTAAAAATAAATTATTTAATATTATTTTTAAAAAGAAAAGAGAGGAAGGGCTAGGTGTTGTGACCTATGTAAGCCAAGCGCTGGGTGGCTGCCGCAGAAAGATTGTCACAAGTTGAGGCTCTGGACTACAGAGCAAGACCCTGTCTCATAAAGGAAAACAACAAAACACAAGCAGTGCCGAAATGCACCTCTTTCAAGTGTCAATTCAATGTAGGCAGTGTGTCACAATAATCAAGGAGGTTAAATACAAAGCAGATCTGAAGGAGCTCCAGACATGGCTCCATGGTTAAGAGCACTTGTTCTTCAGAGGCCCAGGTTCAGTTCCCAGTGTCCATATGGAAGCTCACAATTGTCTGCAACTCCAGTTCCAGGAAATCTAGCACTCTCTTCTGCCCTCTGTGGGCACCAGAGGTACCCACATGGTACACAGATATATGCATGCAAAACACTCATGAACATAAAATAACCCCTTACACACGCACACACACACACACACACACACACACACACACACACACACACACACATGGCTGGGGATATAGCACAGAAGTAGCATTTACCTTGCCTAGCATGTGGAAGGCTCTAGATTCAATTCCTGGAGGTTGGAGGGTCAGAGAAGTCAGGAGTGGACAGCACAAATCTGACTTGGCTCAGGAGAGGCTGCCTGAAAGCATTACTGTAAGGAGAAAAGGGACTGTAGCCAATGGCAAAAGCTAATAGTAACGTTTGCAGGGGTCTCAAAGGTTAGGCGAAAAGTTTCATTTCCTGGGAGGAGTGGGCAAGGCTAGAGACTGGTGTCAGGAAAAGTGGGGTGCCTAGGAGTGGCAGCATCAGCCAGTGAGCAGAGGGCCTCACCCGGAGGCCCAGCACAGGGGCCTGGTGGGGGTGTGTGTGGGAGAACAGAGAAGAAAGGACTTGGGATCTCATTTATATGTTAAAGAAAATCATCTACAAATTACAAACCCCCAGAGACTCTGGCTAGGGAGAGCTGAACAGATGGGGGAGCATCTGGGTTTATGTCACTTGGTTTCAGCCAGCTCAGGCAACCCAAGGCATAGAAAACAAAGTGGGGGACTTTCCAGAAAGAAAGAAGGCAGAACCCCTTCCAGAAAGGGTGGAAGCCAGCCTACTTGGGCATCTATAAACTTGTCTCTCTGAGGTTTAGGATAAAAATAAACCTTTAGAAACCTTGTCTCCTTAATCAGAGCAAATGAAAACACTCCTGGCTAACACTGAAACAGTCCTTGACAGCTTGCCTGCGTCACAGTCGGTAGCAGACTCTGGCACACCCTGGTGTTCTCCCCGTGGTCAGCCTGACCCCATTGCACTTCTCTGCCCCGACTACTTAGCAGAACCGACGCCATCTGAACACACTGTCCTGTTCTCTTGTATTGCCTTCAGACCTCCCCCAGTTTGTACACAGTTCATGTGCGTTTACTCTGTCTCACAAAGCTGCAGGCTAGGCTAGTCAAGGAGCCCTCTGTAAATCCCAGAAGAGACCCTGGGCCTCGTGTGTGTGTGTGTGTGTGTGTGTGTGTGTGTGTGTACATCTGTGTGTATGTCTGTGTTTGTATATATCCATGTGTGTTCTGTGTGTGTGACCAAGAGAGAACAGGAGAGCAGAGGGAAGCAACTGCCAACATTTCTAAAAGCAGTTGCATCTTTATCTTTACCCTTTCCTGCGTTCAGTTAGACTAGTCACCATTGCCAGCACGACCAGCTGCCTACCGTGTACCTGCCAGACTCTGAGGCTGTGCTAGAGGCCTCATTGCTTCTCAGCTTCAGTGTAGGCCCTGCAAGATACGAATTTCCAGTTTTTCAGTTTGTATCCAAGTCAGGCACACAAAGAGCAATGGAAAGAAACTCCAATGTTGTCGTCAAGGAAACAATAGCACAGACTTCTGCAAGTTACAAAGCCAGTATGTTGAATCAAGTCTGGACAAGCCCTGTTCTGCAGTGTAGCAAAGCCCATGTTTTCTTACCTCACAGCCTGGTGCAGTGACCAGATTTAGCAAATACAATCAAGTTTCATGGAAACAACAATTTCTTAAGTAAATTATGTCCCAGATATTACACGAGCTACATAGAAAGTGAATCTTTTAAATTTTAAAATTTAATCATACACACACACACACACACACACACACACACACACACACACATTGTATCTGTATTGGTATTTTGCCTATATATATATATGTTACACTACATGCATGCCTGGTACCCAAGGTCAGAAGAGGGTACTGGATTCCCTGGGACTTGAGTTACAGATGACTGGGAGCTCCCATGTGGATGCTGGGAATCGAACCCAGATCTTCTGAGCTATTTCTCCACCCCAGAAAATGATTTAGTCTTTACAGAGGCATTTGAAGAATTTGGGGACAAAGTGTTGTGATATTAGCAACTTAGATTGAAATAATTACCAAAAAAAAGAAAGGGGGGGCTGGAGAGATGGCTCAGTGGCTAAGAGCACCGACTGCTCTCTTCCAGAGGTCCTGAGTTCAATTCCCAGCAACCACATGGTGGCTCACAACCATCTGTAATGGGATCTAATGCGCTCTTCTGGTGTGTCTGAAGACAGCGACAATGTACTCACATAAAATAAATAAATCTTTTTTTTTTTTTAAATGGGTGTATGTGTGTTAGAGAGCTATGGCCAGACAGTAACAACTGATAGCTGAAAGTGAATGGTAGCATCACACACACAAATACCGAAATAATTATTTTGCTGTTTATCTGGGATATAAATTAAACTGGGTTTTCTATCTAGCAACCTTACCCTAAAGGGACCATAAGAACAACATAGAAAGCATAATTCGCTGGACTGTGAGCTTCCCAGTCAGTCACCATGAGTTCTTAAGGAAAGCAGGGAGATGAGAGGCCATGGTGAGCTCCATTCACCGGCATCCGAGGACCTAAAGAGAGAATAACTGAAGCCCAGAGCCCCCATAGCTGCTCAGTCCCGCTATGCTAATCTATCCAGAGAAAGCACTGGAACCTTCTACCACAAGATGGGCCAGAAAACAGGTCTCTATGGATGGAAGCTTCTAGCTTTGTGCCAGATACAGAAAGCATTGGGTATGATTTGCAAAGCTTGCTCTGCAAAAGTGGTATTAACCAACTAATAAGCAACAACCTTAAGTTCAAGTCCTGAGGATACCTAGCACAGGAAGTCTTTCATTCTGCCACATACAAGGAACTAGTACCACTGCCACAGCTGCCCTGTGACGTTCTTAACATGAAGCCACAGATGGGGAGAACTGCTGCCCATCCCCCAGGGCTCTGCTGTGACAGCCCAGAGAAACACCCAAAAGCTGAGCTGTCTTAGTCAGACCATATTAAAAACCAGCATGAGGTCCTACATCAGTTTTACAAATGACTTTGGGTTGTGCTTATTAATTTTTGCCAGGTATGCGTCTGTACTGGCTAGTTTTATGTGTCAACTTGACACAAGCTGAAGTTATCACAGAGAAAGGAGTTTCAGTTGAGAAAAATGCCTCCATGAGATCCAGCGGTAAGGCATTTTCTCAATTAGTGATCAAGGGGGGGAGGGCCCCTTGTGAGTGGTGCTATCTGTGGGCTGGTGGTCTTGGGTTCTATAAGAAAGCAGGCTGAGCAAGCCAGGAGAAGCAAGCAAGCCAGTAAGCAGCATTCCTCCATGGCCTCTGCATCAGCTCCTGCTCCTTGACCTGCTTGAGTTCCAGTCCTGACTTCCTTTGGTGATGAACAGCATCTTGGTCATGATGTTTGTGCAGGAATAGAAACCCTGACTAACAGTGTCTGTGTCCTTATCTGTTGTACAGTGACCAATCAGCTGACCCAATCATTCTCTTTTGAACACGTACTTATTTGTGTCTTTCAGAGAATGTTCTGAAATGTCTTCCTCTAAGTTATTGGTTAATTACGTTTTAATTAATTGTCACTGTGTATGCTTGTGCATGGCTGGGAGGGAGGTGCGTGTGTCACAGTGAGGACATGGAGGTCAGAAGACAACTTTGTGAACTCATTTCTCTCCAACCCCCTTTACATAGCTTCTAGGAGTCACCTCAGGTAACAGACTTGCAAGGCAAGGGCCTTTATCCACGGAGCCATCTCACCAACCCTCCTAATTTCTTCAAATAGACTGCTAGCATTGGAACTATTTGATAAAGGTTTTCATGGACTCGTGCTGTCAGGTGCTTCCAGAAACATCACCAGTGAGCATATCCCTGAGTACAGCCCTCCAATTCTCTAGCTTTCAAGTGTTTTGACATTTTGTTTAACAGTAGAAAATTAACATCTTAGATTACAAGAAAAGTATCTTCTCTCTCTCTCTCTCTCTCTCTCTCTCTCTCTCTCTCTCTCTTTCTCTCTCTCTCTCTCAACAAGACATGAAGTTGGCAGAATTCACAAACGGCATGACCTTGAGTCAGTAAGGTCATGAAGAAGTCAATAAAGGCGTCAGAAGAAGGAGTGAGAACAGCAACTCTGTGCTGAACCTGGGGACAGAGAGCCATTGGAGGCCAGGCCTATCTAGCCGGATTAACTTCTTTACTGAGCAGCCTTGGGGGAAAGAAACAGCTCTAAAGTCACTGAACCAGCAGTTCCAGGGCAAGCCATTTCCTAATGATAAAAATAAACACTTGGGGAATTGCGTCAGGTTTGAAAGGAACCAGAAATACTTTTAAAGAAACCAGCAGGGCTGGAGAGCACTAGCAAGTACTCTCTGCAAGGTCAACAGAATGCTCCTTAGTAACTGAACACGACTCAAGCATTCATATTGCCCTTCACCCACAGTTAATGCAACCAACTAGGAGAACCTGGCCAAAGAATATGTGTGGCTTTCCTTGGGTTCCAGGTTAGGAAAACTCACCAAATACCAAAACACCAGTTGCTTTTGTTTTGAAAAATTGCTCCCATATATTAAGCAAACCAAAGACAGGCTGCTGTAATTGAAATAATTTTACTACTTCCAGCTAGCCTCTGTTGCACTAAATTCTGCCATGAACATTTTCCCCTTGATTCCAGACTTTACATTGGAAACATATTCTGGCCTTGGGCATTTTTTGTCCTGTCATTTAACTCAGGCTGCTGTGATTGTAACTGTCACAAGTTTAGCTAATGAAAGCCAACAACCGTTCCAAATGCTAGCTCACTGGCAAGCTGCTATGGTGGCTTATAAATTACGCAAGTTTGGTGGGTTTGTTTTGTTTTTGTTTTTAATGGTGGAATAGCTACACTGAAGCAAACTCCTGCTAGGAAACTCCCACTGAAGTATTTCTAAAGGGTCGAGGGTGATCATAAGCTGCGCCAAGGTTGAGACCAGCAGGTCTAAAGGGGGAGGGTAACTACCAGGAGGAAATCTAAAACTAGTAAGTGAGGATTTGAACACAGAACTTTGGGAAAGACGTGAACACTCAGACCACGGCAACCTTTGTTTCTCACCGTGAAAGTGGGGAACATATATGTGCAGGGAGGTTGAGCTGGGAGCCAGGGAGTGGGTGGGAAAAATGATTTTAAGACGGGACTAAGTAAAATGCTGCTATGGAGACAATGAGAACGCTCTGTGTGTAACCTGTGCGGCCTGACTCATTATTCCAAACCTGTTTGGTTATGATTATATCTTATGTATGAACCTTGTGATGTGATTCCCACTGGATTGTTTATCTGTCTCCTCTCCCAGTCCTGGCAATTAGCAGATATACAGTGTCCCTGTGAATGGGACCTTCAGCATGGAGGGTAAGGAGAAATGTTGTCAAAATGTGAATTTCAACCAGATAAGAAGAATAAGTTGAAGAGGCCTACTGTCCATCAGAGTGACTATAGTTAACAATAACACACTTGAAAACAGCTGAGATTTTAAAACTGTTCTCATATATCCACAACCCCCACCCCCCACCCCCACCACCCCTGCAAATAAGTACATCAGATGATATGTATGAAATAGCTTGATTTACCCATTCCAGGCTGTTTTCAACAACAACAACAACAAAAAACCCAGCAACATCATATTGTAACCATAAATAAATATAATCTGAATTGTCCATTAGAAAAATACATGTTAAAAACTGGGACTTGTGGTGGCTGATGGATGACATTACTATAGTAAAAGCATTCTCTGTCTCTGGAAGAGGTGTAAAACTCAGTGCAAAGGGGGGTTAGTGAGAGAAGCAGTCTGTGGTCAGAGTGGAAACAGTACCCACTTCCACACAGAAACAAGCCTTGGCCGACATCTGTTAAACATTTAAGCCCCCAAGCTGCCTTTCATTTTCTGCTTTTGGTAGAGAGGGTGAGGCACAGAGAGAGGTCTCTCAAGAAAGACAGCAGAACAAGCCTGAGAGCGAGGGACATTTGTCAGACTTTAGGGGGTGAGGGAACAGTGGGTGTTGTGATCAGAAAGCTTCCGGCTCTTCAAAATTTCTGGGTTGAAATCCTCAACCCCAAGGTAACACTGTCAAGAAGGGAGGCCTTAAGTGACTGTCCCAAGAACAAAGTCCTTATGAATGGGATTAATGCCTGTGATGATTGATCTTCATTATCAGCATGGATTTAAATCACCTAGGAAATGCTGGGCGTGTCCGTAAGATCAGTCCACCCTGAATGTGATTGACAGGATCCCAGGGGCTGGAGTTCCAAGATAGGGAAGGAGACTCTGAGACCTGAGGTAATCTCTCTCTATAAATCCTGGCTGTGGCTGCACTGTGACTGGTCACCACCCTGAGGCTGTAGGGTACAGCTGTTCTTCTTCCCAGGCCCTCCTTGCCCTGACAGACTGCACCCTCAATCTACCACCTCCAAATAAGTCCTTGGGTCCCAATGTTTCTTTACCAGGGGCTGAATCTGTCAGGGCCTTGATTCTCCCAACCCTCAGAACTGTGAGAAATGTATTTCTGTTGTTCAGAAGCTGGTGGTGTAAGAAAGCAGCTCAAATGGGCAAACACAGCAGGGCTGGCCCTGAGGCTAAGACAGCAGGGCTGGCCCTGAGGCTAAGACAGCAGGGCTGGCCCGGTCTGCTCTGTTGGCTGCTGCTACACAGGACTCACACTGCACAGCACTGACTGATACATACCAGCAAAGGCTGGAAGCCTGCGACCCTTGATAACATACCTGAATTTTACTGTATGTGTGTGTTTGCTGTGCATGTGTATGATGAGACAGGGGTGTGTGCTAACATGTGCCTGTGCAGGTCAAAGGAAAACTTTATTGAGTTGCTCCTCCCCTGCTACCTTCCCATGGTTCTGGACACTGGACTTGAGTCATCTGGCTTGCACAACAAACACCTTGACCCTCAGCCATCTCTCCAGCCCAAGTTTCCAGATGTCAAAGGGACAAACCCTTCCAGGGGTAAATATGTGACGACTTGTCCTACAGGGTGGGATCAAATGTAAAGCCGCAAAAGAAGCAAGCAAAATCTTCCAAGGACAGAATTTGTATCCATCTAACCTTCCGTCCATCTAACCTTCCGTCCGTCCAAAGGCTTGTTCATCCCTCCCTTCCTCTTTTCTGCCCCTCCCCCCTTCCCTTTTTTATGGTGCTAGGGACCACTCTAGAGCCTCATGAGTGCTAGGTGAGCGCCCCTCCTGAGCTACACCCTGGCCCCTGACCGGCTTGGTTTTTTGTGTAAGTCACTGAGTTTGTCGATAGGAGATGATACTAAACTAAGTATGACAGGACTCTTACCTTAAAAAAAAAGACTTGCAAGCTAGCTTAAAATACTAAATTGTGTGCTACAAATGGAAAACTCTGTGGGGCTGATGCCAGAGAAGGGCATCACCAAGCTATGGGGAGACCAACGCTCTCCTCGAGTTATAGAAGAACAAATTAAAAGAGATTCCCAGAACCTGAATAATCAATGGCTCCAAACTTGGGACTCTTGCTTGGTTTGGCTCTTCCCCCCTCCCCCATTAAGACAGAGTACCACTTTGCCCAGGCTAGCCTGCAATGTACTCTGCAGCCCATGCTGGCCTCAATTTTTCTGCCTTAACTTTCTGAGTCCTGGGGTTACAGGCATTTATCACTTCACCCATTGCAAAACTCTGTTTTGACACTCAACTCATGGACACACAAGAAAGACACAGTAAATGAACAGCACACTAAACAAACTCTGGCTGCTTTGGAAATATTAGTAATATAGTTTCCAAATAGGTCTTACAGAAAAATAATCATGGATATAGATAACTGTTATAACTATACACTGTACATATTATAGTAAGAAAAGATACATGTGTTGTATATATTACTATAACATGTATAATGTAATTAATGTTAATAATCTGTGTAATAATAATATGTATTATTATTTTTAAGCATTCCTAGAAAGTCAGCATTATTAATTTAAATAAAACTGGATGAACATGGTCTCGGGACCCCTAGAAGTCCCTGAGATCCTCTCAGGCACTCCACAAAATCAAAAGTAATCTTAGTAACAATAGTCCATACATCATTTCCTCCTTTCCCTCTCTGGCTTTGTGACTATGAAGTAGAGTTTACCTGACCCATGAAGACATCCTTGTTCTGCTAAACTATGTATGTGTTGGTGTATTCTCTCAAATTGTTAAAATTTTATTTTTGTGTGTGAATACATGTACACACAATATAATATATATATTATTCACATAGATTAACATATAATTACATTATACATTATATACATACTATATACATGTAGTAGTATATACATGTGTGTATATACATGAGTATAGGCAAATACATGCCTCAGATGACAGTCCTTGCCTTCTACCTAGTTTGAAACGGGTCTCTTTGTTGTTTGTTTCCAGGCTGCATGTGGCAAGCCCCCTGGCTGTTGGGTCTCCGCGGATTCTCCTGTGCCCACCACTCATCTTGCTGTAGGAACACTGGCATTACAGACCCCATCAGGCATTACACTACCACGCCTAACTTTTACCTCAGTTCCGGCGATTTGAACTGGGATTGTCAAACTCATCTCCACCTTTGGTTTTAATTCTACTACTGTAAGCATCAGGCAGTACATACCGCCCACAGAAACAAAAGTACAAAAGTTCTCTGGAGTCCTTAACAGTTTTAAAAGTATAAAGAGGCCTGAAGAAGTTTGAATTTGATTACCGTTTTCTAAGGACGGGGAATTCTCCACCATGGTCTCCGCCCCCATCTTGTTTCTGTCATAAGCCTAGCTCTCAGCCCACACTAGGCCTCCCAAGCAATACCCATTCTTGTAACACTCAATAAACAAACAATGAAGGACAAAGTGTATTCAGAAAGTACTTTTAGAAAGAGAAAGCAAACTGCTGGGTGTGGCCAGCGCTTGAGACAAGGAGACAGGAAGATCAGGTAGGGTTTGAGGTCACCCTCCCCTACACAGAGAATTCAAGGCCAGGTGGTCTACAGGAGATTCTGTCTCAAAAAAACAAGAGAGTGCGAGAAGAGTTAGAACCCAGGACAGAGTTTATTTTTCTTCGGCTGCTTCTGACTAGTTACTAGCTTTGATTATAAACAGCCCCTCTCTTAGTCCTGTGAGTGTGTGGTGATAGATCTGATGGTTTGGGTCGATCGTGTCTCCTCCCTTGGCCAGCAGCGCATCTTTTCATGAAAGAGCTTCTCCCCACCAGCTGACTCTTCTCGGAGAAGCAAACAAATGTCTGGCAGACCAGATGGCCCTTTGACTGTTCCCTGACAGAGGGAAAGGTTGCACTTTACTGAACAGTAAATCAAGTGGTTGCCACAGCTAAGAACCTTCCTACGCCTCTATTTCTGTTATGTACCAGATAATGGTGGTATTAGTAATAATGTCCTCAGCTAGAATTCCCATCTCAAGGAATGAAGACGGGCTAAAACCATTACTATCCACAGCTCCGTAACCTGGTCCTGCTGTTCCTAATGAGTCTGGCATCTCTATGCCTCTGTAAGAGACACTGTACCCCCTAGAGCAGTAGTTCTCAACCTGTGGGTCTCAACCCCTTCGGGATCATGCATTAGATATCCTGCATATCAGATATTTACATCTCAATTCATAACAGTAGCAAAATTATAGTTATGAAGTAGCAACAAAAATAATTGTATGGTCTGGGATCAGCACAACATGAGGAACTGAACTAAAGGGTCCACACCATTAGGAAGGCTGAGAGCCACTGCCCCTGAGTCTGGGGACAACGATGACAACCACTGGTCTATTCCACTGTCATAGCAGGTAGATGTGAAGATACTTGTCAGCTCAGACTGACAAGGTTGAAGGAGGCATATAGGAGTATCCTGTGACAAGATTGTGTTTTGTGACAAGATCGTGTTTTGAACAGACTGAAGAGAAGGCTGCTTAAGAGTCAAGAGTCCTTTAAGGAAGTTATCCACATGCCTGTTTATAGCTCTGAGTCTTACCTGGGTGGAGAGCCAACCACTGCACTGTTATCAACTTGCAAAGGAGAAATTAAGAAGTGAGCATTTCCTGAGAAGGACAGTACTTCCTGAGGGGAAGCCCCAGGTCAGTAAACAGCCAGGGTTGATGTGTAAGCCAGGGAAGCCGGGTCACCTTCTCTCACTCGCAGGAGACCTGACAGGGCTATTTCTAACTCAAGAGCTTCTCCTTCCAGCTTTATAGAAAGAAAAAGTCCTCTTGCATGAAGGGGGTCTGTGCTGCTTAAAGACTGTGCCCCTCCCATGCCAAGACATGACAGACAATAGAATTATCGGAAGACCACGTGGCACGGGGTTAGGTGAGAGGTGGCCATGGTATTCATTATCCAAACCAGCAGTCTTTTGGACGGAAAGGCTGCTCACCCCTATACCATCAAGTATACACATACACTATCAGGCAGGGCAAGGCAATTCTGGGAACTAAGATGTCATCATCGGAAGGCGGGGAAACAGGTTCAGCATCAGTGACCAAGCCTAGCGCTCCCCTGGCCTTTCCATAAGCCACGTAGCATCCTGAGCCTCTGTTTCCTGAACGCAGAATAACAAATAAGGTGATCTCTAAAGTTTTGGGGGTTTGTTTTGTTTTTTAACAAAAACCTTAGACGAAGAGTCTAGGTCTTCTCGGCTTTTGGCAGAGACTCTGTCTTGTTTACTGTTATGTTTGTAGCTCTAAGCACTAAGTCATGATCCCTCTCCTCCTTCCTGATCTGAAGGATTTAATCTAGGCTATTTACCACGCCAATCAAGCATTCTACTACTGAGTCATAGCAGTATAGCCCCAGCTCCCTGTTTTGAAGACATAGCAAGCACTAATTCTTAACTTTGAATCAAAATAACTAGGGAAATGGGGTCAAGACCAAGAAAAAAGTCTTTGGAGATTACATAGTTGCTAGGGTTGCGGCTCAGCCATAGCTTGTTCAGCATGTACAAGGACCCCAGGGTTTGCTTCCCAGAAAAGAAGATTAAATTAGTATGTACCTACAATGTAACAGGCACTGTGTTAGGTATCAAAGTGATGGGCGGGGCTACGGAATAAATACATCAAACCTCCTCCTTCCAGGCTCTCTGAGAAAAAAAGTGGTTTGCTTGTGTGTTTATATTTTGAGACAAAGTATCACTCAGCTCCCGCCAGGTTGGAGCTCTCTAGGTGGATGGGGGTGATCCCAAACTCTAGTCTTCCCACTTCCATCTCTCAGATTCTGGTTACGCTGTACGACCATTACACCTGCCTCACGTGGGAAGCAGTCTGTTAGGTCTACCTATGCAAATCTATCTTCAGAAAGCCTCAAATGCTTGCCAAAGAAGGTGGCGTTGATGCCTTAGTATCCCCCAGGAATGGTGTGTGTGTGTGTGTGTGTGTGTGTGTGTGTGTGTGTGTGTGTGTGTGTGTGTGAGGGGCAGGGGGAGCTGAAGAGGAGCAAGGTGCTTCCACACCTCTGCAAATGAGAACCAAACCAACGACATGGGTTTCCTAGGATGACGCCATCATTAGTGGGAACCAGTACGCCTGGGTCCAGTAGCAGCAGCTCCTTTGAAATTGTCCTGACTTTTGCCCTCCCAGCCTCTGTTATCATTTGGTTGAAGGAACTCATTGTTCTAGTTACTTTTCTGTCACTGTCATAAATCTCTGACCTTTTGGACAAGATGGGCAAAGAATAGATTTATTTGACTTATGTTTCCATATCACAGTCTATCATTGAGGAAAGCTGCGGGAAGAGGCAGGAGCCTGGAGCAGAAACCAAAGCGGATACCATGGAGAAACACAGCTTGCTGATGCGCTCCCTGGCTTGCTCAGCTTACCTTTCCAACTAGCCCAGGCCCACTCACAGGCCAATCTGATGGAGACAATTCCTATGTCGAGGGTCCTCTTCCGAGGCGACTCTAGTTTGGCACCCATCTGCATGGTCAAGATGATTGACAGCTACATCTTTCTCGAGATTAGCAGCAGGAGTCAAGATTCAAGATCCAGCCTGGGTGGTGACCTGCATGCCTGCATTTAATGCCAGCACATGGGAAGCAGAGGTGGATCTCTGAGTTCCAGACCATCCAGGGCTACAGAGTGAGACCATGTCTCACAAAAAGAAGGAAAGAAGGAAGGAAGGAAGGAAGGAAAGAAAGAAAGAAAACGAAAGAGAGAGAGAAAAAAAAATCCAAGACAGAGTGAGACTTTGTCTCACAAAAAAAAAAAGAAAAAGAAAAAAAAATCCAAGATCTACCATGAAGTTCTGCTTTCTAAACCATGCCCAGCTGCAGCCTCGATTTCCCTCCCATACCTCACATCTCCCATAAAAGCCCCCAAGGCAGACAGTTGGGAAGCTAGCCCTGCTAATTTCTTCAAGGCTGACTTTGAATGACTTAATTGCTTCTAACCAATGCTTATGTCTAAACTTTGGTCATGGCAAGTAGCAGGCAGCTGGGACATTTGGTTATAATAACCACTCTGTCCACTATATTTACCTGCCAAAATAAAAGTATCACTCAGCCCACTCTGCCACTCTAGAGCTCCTTTTCTTGCTTCCTTTTTGTTATGGCTTTGACATGTGCATATGAGTGATGCGGCATGTGGACCCCAGAGGTCAATGTGAGGTGTCATCTTCAACTCCGTCTCATTTATTTGCTTGTTTATTTATTTGAGACAGGGTCTTTCACTGATTCTAGAACTCTCCATTGGCCAGGCTTGCTGACCAGAAGTCGCAGAGATCCTCCTGTCGGCCTCCAGAGAGCTGGGGTCACTGGCATGCTGCCTCATCCAGCTTCTTTTGCGGCAAGTTCAAGGGTTCTAAGTTCAGGTCCCTGTGCTTGTGTGGCAAGCACTTTATTTTACTAAATTATCTCTGAGATCAATTTGTATAGCAATTACCTTACCAAACTTCCCACAATTGGCCGAACCTGAACATCTGAATGTTAACCTTTTCCCCATTCCTATTTTTGATGTTACACAAGTTGACATATGGACAATCTAAAAAAAGGAAAACAGTGAGAACTGGCAGTATCGGTGTAGATTATATCACAATGTAGATCCTATTAAAGTCAACTTATGAATGAATTACTCCATAGAAATACTACTAGAAATAATGATGGATGTCACATACTGATCACCCAGTCCTTGTATGCTGTCTAAGTGTGAAGTCTATGTCTATGCTTAGTCCACAAGATCCAGGTTTTCCGGATCCTGAAGCTTCTGTAATTTGAAGGGACCTTCATAGGAGGGAAAAAATTGGACATAAAATTAAGGTCAGGGCATTGGAAGGACCTGTGAGAGCAAAAGACTCAAAGCTTAAAGCTCAGGAGCTTCATGGAAACCCAGCTGGGTGGCCAAGATGGCTCCCATTCCCACTTTCATAAGAAAAGAAACCAAGGCTTAGAGAAGTTAAGTCACTTGCTCAAGGTTGAAGAGTGGCCATTTAGGATTTGAACACAAGGTGTCGGATTCTTGATCTTACATTCACTATGTGGCTTCTAATAAAAACAAAATGACTATCATTTCATTAAACGCTGACTATAGCCCAGGAGGGAAAGCATACATTTTTTTCTTGGAATTTCTTACGCTCTTTCTAAATGCGTTGGTTATTATTATCAATGCTTATAGACAAGGAAACATTAATAAAAAATATTATAGGCTGGAGGGAGAGCTAGTTTGAAGAGTCTAAGATGCAAGAAACCCTGGTTCAATCACAGTGCTGCATAGACCAGGTGTGGTGAAGCACACTTGTCTCCCTAACATTGAGGATGTGGAGGCAGGAGGATCATTCTTAGCTCTAGGGTGAGTTTGAGGCTAGCCTGAGCTACATGAGATGCCACATCCCCTCAAAAAAGATGGCAAAGCCAGGTGTCATGGTACATGGTGTGATCAATCCTAGTACCTGGGAGTCTGAGACAAGAGTTGTGTGTTCAAGGACCAGCCTGGGCTACATAATGACACTCTATCTCAAAGAGAAAACTAAAAGAAAGATTCAACAAGTAGTCCCTGGCTTCTCTGAGGGCATGTGTGGAGCAGCCCTTTTCATCTGTTGAGTCCTCCTTGGTCTTTCTCTCTGTTTGGGACGTTTCTCAGGAAAATGCACACCCTACTCCATCTGCTGAAATGAACCTATTTCCTTCCTATCAGATATCATGTGGTGCACCGCTCTGCAGCTCAGGTCCAGCAGTTCTGAAAGTCTCCTGTGCTATAACTTATCAATCTGGTTCTTCCCGGAAGAAAAGCACTTGTGGCCCACAGAAACTCAGGTCCTGTGATGCTGCTTCCCAAATACCCCTGCCTGAATAAAACCCAATCCACTCAGTGTTTATGGCTGAGGTGCTGGGAGAAACCTTACCAGATCCTCTTACACACACACACACACACACACACACACACACACACACACACACACACATCATATTCTGACAGCTGTGTTCCTTATTCAAGCTACCAAAGCAAGAGTTTAGGACTAGCCTTGAATTTGGATGTGAGGGGGAGAGAAAGGGTTTGTTTTTCTCCTTGAACACACATACTCAGGGCAACAATGGTCTTTGAGAAGCTCACACACTGGGCTTGGTCTTCTCTTGGCAATGCCATCTCATTAACGCTTGAATGAGGCTTTGCCTTGACACTTAAAAAAAAAAACTTTAATTGCCAGATTCCAAGTAACTGATCTACTGGGAATCTCTGCGTAGGGACTTCGTCTACTGGCATCTGGAATAAGGCAGCTCATTTTATTATTCTGGAATAGAGCGGCTCCAAGCAGATTCTCAAGCCTAAGCTTTTGTACCAGGGCCACAGCGGCAATCGAGATCAGCGAGACACTACGCATAAGTACGATGCTAATGAGAAAGGCTACTCCAGTGACTTATTTATTTAGTGCTTTATTTTTAAAGGAAAAGGTGATCCCCTAGTAACTCTCTCTTGTTCCTCTTTCCACCGTGCTTAGTGAATATGGGTGAAAGGGTAAAAAAATAATAATGACCCGGACGGCCCCAGGATGGAGAAGTCTTCCACATGACCAGCTCTGCAGGCCCCAATCATCCACTCTGGGAGACAAGTCCACATTCTTTAATTACCCAATTTTTTAATTACCCAAGTAATGGTTGATGAAACAGAGACGAGGCTGTGGTGGAGACACAAAGCCACTAAGCACAACTGCAATGGGTGAAATGTCACCCATTCCTAAAGCCTGGCCTGTTTGCCATCTGCCTTGCCCTGTCCTGCCCAGAAAGGCAAGAACACAATAGACCTCTCACCCACTTCTCATCTCCAGGCCCAATCTGCTTCAAAGGCCACTCTGGCAGCCGACAAAGCCTGCCTCTTCTGCGGTGCTTTTATGCATTTCTATTCTTTGTGAAGTGTCAGGGAAACAGGGCTCAGCATAGGCCCGGTGCGTTGAGCGGTGGGGAGAATTGCTAAGGATAGGACAGAAACTCAAGGCTTTTTTCAAAGTCAAGATCTGTAGACTTACAGATTATTTAAAGGGAAAAGTCACCTCAAGTCTCCACATCCTGCCAGCCCCGAGAGACAGGGGGCAAACAGAGCTGTGTTCTGCGGCTCGGCGCCAACGTAATTCTGCCCACCCAGGATCCGCAATGGGAGGGTGGTCTGGAAAGACCACACACACACACACACACACACACACACACACACACACACACACACACACACACACACACACACACAGCCTAGCCTGCCTCACCTTCTCGATCGTCTGGTCCACCGCCTTCTGAAAGACTCGAGCCACTAGCAGCGTGACACTGGTCACCAGCAGCAGCAGAGACAGTGTCCCTGCCGTGTAGAAGCAGCATCTGCCCATACTGCGCGCGGCTCACGGGCTAGGCCCGCGACCGAACGGCAAGCAGGAAAGAGTCTCTGCCAAGGCCGCGCGACAGCCGCCCAAAGCCCCGGGGCCCTGCGGCTCCCGCACCCTCCCCGTGCAGTTTCAGCTGCCGCCCGCGCGGTGCGCACAGCCCAGAAGTAGACACGGGGCGAACACGGCCCCGGAGCACAGAGCCGGCGCGATCGGAGTGTCGGGGCCGCCTGGCTTTCGCTTTCTCGGGCCGCTGCAGCCGGGGAGGGGCAGGGAGCGCGCAGAGCGGTGGGGCTCGCCAGCAAGCCGCAGCGGCTGGGATGGTGGCGGCTGGCGACTGCGCCGGGAAGCGGGAGGGGCCGGGCGGAGGCCTCCAGTCATGTGCCCTGCAGCGGCCCCTGCGATTCGGCGAGCGCTGCGCCTGCATCCTCTCCCTGCAGGCGGCGCGATCATCCTGGGAACTGAAATCTCCCTTTCCTCTTCGCTCAGTCGCTATCTTTCTCCCGCAGATCCCTGCTGAAGGCCCACGGTGGTCCAAGGATGGGGAACTCTGGTTTCCCTTGCTCCAGAAGATCTCCCTGGTTCCTCCGAAAGTTTTAGTACAATGTGACGAATGGTTTTTCAGGGTGCCTGCTGATTTGTGCCAGCAGAGACATTTGCCTTGTTGGGTCTTCAGGAATATATCAGAGTGTGTCCTCAAGAAAGTGAGGAGGCTTCAGGGACTGAAGGCAAAGGCAGTAGGAGTGAAGAAGGCAAAACCCTGGAAGGCACGGAGTTAACTGAATAGTCTAGGCCTTATGCTGTATCTAGGTTTGTGGTGCCAAGCCCTCGGAGATCAGATTTTGAAAGGCTCTGTGTCCTGATGAAGGGCATTAACAGAGAAACCAGTCAAGTAGAGCAGGTGTTTA
The DNA here is from genome assembly GCA_028551405.1 of Uromys caudimaculatus. NCBI lineage: Eukaryota > Metazoa > Chordata > Mammalia > Rodentia > Muridae > Uromys > Uromys caudimaculatus. The sequence continues at coordinate 75,624,477 of CM052712.1, forward strand.
TTTTCTACTTTGGTCTTCATTAGTTGAATAAGAGTTAGTTCCATGACCGGCACACACACAGAGAGACGTGCTGTACAGATTTATAAGAGGAACTGGGGTTGGGATGTGGGGGATGTGGGTGTGGTTTCGTTAATGGGAAGAAGCAAGTGGGAAAGGCTGGGTGGAAAGAAATACCTACACTCACTACAAATTCAGCAAAGCCGTGGCAGGAGGGTAGTTCATGAGGCAAATTGGCATGTCCCCAAATTCTGACATATCTCAGATGTAGGCCTGCCTTAAATGTCCCTGCTGTGCTTGATCAGAAGACTGGGAGCAACCTTGAGAAGTTAGTCTTTACCAGCTGGGGTTAAATACCACGGGATAGATTTCAGTAGTGCTCAACAGCTGAGAGGGTCATCAGTCACTAATGCCATCTGCAGGGGAAGATCTGAACGGACATTTTCTTGGCCAATCCAGTGTCCTTATCGTTAAGGATTCAACCTACGAGGATGGAAAGCATTGAAATAATCGTGGCACTGGAGGCCAGCCTGCACCATATAGAGAGACCTTGTCTCAAAAGAGGAAAGAAAATAAACAAAATAGAAGCACACAAAAGAAGGAATGAAAGAAAAGAATTTAAATGAAAGATACACTGTTGCTGGTAGTTAATCAGACTCAGGACAGTTGCACCCACACAGACGACGACTCCTCCTCCTCCTCCTCCTCTTCCTCCTCCTCCTCCTTTTGTCATAATTTCCAAACAGCCTCACGCAGCCCAGCCCAGCCTCAGTCCTGCTGTGCAGGAAGGTGATGACCTTCTGACCTCGCCTCTCAGTGCCCAGTGCTGACAGTATGGGTGTTTGACATTTTGGGTTTATGATGTGCTAAGGGATCAAACCCAGGACTCCTAGCATGCTAGGCGCACACACTGTGCCTACTGTAGTATGTCCCCTATCCCTACTGTGTCATTTTCTAGTAAAGCATCTGGGCATCTTCAAAAGGCCTAGACATAATCTGTTAAGGATTCTGGGGAACACTGAATCACTTTACAGTTGCCGAATGGCAGATCTTGACTGATTCAGGATGCAGGACCCTTGCCCTTTAAAGCACTCACTGTTTCTACCCTGTGATTCCTGCTCTGGAGACAGGAATCAAGAAACTCTGCTGAGGACTTGGTGAGATGGAGGGGTGGCATAAGAATGGTGACAAGTTACTTTCTTTTTCTTTTTCTTTCTTTTTTTTTTCTGAGACAATGTTTCTCTGTGTAGCCCTGGCTGTCCTGGAACTCACTCTGTAGGCTGGCCTCGAACTCAGAAATCTGCCTGCCTCTGCCTCCCAAGTGCTGGGATTAAAGGCGTGCACCACCACTGCCCAGCTGGTGACAAGTTCTTTATCTCTTCTATCGAGAGGAACTGACGTTTCTCCCTTTGATCTATGATGGATATATCGATTTGTTAGACCGATAGAATATGGCAGAAATGATGGCGTCTTGGAACAGCTGCTTTAGATTCCCTGTCTTTTTTTTTTTTTTTTTGAAAGAGACAGTCTCCTGTATCCTGGGCTGGCCTGGAACTCAAACATAGAAGGATGACCTTAAACTTCTGAAGCTCCTGCCTCTACCTATCAGCTGCTCTGCCCCGTGCCCCGTTTGTTTAAGGGGACATGCTAGGCCCACAGCCCTCCCTTTCCCCACTCACTCCCAGGCAGGGGTTGGGCTTTTGCTGCAGTCTCAGTGTCTTTTTATTCGTTAACTAGGAAAAGGCTTTTCTAAGTAGCCTTCGGTGCTTTTCACTCACAGGTTGCCCACTGGACTCCTGTCCCCACCTCTGACTTCTAAATCAGATACCATTGGCTGGTTCATCCGGGAGCACGAACTCCATAGGCAGTTACCACCATTCCAGCCCTGATCCCTAATTTCAGCATAGCTCCTTCTTGTGTATAATATTGTATCATTTCTCTCACTCTCCTCTCTCAACCCCTCCTGCCCCCCTCCAAAGTTATAGCCTTTTAAAATTACTATCATATATATCTGAATAACTATATAAACACAACCCAGAGTCCATTTAGCGTTACTTATAGGACTGACCACATAGTATTAGATAACCAATTAGTGGCATCATCCCAGGGGACCTAATGACTCTCATCAGTCATGAATTGCCTCTAGCTCTTTGTCTAGGGTTAGGACCTTGTGAGATTTCTCCCATCTATGCTGATATGTCAGCTAGTGACCTTGAATTTAGTGTAACTATCCTACCCCCAACCCCCACCCCATCTTGGTCTCCTAGGTGAAGGGATTACAAGTATGGGCCACCACACCTAGCACGTTAAGGCCCACTTTGCTTTGTTTGTTTGTTTGTTGTTTGAGATGATCTTACTGTGTAGCCCCAGCGGGTCTCACTCCTGATCTTCCTGCCTTGGTTTCCCCAGCGTTTGAGACCACAGCTGTACACAATGATGTCAGACGCTTGAGGTCCCTTCTTGTCTTTGTCTGAGTCACTGGAATATCGACAGACTGTGGAGATGGAGAGATAGAGGCAGCTTTGAGAGCGGCTCAGTGTCCACACAAGGGCTTCCTGCTCATTTGTCCTCAGCTTACCTTCCCAGTGAGGCTCTTTTGCTATTTCTTTGGTTTACTTCCCCTTTAAATCTCTGGCTGGAAAAAAAAAATTATTCTTGGTTCCTCTTAGCACAGCTGACCAGACCAACATTTTAAAAAAGTACTAAGCACAATGACAGAAGAAGAATGTCCTAATCACAGAAAATATCAAAAGGTTTTTTAAAGCAATGTATGTTCCCAAAATAACATACTGTAATCCCACAGTAATTTCCATCTCATGTTGGTGCCTGGCACAACCTGGCCTGAATGCCCTTCTGTTCCATTCCTTCTTTACCACGTGGCAGTGACGGTCATGAACTTTTGGCCAGATTCTGCTCAGTTTCTCAATGCTCCTTGGGACTTCCTCATTTCTGGATTTGCCAGTACCGATGAGAAGTCAGCTCAGGAACTTTGAGATATTCCACCAGGGCCTCCGAGCACACGGGCACCCCTCCCCTCCTGGAAGAAACAGGTTAGGAAGCACATAGGCTGGAAAGGAGGGGCTGATGAAGCCCCTGCTACCTCATTCCCTAAAGACCAATCAGTTAAAAGTAACACTGTTCTGTCAATCACATTGTGCCTAATGGCTGCTGCTCTAAAATCCATATATAAGGTCCCTGAACTGGCTATGCGTGGTTGTTCTCCCTCCTTGGCATGAGGACAACCCTAGCATGCTGGATAAATAAATTCCTCTTGCATCTTGCATGAATCCCCAATTCCATGTGTTCACTTGGGGGTTCTCCGGTAACTTAAGGCTCGTGAGAGTCTTACACCACTAATGACATTTTTAATTGCCATAGAATCATGCCACCTGCAGATGGGATGACACCCTCATCTCCAGACATGCAGGCAAATAGCCCCAGGAAAGACAGGTGCTTGGGTCAAGGTCAACACCCTTATGTTGGGGAGGCTGACGTCCTAGAAAGGAGGCAGAGAGTTTCCTGTTGACCTCTCTGTCAGAAAACTGTATCTAAGAAGAACAAGAACACTTAAGAATGAATAATCGGCTGGGCAGTGGTGGCGCACGCCTTTAATCCCAGCACTTGGGAGGCAGAGGCAGGCGGATTTCTGAGTTCGAGGCCAGCCTGGTCTACAGAGTGAGTTCCAGGACAGCCAGGGCTATACAGAGAAACTGTCTCGAAAAA
>CM052712.1:75628696-75674579 GCA_028551405.1 Uromys caudimaculatus
AGAAAAATGGACATAATACTACCTGAGGACCCAGCTATACCTCTCCTGGGCATATACCCAGAAGATGCTCCAACATGTAATAAAGACACATGCTCCACTATGTTCATAGCAGCCATATTTATAATAGCCAGAAGCTGGAAACAACCCAGATGTCCCTCATCAGAGGAATGGATACAGAAAATGTGGTACATTTACACAACGGAGTACTTCTCAGCAATTAAAAACAATGATTTAATGAAATTTGCAGGCAAATGGAACTTGAAAATATCCTGAGCGAGGTAACTCAGTCACAAAAAAATGAACATGGTATGTGCTCACTGATAAGTGGATATTAGCCCAAAAGTCCGGAATACCCAAGTTTCACTTTACAGTAACCGCTGGACTGAGAGTGAGGTCCCAGATGGAGGAGTTGGAGAAGAGACTGAAGGAGCTGAGAGAGTTTGCAGTCTCATGGAGGGAGCAACAGTGTCAACTGGCCCGACCCCCCCCCTCAGGCCTCCTGGAGGCTGGACCACCAACCAAAGAATACACGTCGAGGGACCCATGACTTGGACCACATATGTGGCAGAGGAGGGCCTTGTTGGCCATCGGGGGAGGAGAGGCCCTTGGGCCTGAGGGTGTTAGAGGCCCCAGTAAAGGAGAATGTCAAGGTGGGAATATGGGAGTGGGTGGGTGGGAGGTGGAATACCCTCATAGAGGTGGGGCAGGGGGAGGGGATAGGGGGTTTCCAAAGAGGAGACCTGGAAAGGGGGAAACATTGGAAATGTAAATAAAGTATCAAAAAATAAATAAATAATTTTTTTTTAAAAAAAGAAGAAAACTTACAGCATACTATAAAACTCTAAAAAGGACAATTCCTGAGAGCAATGTGGGCAAAAGAAAAAAGAAAGAAAAGACTAATAGTTCATTATTCAGAGAGGACACAGAACTCATTGCTTTAAAAAATCCTGTCTCATCACTGCCTATTACAGTGAACCCTGGTCTCCCAGTCTGGCATTGAAAACTCTCTGACTTCTCCAACTCACCTGTGCTGGCTAGTTTAAGTCAACCTAATACAAGCTAGAGTTGCTTCAGAAGAGATACTACAGCTGACAAATGCCTCTGTGAACTGGCCCATAGGCAAGCCTATGATCCTCACTGTGAATGATGATGAGGGAGGCTGAGCCCACAGCCAGTGAGTGGCACCATTCCTATGCAGGTGGTCCTGAGTTGTTTAAGAAAGCAGGCTGAGCCCGGCAGTGGTGGTGCACACCTTTAATCCCAGCACTTGGGAGGCAGAGGCAGGTGGATTTCTGAGTTTGAGGCCAGCCTGGTCTACAGAGTGAGTTCCAGGACAGCCAGGGCTACACAGAGAAACCCTGTCTTGAAACACCAAAAAAAAAAAAAAAAAAAAAAAAAAGCAGGCTGAGCAAGCCATAAGGAGCAAGCCATTAAGCAGGATTTCTCTGTGGCTTCTGCTTCAGTTCCTGCCTCTAGGTTTCTACTTTGAATTCTTGCCCTGACTTTCTTCAGTGATGAACTGCGATGTGAAGGTATAAGCCAGCTCTTCTGACAGAGAATACTAAATCAAAAGGAAGACAGCTGTGAGATGCTCTTCTGGAAAAGGCTTGCTGCCAAGTCTGACAACGTGAATTTGATCCCTGGAGCCCAGATGGAGAGACTGGACTCCTGCAGATTGCTTTCGGTCATGGTGTTTCCTCACAGCAAGGATAACCTTAGGCCACACCCTAGACTGCTATACATGCTCGAATCTAACTAGATTGTTCCACCACCACCACCCCTTTTTAAAAATCTTGAGGCAAGATCTTATGTATAGCCAGGAATGGGTGATCTGAACAAGTTCTGATCCTCCTGCCTCCACTGTCTGATTGCTTGGCTTACAGCACTGACCATGTTGCCAGTTTACTTGGTGTTGGTGATCAAACCCAGAGCTTTGTACATGACATGCAAGCAATATACTAAGCTGTCTTTAGTCCCCAAGTGCCACAAGACAATCTGCAGGAGTCCAGTCTCTCCATCTGGGCTCCAGGGATCAAATTCACGTTTTCAGACTTGGCAGCAAGTCTTTTCCGGAAGAGCATCTCACAGCTGTCTTCCTTTTGACTTAGTATTCTCACTCAGAAGAGCCAGAGCTTCAAACTCACTCTTTTCGGTCTATATCTGCCCCAAATCAGTGCTCAAATATAAATGTGTTTTATCATAAAGCTAACACTTAATGATCCATCTAGCTATCAGTATAAAAATAAATTGTCCTTGGGGTGTAGCTTGTTCTTATACACAGCCCTGGGTTCAATTCCCAGCACCCTCTTCCACTGAAGAACAAACTATTTCTCTTACAGATTTTTATTTTATCAATAAGAAAATAACAACCTATCTTTTTGTGGTTTTTGTTTTGTTTTGTTTTCAAGACAGGGTCTCACTATGTAACCCTAGCTGACCTACAGCTCACTATGTAGGCCAAGCTGGCCTGGAACGCCCAGAGATTGGCTTGCCTCTGCCTTCTGAGTGCTAGGAATAAGCGCCTGGCTGCTGTGGCCAGCTTGATAACATTGTCTCTTTAATTCCTGCTCTTCTCTGACCAACAGAAGCAACAACTCCTTGAGGGAGTCCACTGAAGGCAGCAAATCCAGTGAGACTCTAAGCAGGTGAGAAATGGTTTCACTACCTGCCCCTGCTTATGAAATGTCCTTTTTGTTCAGTTCTCTGACTTAAAGCCATGAACTCTGTGATGTACCAAACATGCTTTCCTTAGCCCTTGGGATATATAAGCAGGCAGGTTTCAGTCCTGACCCTTCGGTTGCATACAATTATAATGTCTGTTTATAGAATAACTTATAGAAAATCCTTACTTTTTTTTGTTTTCATGACCCATAAAAATATAAACCATCTTTATATCTTTCTTAAGAGTGTGAAAATGTTTTTGTGGGACTCCTAACAGTGGAAGTGGGGTGTCTCTAACTCATTCCTCTGCTCCTGGGACCCTTTTCTCCTACCGGCTGCCTCACCCAGCCCTGATATTAGAGCTTGCTGTGCCATGTTCAGTTGCTATCCCTGGGAGGCCTGCTCTTTTCTGAAGGGAAATGGAGGAGGAGTGGAGCTAGGGGAGGGGGAGATAGGAGTGGAGACCGGGAGAGGTAGAAGGAGGGAAACTGTGGTTGGGGTGTATTATATGAGAGAAGAATAAAAAATGAAGAATATGAAAATGATTGCATGCTGGGAACTGCTTAAATTTTAGTTATTGTACTGGCTAGTTTTGTCAGCTTGACACAAGCTAGAGTCTCAGAGGGGAGGGAGCCTCAATTGAGAAAATAATTCCATAAAATCCAGCTATAGTCAAGCCTGTGGGGCATGTCTTAATTAGTGATTGATGGGGCAGGGCCCAGCCTATTGTGGGTGACGTCAACCCTAGGCTGGTAGTCCTGGGTTCCATAAGAAAGCAGGCTGAGCAAGCCAGTAAGCCTCTGCACGAGCTCCTACTCCAGGTCTCCGCCTTGTTTGAGTTTCTGTCCTGACTTCCTTTGATGATGAACTGTGGTATAGAAGTGTGAGCTGACTAAAGCCTTTCCTCCCCAAGTTGCTTTGGTCATGGTGTTGATGGCAGCAAGAGTAGCTCTATGTTATGAGTGAGCTTATTCATCGGGACTGTGTCCTCAGCGCTTGCACACAATGCCTACCAAAACCATTCAGTAAATACTTTTAAGTGAATGAATCTTAAAGACTGTTTCTGCTTCTTGATCACAATACAGTAAATTGAATCTTTATAACTCTCTTTGTTTTCATCTAAATAGAGATGATGTATTGATTCTCTTCTTTCATGGATATATAGTACTACACTATACCTATGAATAATAGCTATAATTCCATCGCTCCTGTTTTCTAGTTGCTTTAGAGTTGCCTCATTTTGTTTATCTACTGTATGTGGTAGCTAGTATCTTCCTCTTTTTAGGCTAGAAATGAAGAAAATCAGATTGTGTAAGCAACTTGCCAAGGGCATTCAGCTTGTAATCTCTGAAGGCCACTTTGAACTTGAGCCCTAATGGCTTCAAAGCACACGTTTGTAGCCACTACTGTGTACTGCCTCTGGGGACTTACACTGAGCTACCTGGGAGGAAGCCAATCACAGGCATAGGGCAGAGTTACTTCCTCCTCGAGGTAACAAAAGCTCACTGTAGAGTTTCTTTATGATTAGAAAAATCTGTTTCTTTCAATAATGAAATTGTCAATACTTATTTTATTATTTTAAAAAGTCACTGAAAAGATATTATTTTATGACTGAATGGCTAGCATGGCCAAAGCCACCTGGATTCTCACATCTGCATTTGCATAAAATGTATCAGGGTAACCAGCTGTCAGTAGAGCTAAGCAGGGACTCCGCTGTGTGCTTTCCTTTAAACGTCCTCAAATGTAGTGTTATGTGTGTGAGTGTGTGTGCACGCATGTGCCAGTGCACATGTGTGGGGGTCAGAGAGAGCCTGTGGGAGCCAGTTCTCTCCCTGCAGTGTCTGAGAGGAGTGAACTCAGATCATCAAGGCCAGTGCAAGCACTTTTCCCTGAGGAGTCATCTGGGAAGACGCCATACCATTTTTCTTTGCTGTAGTTACGGTCTTACTAATCCTTACCACTTTGGTTCTCTGGTAACTCAAAATTACTACAGAACCGACAAAGTACCTCGAGTACATACATTAGTCATCCCTTTCATTTCTATCATGCGTCATGATGGCTATGAATAACACACTTAACAGCAATGAAGCAAAGCTAGGGACATCCCTGTGTCACAGCAACGATTGTAAGCTCAGTCACCCAGAGGACTCAGAACTGAGCCGGGCAGAGCCAGGCCTGTTTCTACCTACTGATCTGACTGTATCTTAGAGTTTTGTAACCTTGTATTATTAATGCTGAGTTCTTGTTAACTCTCTTTGGTTTCTTCTCTTTTCTTTCTGGTCACCTGTTTGCCATGTAGTGCAGGCTGGCCTGGAACTCAGATCCCCCTGCCTCAGCCTCCCAAGGGCAGGGGTTACAGGTATGCACTACCACACTAAGCTGCTTTCCTCATTTTTAAATGAGTGATTAAGAAAAGCAACTTAGAGAATATATGAGAAAATGATTTGTACTTACAATTTTTATTATACAAAAAATAAAATTTCTAACCAAGATTCCATTAATATGATTTTAGTGAGTGGGCTATAATCCTAGCACTCAGCAGGTATGGGCAGGAAGGTCAAAAGTTCAAGATCATCCTCAGCTACATAGGGAGCTGTAGAGCAGCCTAGGCTACAGATCCTGTCTCAAAAGAGGGGAAAATCATTCTCGAGTACTGAATACAACACTATAATGTAATTTTGGCTTTCCCACTACAGGTGTTTGAGAACCTTTACAACTTACAATTATAATTGGGCATCTCGAGTTTATATTTCAAGCCATCACATGTGCCTGCATTGGCTTCCATTGGTCCATATATCTTAGTACTGTGCTTTAGAAAAGAACGTTTGCATTGGCATTTACCTTAGCTTCTCTAACTCTTATACCTGAAAGAAACAACACAAGGGAGGAAAGGATTCTTTTGGGCTTACAGTGGTTCAGGATGTGCTTGGACAGAACCCATAACAGGAGTATTGGCAGAGAAAAATGTTTATCTCATGGAAGAGAGGAAAATCGAAGGTGGGGAGAGTACTGGAAGGGATTCTCGAAGACAAGCCCCCAGTGGCTCACCTCTTCCTCCTCACTCAACATCATCATGGAGAGCCTCCCCAGTCCACCCATCTCCAGAAACACCAGAGGTGCCCTACCCCAGCTGTATGCCTCGATAATCCCCATTGTGTTTCTCAGTCCAGTCAACGTTATCCTGCACACTGTTCTTACGTTTCCAGAGAGCCAGTCGCACTGCATCCAGGAGACCTGGAAGACCCGTCTAGCTGCTTCACGTTCACAGGTGAGTTGTCAACGGCATCTGCAGAGGGCCTCGCTTCTAAGACTCACTTCCTACAGCTCCACTTTTCCTCACCTTGAACTGTGAGTTGAACCTGCCAGGCTGTCTGCCTGTTAGGGCTCTTGCACCTATGGTGTCAGCACTGCCAATCACCTCAGATTTCTTTGAAGTAATGTCCAAATGTCACTTTCCCAGAAACCCTTAACTCTCACCATTTATTTTTTTAAAAACCACAACCTTCCCACACTTTCCAGTTCCCCTGACCTGTCCCACTCACATCGCACACCATCCTCGGACATGTCATGGAGCTTACTGGTTCATGTTGTCGGTGTGTGCCACAGTCTGGGAACAAAGCCCTGCAGTCCTTCCCTTCCTGATATCCCTGGTGTTTAGAGTAGATGCTCATTGAATGGAATAAAAGGGAGGACCGCAGCTCTCCACCTCATTTCCAGTGAAGCACGAAGAAGAACGGACTCTGTTAGAAGCCGCATAACTCAGACTCAATGGGAAAGAAGAATAAAAATATCACAGACAATAACAAATTGTAGCCAAAGAACAAATTACAGAAAGCAAACTTCACTAGGAAGACAAATTATAGAGAGCATATTAGATACCTTAGAAGGCAAAGGCAAGACAGTAAACATAATTTAACTTAAAGAAAACAATGGGAAAGAATGAAACTAACAGTTATTCAATGGAAATGTGGCTATAAATCTGGCCAGCACTATGTGAGAAGAACTTCATTTATAGAAGAGTGTTAATGTCGTTAAAACATTATGTGCTCTTGTGTGTGTTGCAGGTGTGCATGTGTGTATATGTGTGTTGAGACCTGAGGTCAACCTTGAGTATCATTCTCCAGGATGCCATCCATCCTGATTTAGGGAACAGAGCTTTTCACTGCCTGAGACTTCTCACATGTAAGGCTAGGCTCCTAGACAGCAGCCCCAGGGGTCCTTTCTCTGCGTGGTCAGTGCTGAATTTCCAGCTTATACTACCCCTTTTTTCCATGGGCCTCAGCCATCAAACTCAGGCACTGTTGTTTGCATAACAAGTATTTTACCAAGGGAGCTATTTCTCCAGCCTTTGTCACTGTTACTTCAATCATGAGTCAGGACATGACAGCAATACTCTTGCCTAATTGGACTACTCTAAATGAGGACATTTGCCTTCTCACGTATTCTGAATACCATAGAACGCTTTAACCCTATTCAGTGTCCTTCCGACTTTCAACAACTGGCACATTCATGGCATAAACATGGTTGTTATGTCTTAGCTAGCTGTCTTTTCCTGCGATAAAGCATGGCTTACTGAAAGCAACTTGGAGAAGAAAGGATTTGGTTTATAATTCTGCAGCACAGTCCATCATCAAAGGAAGTCAGGGCAGGAACTGAAGCAGAGACCATGGAGGAGTAGTTACTGGCTTATCCTCATGGCTTGCTCCACCTGCTTTCTTCTAGCACCCAGAACCACTTGTCAGGGGTGACATCACCCACAGTGAGCTGGGCCCTCCCACACTAATCATCAATCAAGAAAGTGCACCACAGGCTTGCCCTCAGGTCAGTCTGATGGAGGCCTTTTCTCAACTGTGGTTCCTTCCTCTCAGAAGACTCTAGCTCGTGTCAAGCTGACAAAAACCAAACGATGTAGGGTTTTATTTATTTGTTTTTGCTTTGTTTTATTATTTGAGATAGGGTTTCTCTATGTAGCCCTGACTGTCCTGGAACAAGATATGAAGACCAGGCTTGCCTGAAACTCATGGAGTTCAACTTGCCTCCCAAACTCTCAGATTAAAGGTGTGTGCCACCACACCTAGCTTAGAACAGGTTATTGTATTTTCCTGTTTAATTAATATTCACTTTGATTTTTTTTAAATTTTTTTTTATTTTTTTATTTTTTTTGTTTTTTTGTTTTTTTTCTAGACAGGGTTTCTCTGTGTAGCCCTGGCTGTCCTGGAACTCACTCTGTAGACCAGGCTGGCCTCGAACTCAGAAATCCACCTGCCTCTGCCTCCTGAGTGCTGGGATTAAAGGCATGCGCCACCACTGCCTGACTGACATCTTGATTCTTTACTTTCTAACTAGCATAATTTTACTTAATGCTTTTAATGTAAGTCTGAGGGTGGTAAATTTTCTCAGTTCCTGAAACTGTGTAGAGTATAGAATTCCAGGTTAGGAATTTTTTCACCTCTCTATTAATGTGGGTAATTTTCCCCACTTAGGGTTTCTGCTGTATCTACTAAGAAGTCAGCTGTAAATTTAATGGATGCCTATTTAAATGTAGTATGCCTTTTCCCTCTTGTCCAGTAGCTGTGATATTTTTGCCTTTTGTTTATGTGCTGGTTTTAGCAGTTCTTACCCATCTATCCATTTTCTTTCTACGAGTAGAACACATCTGGTGTTTGAAGTCATGTGGTTTGAATCAGTGGAAGTCACAGCTCCATTGACTGGTCTCCCTCTGTAATTTACCAGTAATTTACTACTTGCATTTTTTTCTTGGTTTTCTACCATGTCATCTTTTCTCCTTACACACCTGGTTAGTTTTTATTATATGATTCTTAGTTCAGACTTAGATTGAGATTACCTTCTTCTAGACAAAATTCATTTTTGTTTGTTTTTGTAGACTGCTAAGTGATTTGACTATCCCAAATCAGTTTGATTAAGTCAGCAGTGGATATCAGGGTTAAGCCAGGGTTGTCCAGAGGAACATAAGATGCTTATGTAACTATAGACTAACATTCATGATCAGAGGCTGGGGAGTCCTACAAAGGCCATCTGCAAGTTGACAGCAGGGAAGAACAGTTGCTTAGCCTAAGAATCTTGAACATTCAGCAAGAGAGGCAATGACTCCACCCCAGTGCGAGGCTGAGGCCTGGAGGCTTGCTGGAGAGTCACCTGTTGAGCCTACACTCGAGGGTAAAGACGCTGGGCCCTGACATCTCTAGGTGATGTCAGTATCAAAACCAAACTCACCCATGAAGCTAGTGCCCACGGACGAGCTTCTGTGCCACTTCTTGTTGCAGCTGGACCTAGCCATTGACAGTGCTGCCCATGTATAAGGGGGGTCTTCCTCATCCAGTTTGTTGATGTAAATGCCACCTGTCTCCAGAAACTCCCTCTCCCACACACAACTCAGAAATGTACTCTACCAGTTTTCTAGCTGTCTCTCAATCTAGTTAACTCAATCAAGTTAACTAAGATTAACCCACCACATAAGATCCAACCCTTTTTAGGACATAACTGTTTGAAGTTCTAACCTGAAACCTTAGGTATTTTCCTCCCATCCCCGTCACTGGGGCTGTTTCTTTACAAGTACAGCACACTATTTTTAACTAATTCTTTTTACCATTGTCCTTATGCAATTTTAGCAGGTCCCTCTGTGAAAATGTCAGCTTCTCATTCATTCAATTCTCCTAAGAAGTCTCCGGTGCACTCCCTCCTGACTAGCTCAGCCGAGGAGTCAGTAGACTCCTCGACACAGTACCGGCCTACCAAGCCTATTCATTCATCCAACTCTGTAAAAGGTAAGAAGGACCTGGGGTTGCTGATGGGATTGGTTGGTTTCTTAATCCAGGGGTGGTGGGATTCTGCGCACCCTGCCCATATGCAGCCTGCAGTTGGTGCTATAAGTAATGTGGTGTTTAAATTAGACAGCTGTTGTGTGTATATACACTCATGCCATAGTATAGTAAAAGCTTAGATGTTATACAGAAATACATTTTTACTCGTGTGACATGAACAATGAACCTTTTCCTTGCTTTTTGTTGCTGTTATTTGTTAGTTTTATAATTTTATAATACTTTATGTCTAAGCACTGAGACTTTCTACTCTTGCTTAGTCAAAATAGGGTTTTCCTTCAGCCAACATATTTTTAAGTGTAAATGTCTGTTATACAAACTTATTAAAATTTTCATCAAATTTTTAAGTTGTTTTTGTTTTGTAAAATAAATTTTAAAAAAACAATTTGATTTGTACTAAGTGCCTTAAAATATGTAAGCTACATATAAGCTGAATTGGACATGAAATGTCTCTCATTCTATACAGCAGTGACCAAAATCAGCCTGTCACTCTGTGAATCATTCCCATTGATAAGAAGAAATAAGCCACACAAGGTGGTGTGCCATAGTCAAAACATCTTAGTCTTTTGATATTCTATGTCATACATATTTCTAGATCCTAAAAAAGTATAAAAATCAAAACCTAATCACATTTGAGTACATTTTACTATTTACTGTTTTTTTGCATTATGCTCTGTATCTTTTGTTTCTAAGCTCTTTGTGTCATCATTCAGGACACACAGAAAGGAGGTCTCCAAAGTCCAAGGCCTACTCTCCATAGTAAACCCCAAGCTATCCCTGGCTACATAGTTACCCAGTCCGTGACTGCACAGTGATACCCTGTCTGTGGCTACATAGTAATAGCCTGTGTCAAAGAAAGCAAAGCAAGCACAAGCCTGTAATAGTGCACAGTGATAAGACATTTCCCCCATTTTCAGTCCTCATCAATCATCATGTTATATATTATTTTTGTACAAAGGTTCCTAAGATTCTGTTGTTCATCCTCCTGAACTGAGAAACATTTAGACAATTATCTTTAATACTATATTTTCAATGAAAAGGTACTTTAGAATAAAAAGTAAGTCAATAAAAGTGTTTTCCAAAATTATTCATCTAGTTAGGGGCTGAGATCCATTTGCTAGCTAAATATTTTCAGAAATTGGTAGAACTTCACACACTTAGTAGAGACAGCTTTCATGCCTCTGGGCCCTCATCCGTTGCTGCCACCGCATTGTCGGGTCGCTGTGTGTGTGTCAGCATGTATACAGCCCTTTCTCACCACACAAACCATCCACACTCAGGTGACAGGTGCACACTGAGAAGCCCCCAGTTAGGAACTACTTAGGTTTGGTGTCTAGCTGACCCGTACAGTATATCGATAGCTCCTCATGAGTTTGTTTAATATTATGTAGTTAAATAATAGTAAATCAAATTGATTTTAAACAAAACCAAATAAGCTAATATTGCTCTATTTAAGTGGGAAACCTTTTCATTTTAAAATAGTGTTTTAAATTCTTCATAAGAAAAGTTGTTTAATGTGTAATTTGAAGATTTATAAAAGAACTATTAAATAGACTTTTAATATCACATCTAAGCAATTTTCTAATAGATTCACAGTCTCCGTCACTAGACACAACAGGAAAAACATGCCAAAAGCTGCAGAACAGACTGGAAAGCCTGCAGACCCTGGTAGAAGACTTACAGCTGAAGAACCAAGGTGCAGTGCACAGGGACGGCTCCAGGGCTGGGGAGTTAGCTCAGCCATAGCGCACTTGCTGGTCAGGGTCAGCAAAACCCCTGGGTTCAGTTCCCAGCAATGGGGAGAAACCTCATAGAAAGATACACACATGCATGCATACACACACACACATTTTTCTAACAACAAACATTTGTACAGTGAATGTAAGCGTGTTACTAATACTCAGCGGCACCCATTAACTCGCTCATGTGCAGCCCGGCCCCTGACCTCACTGTGGCTCTTGTCTTCATGAGGTCCCCACAGAAGCGTGGGAGTGTGGGTCCCGTGTCACAGAGCAAACGGTAGAGCTGAGGCTTAATCCTTGCAATTTCTGATGCTAAAGCCCTCACCCTTTAACACACCAAGGTCACATCACATTGTTGTTAAAGAAAATTTCAAGTAAGCTATGTTAACCCAGCACTCTGTGAGCAGTGAGAAAACATCTTACACTGCCCACGTTATTGTGAGGTTTTTGTTTGTTTGTTTTATTTTTAAAGAGCATAGATTGTTTTTTGGTCCCACTTGCACCCACATGTTCTGAGTTCATCCTGCTTATGCTATCCCAGAGGCATCTACCTGGAAGACATGCAGCATCTGTTTATAGGAACAGTGCCTTGGGCCAGATGCAGTGCCTGGCAAGATGGGGCTTGAAGTTCTGAACAAATATTTTTGGAGTTTTTTGGCATTTTATCAAAATGTAAACTACAGGGTTGTAGGCAGAGCTTGGTGTTAAGAGATCACCTAGCATGTGTGAGAGTATGGCTTGAGTCCCCAGCACAAGCAGAAACCAAAGCCATACACATATTTCCATTTGTGTGCATGCACACAAGAGCACAGAGAAATTCCCCAAACTACTTACAGTAATAAAGTTTGGCCCCCAGAGATGGAAGGTCAGGAGGCTTTCCTCTGGTACCCTCTTGAGATGCTTGATTTATGGCCATGTTATCTCGTCCTGCTGCCTGGAGGCTGTTACATTTGTTATAGAGGGCTGAGTTGAAGTCCTATGTACCTCAGGCTCAGAGTGGGTCTGTTTTGCAGGCTCACAGCTCATCCACGAGGATGAATGAGAAGGGGTTTAAAACCTGAGTTGACCTTACGATCTAACTTTGTTTTATTGATATTTCAGCAATGTCTTCAATGATCAGAAATCAAGAAAAGAGGATTCAGAAAGTGAAAGACCAGGAAAAAATGTTACTAAAATGATGCATTGCTTGCCCACTCTCTACAGAGAGCTGATGCCCGATTAATTGTGCTGTTACTTATAATTAGTGCCCTGTGAACTTTTTTCTTTTTATGTGAAATTTAATAAAAGATGCCCTGTCCTGTACACTCTATTTTGAAATAAACTTCTTAAATGCTTTCACAGTAAAATTTGGAACACTACCAGTTGGATTTGAGAGTATTCCTATGTTATAATGTATTAATTTATGCTAATTCTAGCATGTTGGTATAATTGATTTAAATTATTTTTCTGGTTCTGAGATAGTAGAGTCATTTGTTTTTCCTACTTTAATAAATTCTGAGTTTCAGGAGCGGGGGTTGGGGGGGAGAAAGTGTTCAGATGGTGTAAAGGGGTGCAGAGCCAAAGACAGAAGGACAAACTCCAGCGCCGCTGGACAAACACCAGCCTTTTTTGGTGACCTTGAACTCATTGTTTGTTCTGTTGATATCAGTAATCAACAAAACCTTGGTGCCCCCAATCAAAACTTAGAAATCTCTTCCCTTGCATAAAACCAAAGAAAGAAAATACTCTGTTACTCTTTAACAAATGAGTAGATACCTTCTACACTGAATTACTACAGTCTACCTTAATTACATTTTAATAAGCTGGGAGTGTTTGTATGCAAACCAAATATACTGAGGCAAGGACAGACAAGAGTCTCACTTGTACCGAAACATTAGAGACAATTCGGCAGGGTTAATGCCCCCAAAATGTCTTCTTCCACTTCCAAGTACACGGCTGTCATGGAGATACAGCTGCATAGCTGGAGGCCGTGTTGCAGCCCCACATCCCTCACCTCTAGGATGGTCACCTCGTCAGTTCCCACAGTGGAATGGACATGAACAGGGAACTGTGGGCTGCCTTCAGGTCAGAGTGTTAATACTGAATTTGCTGTTTTCCTCAAGCTGTTTTCCTCCCACAGACTGGATGCCAAGGATGGGGAGGGCCCTCGAGGTGACACCACGGGGCAGATGGGGCTCTGGGGGGCGCTACAAGGAGGGGTGGTGCTGCCCAGAAGACCTGCTCCTGCTGACACAGCAGCCAGCAGGAGCCCCGAGGAGGTGTACCTGCTCTCTCAGGGGAGCCCTGTGCTGTTCTCAATGACAAAGTTATCACTCTGAAGCACACCTGATTTCAAATGATGATTGCCATAGATGTGGACTTAATTATAAATGATATGAGTGTATACACATAGCATGATTTGTTTCTTGAGTCAATGTGCTTTAATGAAAGGTTAACTTTATTTCGCCAGGTAACTATGAATAGAATTCTAGAGACTTTTATTGAAATTATTTTACTTCACAGGGATGCTTGAGCTTTGTGAAGTAATGGCCAGTGCCTTCTGTGGATGTCATTGAGAGATACATAAGCAAAATGCATGGCTTTCGTCTCAAAACTCTGAGAGCCCAAAGCTTCCAAACAAACTTTCTAACGCTGCTTTCGGTTGAATCTAGACTTTTGTCAGCATCTTGGACAGAATTAAATACCTGCCTTAGCCGATAGATAATGGACTGTTACACATAAAAACTCATTTCATTTGCATGTTTGGAAGGTGGAAGTAGGAAACTCAGCTGCTGAAGGTCATCCTTAGCTGTGTAGGGAGTCCCAGGCCAGCCTGGGCTACCCTATCTGAAAACAACAAAGCTGGGGTGTAGCCCAGTTGTAGAGTGCTTGCATAAAACTGGATATGGTGGCACATGCCTATAATCCCAGCACCTGAAAAATGGAGGCAGGAGGATCAGTTTCAAGGGCATCCTTGGCTACATAGTGAATTTTGGGCTAAGCCTATGCTACAAGAAACTCTGCCTCAAAAATTGCCTTCTAAGCAAAGTTTTTCAAAATATTTAAGATTTTCTCCAAAAAACATTTAAAACTTTTTCCAAGGGAGGGAAAAGACTCTCCATATGGCATCTGCTGCAACTTTTGAGGCTTGCCTTTCTCTATACATGAAATATAGTTATTTTATATCTAGGTTATAGTGCTAAAATTGAGACAAATAACTGAGACACTGAATAAAGATATTAAAACTCAGGATTTATTTATTCAGTTATAACTTAAAGCTTAATTATTTCTTCTCAGAGCAAAGACATTCTTCTGTATCATGGTCCTATATATTTTTCACTTGCTGGTATGTAAGGAGAGTGAAGAGTTAACAGATGGAAAAGCCTCTGTCTCTGGGGCAGCCTGTTTGTGGGGTGGGGCAGTGAGCAGAGATGGTCCCACCAGGGCACTGTGGGTAAAAGAGGGATGCACCAGACTGGGCCCTGTTACCTCCAGTCCTCAAAGAACTATTCCCTTCAAGCCACCTCAGCATCTCACACCCAGTCCCTCATTGTCTGCTTCCTGGATGACCAACTCTGAATAGGTGCTCAACCACTAAGACAAAGATATACCTGCTAATGTCTCGCCTATCCTCAGCAGTTAAAATGGAATAAAAACTAACAGGAAGTCCTCGAGTTCCACTCCAATTCTTACTGGTCAGTCCGTATGATGTCACTATTAAATGTAAACAGTGTTACTTTAGCTGTGTTTGATGAGGCTTACTGTAGTCTCCCTAGTCTAAGCTCCTAAGGGCTCTCCCTTGTACCTGAGCACTTGCTTAGTTTCTCCTTGCCCGTATGTAGTCCATACCTCAGGCGTAGCCAGAGCCAGGATGATCAATCCCTCAAGTCATGATGTGTCAGCACAAACCAGTCAATACAACCAGGGACAGGTGCCAGCTTACAGAAAGCATTATCTGCATGAATACATCTTCCTACATTTTGGACAAAAGCCACACTAGCAAATCTGAAAGAACCCTGATGGCTACAATTGGAACTTTAAACTATGCAATGTGCTCTACAGCCTTAGTCTCTTCCACATTCTGCTGCAGCCTCTTGGATGCTTTGAAAACTTTATCAGTGAATCCCCCACCACCCATGAACCACTTTATCCTTATGGCCAGTCTGTAGGAGCCTATTGCTACATTCTTCCCAGCGAGTAACTTCCTTATTCTCTACCAGCACAAACTTCCACTCCACCACTGTGTCTGCAGGCAGGAAGACAGAATGAGACCAGAGCCCGTCCTTGCAGTAGTGGAGTGGGATGTACGTGTTCCATCCCCCAAGACTCTCATGGTCTCCAGTTACTGCAATGAACTGCACGTCGGTACTTGTGGTATAGTGCACCTGGAACTGGATGCTGACCTGCTGAGGTTCCAGAGACATCACCTTCCCATCTACTTCCCAGCCTCTTCCTCCCACAAGACTGTTTGTGCTATTGTCCATTCCCTGATTTAGACTTAACTTAGAAGCCTCAAGACTGCCACCCAAACCAACACTTCCCCAAGATGAGTGCCTAGACACCACTTCCCAGTCCTCTTGGCCTGCAGGGTCCCGACTGATGGACTGTGCAGGGCTGGCCGTTTTAGCTCTGTCCATGAGCTGGCTGCTGGAGGGCAGCTTCTCAGTCACACTGCTGGCTACTTTAACAGCTGTTTCTTGTCCTTTGGGGAGTCTCCATTCTCCTACATGAGATTCTAGGCTTTGATTCCTTGATGCTTCAGAGTTGGCCCTGGAGTGTGTGTCTGGAATATTTCCAACAGGAACATATTCTCTGGCATCACCCCAGTCTGCTCCAACATTCTGCATTCTCTTTACTTCCGGCAGGTTACCAAGATCTTTGCTCTCAGAAATCAAATGCCCGTTGCTTTCTCGAAGATGCTCTAAGAAAGGAGAGTGCAGTAACATTAGGTGGTTCACAAAGGAAAACTCAGAAAACTGGTTGCTGTTGTCTTTATTTCTATGTACAGTTCAAGGCCCTGTTTAAAAAAAATCAAGTACCTATCTGCACATTCCCAACTCTAAGAGCACACACGTAGCACCAACGATCAAAAGCACACTAGGGAGTCTAAGCACACACCATGAGAGAGAACGAAGTGGCAAAGTCTCCCACAGTCCAGACCATGTTGGCAAGTATCCAAAATTAAGTCATTTGGCTCCTGTCATTTAAAAAAAAAAAAAAATGCTGTCCAAGGGTTGGGACAGGAGCTTAGCACAAGGCCCAGCCTCATATGCCGGTGGCTTCTGTGGAACAAAGGACTACATGGCTAACCTGCACCTGAAAGTACATCTGAACTCCCTGGAAGTGAATGCAAGACAGGTCAGCTCCAGCTAACAGGAAGGCATAGCAGTCAGTGTGAGAAATACCAAGAACAGGACTGAGTAGAGTTGGGGGCTTGAGGGAAAAGGGATGTCTTCAACAAACATTTTCCTATCCCACACCCCTCCTTTATAAGTACATACACAGTTATAAAAACTATTCTTAAAAGTATACAATCCACGTTCTCTAAAAACCTGGTTTCATTCCTGGCTACCTCTCCTACAAGCCTGAACTCCCTAAAAACTATAAATCAGCAGGGGGTTGGAGAACTCTTGCTACATTTTTGCCTTTTTAATGATGAGCTTCAAAGTGAGATGTCAGCAAATATTACTCTGGATTCCCAATTTTCTGAAGAAAACAGACGAACCGTTTATCAAAACCCAGCTGTGGGAAAGATTTTCACTTAGTACTACAAATGAGCACCACTAAAAATAAGTTCTGCCAGGCAGCTGGTAAAGGGCACAGGAGGTTTGTGCCAGTGCTGCAGGCTCCCTAAAATGTAGGTTTAAACTTAGGTGATAATTCTCATCAGAGTTGGATTCCCTAGCAGGCCACCACCCTGGGCTGTTTTAAGTGTTCACGTGGCCAGCGCACAGCCTCAGCTACAGTTGGCCTTCATGATCCAAGTCTAAGCTGAATTTTACTTTCCTGAAAGAACTGCCCAGTAGTAGGAAGTGAGTGCTCAAGTGCTCTTAAGCCCCAGATCTAAGGAGGGGTGTGGTTTGTCAGGGACTGGGACTCAGAAGATGTCCCTCCCAGCTCCATCAGAAACTGAAGAGTTGGGAGATGCCTCCCCAAGCCAGGCTCGTGCACTGCGCCAAGCACGGCCAGGCGGAGAAGCCCATGCCCGCTGAGGCGGCAGGAGCTGAGCGCAGCCTCTGGAGGACCCGTGTGGCTTCTCCAGAACAGGACAGCCCCGGAATGCGATGAGGGCTAAAGAGGGTTCAGTCCGGGGTCGGGGAAGCTGGTCCACCACAACCCACCCGCACGGCTCCAGGTGCCTTTCCTGTCCCCTTCCCCAGGGAACTTCAAAACTGGCTCGAGGGGAGGAAGAATACCTGTTTTGGAGACCAGCTCCCGATCGGAAGGTTCAGGGCTCAGGCTGCCATTGCCACCACCACCCGGACCGCCTCCCGGAGCCGCAGCCTCCTCGGGAGGTGAGCCCTTCTGCGGCTCCGCACCCTTGTCTTTCCCCGGGGCCCCAGGGTCGCCCCGCAGCAGCCATAGGATGAGCGCTCCTGCCAGACCCCCGCCGACCAGCAGGGCTGACCAGACGGCACCCATGGCTGAGAGGCTGCGGGAGATTACGAGCCCCGGTGCAGGGCTCCGCTCACCCGCACGGCCACACCCACCCCGCCCGCCCCAGCCTTTTACGGTTCCGTGGCGGCCAGCCCGGCCCTGCGTGGCCGCCGTGAACTTTCCCGGCCCCGCCTCCCGCCCCGCTCGCCCCGCCTCCCGCCCCCGCTCGCCCACTCCCATCGCGGCTCCCAGCCCTTCCAAGCCTGGCCAGTCTCCACTCTATCCCACGCCAGAAGAGCCCAGTTGAGCACAGCGCCGAGCCAGGCCGGGGGTGGGGGTGGGGGGGGGGAGGGAGGCGGCGTCCGGAGCTCCGAGGCCGGTGAGAGCTCGGTGTCCAGGGCTCTCGCTGGACCGTTAGCACAATCAGGGGTGGAAAGAGGGTCCTGGGGAGGGCGCAGAGGCTTAGAGAAGCTCCACTCCCTCCCCAGCTTTCTCAAACCTCTGTGTAATAACCTACATAAAGGCCCACCATCTCCACCAATCCTGTCCATCTTTCCTCCTCGAACCTCCTACACTCTTAAAAAGGTTCCAGACTAGCTACTATCCCAGGCTGCCTCAAACTTGAGATCCTCTTGCCTTTCCGTGGGGAGTTACAGGCTTGCATCAACATACCTTTCCCCTCCTATCTCTTTTTGCCACCCGTGCACAATGCACACCCACCCAGCTGAACTGGATATTGCCCAAGCATGGAGCCCCTACAAATAAATACTAATAAAGTAGCGACCCTTTTTCAAAGCATCATGCATTCGAAGTGTTTTGTGTATGAATTTAAATTGGTCCTCACACAACAGAAGCCCTGTAAAGGAAGGACCACACTGCTGTGCCGATGTGCACACCTACTTCAGGGTAACGAGCCAGGGCTTTTTACTTCTGATCTGGAGTCTTTCCCTTAAACACATACTCACATCCTATTGCTGAGGCCACAGCTGGAAAGTATATGTCTTGCAATTATTGCTAACATGGCTCCCTCTGGGAGGATCAATCACTCAACAGTGCTCCTTGCTGGATCACTGAGATCACAAGAGATCACACAGCATCCCTTGACAGGGACTTCCTGGTGGGTTGCTCCTCTCTTGGCATAGGCTGCAACTCCTAAGGGAGCAGGTAGATAGGTGGAGAACAGAGCAATACAATGACTCCTGTTTTATTGTTAAATTATTTAATTTTCAAATGGAATATAGATCAGAACATCACTTAGCCCTCCTCAGAGAAGCTGCTTCCTGCAGTAGTTGCTCACAACTGCCCCATTTGTAGAGAGAGACTCTGGAGCACTCAGTCCTAAATGGAACGGCTTTATTAAATTTCTCCCCTAAAAGTTCACGGATCTAAGTGGGAGAGGAGGTGGATGGCGGAAGGAGGAAGCCAGGGGTGGTGGATAACTCCAAGGAGACAGTGCCTTGCAGACACAACAGGACTCGATACACTTACGCATTTACAGTGATTGTGACAGCTTAAACAACACCCAGTCAAACCCAAACCAGACAGAATCCCAGCACTGAGCCGGGGAAGTGAGTGCCAAGTCCCAGCCCTGACCAAGAAGCTGCTTGCAATTGGTGCGTGTTTGAAGGGGAAAATCAGTTTTCTCTAATGGAGTCTCACTGGGTGTATCAGCCACATTCCAAGAGTAGATGGTCAACACACACAGGCTCCAGGTTTTGTCTGTGTGTGTGTGTGTGTGTGTGTGTGTGTGTGTGTGTGTGTGTGTGTGTAGTTTTTGTTTTCTTTGATTTTGGGATTTTTGGTCTTATTAATTTCTCTCTTTTTGTTGTATTCTTTTTTTTGAGAACGGGGAGGGGGAGAACATGAAGTTGGTGGGAAAGAAGACAGGGAGGATCTGGGATGCCCTGAAAGAAAGGAAAGAATGTGATCAAAATATACTTTAAAATTAATTTAAAAATTTAAAGAATTTAAGCTGCAAGCCCAGAAGATAGGCAGATAGTCAGGAAGATATAGATGAAAGAGAGGAGGAAGAGGAGAGACACACAGATAACATACACAAGCTTAAGTAGAAGAGAAAGGACAGCTGCCTGACGAACACGTCCAATGCAACTCACGTAGGTGAAGACATTACTACATGCTAAATGAAGTCACAAGCCCCTACAGCTGCCTGTCTTCAAACTAGAGGCTAATAGATCCAACTGCAACCATGTCAGGCCCTCACGGAAGACCTCCAATGACTCTACATCTCACAGCAAAACCCTGTCCCCCTGACCTCTCAGGCCCCGCCCTCCCTGGCCCTTTCCAGTCACAGTGGCTTCCTCAACTTACGTAGATTCCCACATGCCTTGCAAGTACCATGTACATAGAACTTGGTGTGTCCTTTGTCAACTATATTTCATGTATTTAACTAGAGGTTTAACGGTGAACTTGGGTTCACCATATACAGTTTGGAATACCCAACCATAGCACGTACCTTCCATCATAAACATCATAGTGAGCATAAGCCCACGGTTTCCTTAAGCTCTGTGAATTTAAGATTCCAAAAAAGAAGATAGGTAGGTAGATAGTCAGAAAGAAATGGATGAAGGAAAATTAGAACAGCGCTTCCTTGAATTCTAGCCAATCATGAAATCCAAGGAAAAGGTTGCTGGATCCCGGAAGTTCATCAGTCAATAGAAGCAGGAAACTTGTGAACTTGCGAGTGATTGATTGTTGAAATGGGGAGAATCTTAAACTGAGCCCTTTAACGTATGAGATCAAAACTGACTGACTTCAGGTGGAGTCAGAACTGTGTTAAATGGGAGGACATCGAGTTGATCCCCGTGAGATGCAGAATTGCTTGGTGTGCAAAACCTTCCCATACTTACCAGCTCTCTCCATCTGGAGAGAAGTTTTTAGGAGTGGCACAGAGTAAACCTCCCTTTCCACTGCCCTCTGCGTTGCTGGTCTCAGTGTCTATACCTTGTTCAGACCTCATCTGTGTGCCTCCATCTGCTCAGGCTCCACTGCACTCTGCAACTCTTCTCAGCTTAACCCTGCTCAAGTCTTTCCTAAAGCTCAGCATTGCTCTCCTGGGCTCAGAATTCCACTCAGAACCTCCCATTTCCCAGATGGATATGCCGTTGCTTTTTATTTGAATCCTGAACATTTGAACTTCTTAGCACAAGGTCTGAGGTTTTCTTAGGATGTACTTAGTTTTTGTAATTTGTCACCTCCTTCAGCTCGAGAATCCCTCGAGGGTCAGAGTTTTGTGTTCCTTGGAGTGCCTTGCCTACATCTAATGCGCCCTTGCTTTTATTGTTGCTCTTTGTAGAGTGCCCGACTGCTGAAATTGATGCTGCCGCCGGCTAAGTGCTTCAGCAGGATTATCTCACCCATGTCCGATCAGAGGTCAGATCTGCTCAAGGTCATCCAGGGAGTGGCTGACCAGGGGATTTAATCCCAGACTCCTGGGCCCAGAGCCTCTGGCTATACCAAATCCTGGTGGTGCTTAAACCTTGTTCACATTTCAACACATACCTTTTAGAAGTAAGTGTGTGAATTTGGATGCGTGACATCATGGTTGCCTTCCGGGAATATTCCAGCACTGCAGACGTGCTGCTGGTTTCCAATTCCTCTCTCTCCAAGCCCTGGCTCTCTGGGGATGTACCACAGCACCTGTGCGTTTCTGTCAAACTCTGCGCCCCTGTCTCCACATGACATTCTCCACAGGCAAACCCTCTCTGCAGATTGGTCACGTTGGAGCCTCCCAGCCTCAGGTTTCATAGAGACATTTTCTAACTGCAACTGTTTGCAAACCTCTGACTCATCTTGACACCTGGATGGACTCCAGGCTGAGCTGCTTGGTAATGATGAAACCTTTAGAAATGGAGAATCTGTATTGGAAAAACTAGCTAGCTCACCATGGGGGAGGGAGCGGAGCTGGGGAAAGGGGGGCGGAGCCAGGTTAGTGGAGGCGGAGCCAGGTTAGTTGTGTTGCTTTAAACAGTGTGTTTCAGGTGGAATAAAAATCACCAATCCGTGAAAATGGTGAAAGCACAAGGCTAAGGAACAAAATCCAAGACACTGTCACCATGAGAGTACCAAACATTGGAGGCTGGTTTGATATAATAACATCCAATGGAGGAGGCTTAGATAAAGTTATCACACAGCACCAGACAAGGGCATATAGCTGTGTTGTCTAGAAGACTAATGATTAATACACAAATATGCAACAAACTCTCACAGATTGACAAGAAAAGGGCAGGAAGGACACTCTCTTCTTCACACCTGGGCTGAGCTGACAGGAGGTACCCACAGGCTGAAGAAACAAACAGAGAGGCTCAAAATCACTGGTAATCAGAAAGGGGCACTTGTCAAGAAAAGGGGGTGGGGCAGCCGGGAAAGTTAACAGGCATAGTCAGAAGCCTTGCATGAAATGAACAGGGCTTAGACCCCACCACCTATCCCCCATCAGCATGCATGGCCTGCAGGAGAATGTCTCATTTTTTTTTCTTCTGCTCTTATGTCATAAACAACACAGACAACCTCTGTGATCAGATGTGTGGGACTTTCTTCACACCCACCCAGCAAGTTCTTCTTCAGCAAAATCAGCTGTGTCCTCTTATTCAGCTCAACTCTGGCAGAATCTACCTGGAGACATGATCAGTTCCACAGATGAGGGGTTTGGTCCCCAAGACTGCACCCGCTCCCCATGTTGGACACCACTCACAAGCCTGGGATAGCTTCACCCATGTCTGTAACCAACCAGTTATAAACCAGGGCTTCAGGGCTAAGGCCAGGCTCAGTGCGAGGCCTGGGTTCTATCCCAACTGCCCACAATGCAACTTGAATTTGTAGCTTCTCCAGAGCTCATATGTGAAGATATAGCATTGTCTGAATGGAGATGGCTTGAAGTGCCCCAAACTCCCAACCCGTGGGACTATGCCACTCAGTCACCTTAACAAGAATAACTGGGTCCTGGAGCCAGATGCTTTCCTGAATATAGTCCTCTGTCACACTGAAGCCATGCTACCCACCCATAGGCTCTCCTAGCCCAGGACTAAGCATGGCAGGAGTGAAGCATGCTGACAGTCCTCCTGACAATCTCTGGGGCAAGCTTCTGGAACTTCTATCTGCCTCAAGTTGGGAAGGACGTTTCCCTACTCCAGTCTTCATTCTCCCCAGAATCAGACACACATCTTAATCTAATAGCTTTCCACCACCTTTTTTTTTTTTTTTTTTTTTAAAGTATGGAATAGAGTTGATTTAGGACATGGGATGTAGAGTTGGAAAGGGAGGAGAGAGAGCGAGAACGAGCGAGTGAGGGGGGTGGCTGACCAGGAACAGGTGGAGAGAGGGAGGGGGAAGAGGAGAAAGGGGTCAGGGAGAAAAGGGGCAGAAGTAAGTGAGTAGAGAGCTCCCCACCTTTCATGATGCCCTGGAATTAGTCTCGAGGACATCTAATCCCAGCTTGCTGTTTGAGTCCCAGCCAACTTGAACTGAAGCGCTTTCGTTTACCACAGACATTTCCCTACCCCTATTGACAAGGCCTCCCGGCTTCCATGAGGACTCTGGGATGAACTTTGTGAGAGCGGCTTTGGGAAATGGGAGGATAACTGTTGCCTTTATTCTTCCCCTAACATGCATCTTAGCCTTGGTTCTTATGATGGATAACTGGGCCAGAGACGGGGTACCAATCCACAAAGCCATTGAGGAATTCAGAGAGCAGGTAGGTGCAAACTGCCATTCCTAACACTCAGTCACACGTACTTCAGCTAAGTAAATGATACATACAGGCACCTAGTAAAGAACCTCGCCTAGTTAAACAACATTCTAGTGTTCTCTATGCTCTCAGGGTATTTATAACTACTTCATCTGCATGTTGGATATACTAGATGACGGTGAGTTGCTTGCGCTTCCACTTGGATTTTGGAAGCCACATTTACACTTGCTCTTAGCCCAAGGACTGTGAAATGGTCAGGAGGCCTGGTTTAGATATGCTTACTTCAGGCCATTCATTCAGTAGTCTGAGAAGCTGCCAACTTTGAGCCCAGCATGTCACTCAAGAAGGCATCCTAGCCCTCCCAGCCCATGGAGCCAGTGTGCTCGAAGCATCTGCAGCAGGCAGGGCTCTGAATATAACTTCAACAAGTCCACAAAGAGTCCTAGCTTGGGCACTCTGTGTTCTGCGGCTGACCCACAAATCCGGTGACATAAAACTGTTCTCTTGGTTTCTCGCTGGGCAGTAGTTAAATACAGCAGGCTGATCCCGAGACAGTTGGTAGCCATGTGACAGGTGCCCGTCATTAACCGGAGTTATCTGATCCACCAAGCCTGGGTGTCAACTAACATTCAGTATGTGTGAGCCATGTGCCAGGGTCTGTTCTAAGCACTTGTAATGTTTCCCTGGTCCTTACGGCATCAGATAGAACTGTTACTATGGAGATAGAACTGTTACTATTGCAACTATTCCCACTACAGATGAGAGGACAGGGGAGACAGGATAACCCGTCTGTGGGTGATCATTCAGCTGGTAAGTGCCAAGGCCTTTAGAAGCCAGGCCCCATGCTGCAAAGTTCCATGTCTAATTACCTCACCACTGTGCTGCTCATGGCCTCCTGGAAGACTTCTATACAGAACTGGGCTGGAGCAGAAGTCGAAGATGCAGTCGATTGCACAGGTGCCATGCCTGCCGTACTGTGACGCCGTCTCCAGCCTGCTCCTCTCACCCCATGGGATACTCTCTAAGTCTGACCAACCAACTAAAAAGCCAACACAATTTGATGTGAGCAGCTGGACATTACGGCTCAATGCCAGGGTGGTGCTGAAAATCAAGACAGAGACATTTTCTAGAATTTTAGGCATTTTACCCTTTTATGATTATGATTCGGATGTCCCTGATAAATCTTATTTTTAAATCAGAGATTCGTTGTAAGGTCTTTTTTTTTTTTTTTTTTAAAGATTTATTTATTTTTATTTATATGAGTACACAGTAGTTGTCTTCAGACACACACCGGAAGAGTACATTGAATCCCATTACAGATGGTTGTGAGCCACCATGTGGTTGCTGGGAATTGAACTCAAGACCTCTGGAAGAGCCACCAGTGCCCTTAACCACTGAACCATCTCTCTGGCCCTTGTAAAGTTTTAAGAAGGTAGATATACAATCAGGTTGGAATTCAGAGGCAGGACATTTAAATGAGAGTTAAATGAGTTAAATGAGACCATGAAACGGCAGTCCTAACCCAATGTTTCCATGGCTTTATTAGAAAATAGGGCCGTGCTGTGCCATCTTGGGTTTCTGCAGAGTTCTATCAAGAAGGACTTCATGAGATATGACTACAGGATCTTGAGTTCCTTCCGATCATGAGCTGAGGCAATTCATTATGATAAAAACATCTCTTACCTTCGAAAAGACTCGAACTTTTGCAGGGCCTCTCATCCAGAGTTAATAATGCACCTTGAAGTCACTCAAGGCTGCTGTCCTACTGTGTGCTTGGCCTGTTTGTTTAAGCTGCTTTTAAGAGAGCAATGTTACATACTGCCTTCCTTGCCTTGGACTTCCCAGGTAATCAGCTTACCACCAAATGCATAGATGCAGTCCCGTGTGTGCTTCCACACCCCTCACCCAGGGCAATGCATGTGTGTTTGCACGTGTGTCGCGTGCTAAAAACAGCAAGAAGGGAGAGGGAGGTTGGCAGCCATCTTATGAAATGAGCATCCCGTAAATCTCAAAGTCAACATTCGGATTCTGCTTGATAAACAGTGATCTCTGCAGTGCTGTCCGTTTTCTGCGCCACCTGGGGTCAGTTGGAATCTGTGACTTAATCTCTTGTAAAACTCTGTTAAAGGTTTCTGTGAAGTGTCCCCCATTCCTTCCCCATGTTACGTTTTCCACCCTGTTCGATAAATCTAACCATGAGCACTTGAAGGTGCCTGGTGGCTGCAGACTGAAGGAGTCTTCAGGAAGAACAGGGAGTTCTCTCTCTTTTTTCTAGAAGGCTGTTCTGGCCTTAGATTTGCCGACCTTGCTTAACAGACATCCACCCACCCCATCTTTATAGACTTACTGAATGCGTATTCACTGCTATGGTTTTCCACTTCATACTGGCTCTCCCTGAGAAACCTATTTGATCATCATTGTTATTCTCGTCATCATTGTCATCACTTGGTAATTCCCAACAGAATAGACCACATTGGCCTAAAAATCCCGGCACTCCTGCCCCAACCTCTGGATGAGGTTACAGGCATGAGCTGCCATGCAAAGTGCAGAAGCTGTTTTTATAGCAAATTGAGAAGGCAATTGTCTACACTACGATGCACACAGAAGTTGTATTTCAGACCCCAAGCGCCACTTGGGAGGCAATGTATTTGAAGTGCAATGCCATTGCCCACCCTGTACCTGTGTGTTCTGCACCCTCACAGTTAAACAGAGTTGAAACTATTCAAACAAGCTCTGTCCTTACTGAACACTGACAGACAGCTGCTTCTTCTCGTTACTCCCTAAACAGCACAGTGTTAACAAACGTCTTAATTTGCATTGTGCTCGGTATTGAATGTAATGTAGCTAAGACTCCAAGTGCAGGGTGGGGCTCATGTAGGTCATAAGCAGATGCATTATCATTTGTGTGAGGGGCTTGGGCACCAGCAGATTTCAGAGAATTCTGAACCAGTGTCACACAGACACTGAGCAATGGCTCTCTCTACGCTGAGCCAACACCAGCTCTTTCCCCTCGTACTCTGAGTATGTGGGTCTGAGTGTAAGGAATGACATCAGGAGAAATACCTCCTTAACGACCACTGGAAAAACGGTTCCTTGGACCCAAGACTCTGAGTGTAAAAGTTTGAGTAAAGTCCCCACCAGCAGAAAACAGCAATATCTGGATGACTTAGCAGCTATCACCACTGCTTGGTCAATGTAGCCTTCTCATGCTGCTTGAAGAACTGAAGAGATCCAAGTGGAGGGGATGCAGGCCTTTAATCCCAGCACTGCGGAGGCAGAGGAAGGCAGATCTATGAGTTTAAGGCCAGCCTGGTCTGCAGAGCGAGTTCCAGGATAGCCAGGTTTACACGGAGAAACCCTGTCTCAAAACAGCAACAGGACTGGAAAGAACACTCTGGTGTCAGAGTAAGGACACTTCACTAGTGAGGAAAATGATTGACAAGAGAGCAGAGGGTCCCTTGGAGTTCCACCATGTCTTGTAATAAAAACCCCAGTGTGAGGATCTCCAAGGCTCCCATCTTTGTGGATAAATGTTTGGGCCATTCTGTGGACCAAATGATCCTATCAGCCAAATGGCTGGCTAAAAAGAGCAAGCACGTAGACCGGGAAATGGATGAGGGAAACCGTTTAGAAATTACGCCCCCTCACCAGGTGTAGAAATGAACACCACTGAGTAGTTACGCATTTTCTTCCCTGCCATGTTGTGTACACACATTTCTCAAAACCTTTTCCCAACTATAGGTGTGTTACCATAACCAAACTTAAAGTGTGATTCCATGGAAGACGGTTGAGGTGTGAGTGAAAGAACCCGGGAAGGGGCAAATGTTTACTGTGTAGGTGTAAGGACCCACATTTGATTCCCTGCACCTATGTAGAAACTCATGATGGCGTGGCTTCTGATCCCAGTGTTGGAGAGGGAAAGAGGCAGAGAGCTCCCCAGCTGGCCAGCCTCACTGAATTAACGAGCTCAGGTCCAAGTGAGAGAGAGACCCTATCTGAACAACACCCAAGATTGACCTTTGACCTCCATATATTCTTTCCACACGCACGTGTGCATGACCATAAGCATATACACAAAAATAATAATTGTTTTAGTTTCTAAAGTTATTTTAATTCAAATATTTATTTACGATTGTACAGCCTGCATACATGTCTGTATACCATATGCATGCCTGGTGCCCACAGAAACCAGTAGAGAGTGTCAGATTCCCTGAAACTGGAATTTCAGAACGTGGTGAGTTATCATGAGGGTGCTGGGAATTGAACCCTAGTTCTCTGGAAGAGCCAGTGCTCTTAACTACTGATCTGGCTCTCCAACCCCGCCCCCTGTCCCAAATAATTTTTAAAATTGTAAATGTTAGAGAGATGGCTCAGGGCTCAGAACACTTGCTGCTCTTGCAGAGTACCAAATATTGGTTCCCATTACCCGCATAACACAACACAAGACACAACTGCCTCTAACGCCAGCTCCAGGGGATCCAACATACTCCTTTGACCTCTGTAGGTACCCAAGTGCATGTACACACACATGTGCGCGCGCGCACACACACACACACACACACACACACAATTTTTTAATCTTTAAAAAGTAATGAAACATGTTAGCTTGATTTTCCTTTAAACTTTTTGAGCAATGACCTTCTGCCGTAAGTACACATTTATTAGCAAGACTGGGGAGAAAACCACCTCAGTTAGCTTAACTCGATGAAAGAAAGTAATACTATAAAGAAAGAAAAGAGACTCATTCTGTGTCAGGTTCTCACTCAAAGAAGTAACAATAAAGTAATTGTGACTTTACCTATGACTTTATTTTTACAAAGAATTAATACATTTATGTAAATTTCATAACACAAAAGTGTGAGAGGACTACACATGAATATTGATCCCATAGTTGGTAAATATACAAAATGTATTTTTTTGTGCACCAGGCATATTGGTGCAAAGCTGCCACTCAAGACCCTGAGAGGCTAACACAGGGGAATGACTAATTAGAGATCAGCTTGGGCTACATAGCAAGACTCTCCCTGAAGAACACCAAACCCCCAAACCAACCAAACAACCAAACAAAACATTGATCAGTGGAGGCTGGAGAGGTGGACCAGCCATTGAGAGAGCTCACTATTCTTCCAGAGGACCAAGGTTCAATTCCCAGAACCTACATGGTGGCTCACAACCCTCTGTAACTCCAGCTCCAGAGCATTCAACACTTCTGGCCCCTGAGGGCTTCTAAACTTATGTGCACATACCCACATGCAGATGTACACAGCTGTACATAATTAAAATAACACAAAAAAGGATAAACTACAGCATTTAGAGAGCTGTTTAGAAAGACATTTGTGCTGGGTTTTATATTTATGGATGCTGCCAGGTTGAAGTTTCCACAGAAAGCATTTGTCATATTCTACTTAATAATTAAAATAATGGAGCAGTATCCAAGGATGCTGTCAATAAAAGCTGACTCATCTTCTCCCAGGATTCCTCTCTGTTTGTGTGAGATTTTTAGGAGTCTTAATGTTTTCAGATTTACTTTTCTCCTCTGCATGTATCTTCCCAAGGAACTACAGGGGGGGGGGAAAAAGAGAGTCTCTTCATTAGAATGCCAAATAAAAACGGTACAGCCCTCCTACTATAATAAGCACTTCACTCTGGCAGATTTCTATAGGCTAGACCTTTTAAGTGGATAACTTGAGTGAGAAGCAGTTGTTCAGCATCATATATACTCAGACTGAATTCATCCTCAGCATGTGCCCCAGCTTGGGCCAGCCCAGATCAGCAAAGGCTTATGCTGTTAAAGGCCTGGGATCTACGTGGATCACTGTGGACAATGTACAGACACTGGTATATCCACATAAGACTCCTGTGACTTATGTGAATGCATACATACACAGAATACAGGTACATTGTGAGTTAGAAAGAATGAATGTTCACATATAAATTTAAGTGACAGTATGTAAATACATACAGGTATGTTTTGCATATATGTACATCTGAATGTAATTTACATTTGTTTTGTTTTGTTTTTCATTTTCTTGAGACAGAGGCTCACTCTGTAGCCCAGGCTGGCCTTGAACTCAGAGCAATCTTCCTGCTTCAGTTTCTTGAGTGCTGGGATTATGAGTGTTTACCACATCTCACTTTATATACTATGATGGATTCCCTCTTTCAGATGAAACGTTATCGGTAGGAGAGTAGCTGTGGGATTTAAGAAAAAGGGACAGATATTGCCAGAGTCTATGTGACTGATGTTCTCAAATGGCTCAGCTTTATGAAGGGGCACCATCTTTCTGGAGTTTGTGCAGCGGACAGCTCAGCCAGTATGTCAGGCATGTTCTCTTCTGCCCAAGGCAATCTATGTGTGTATTGACAGAATGAATTACAGCAGCAGGAACAAACCTGAATTGTGGAGAGCTCTTGGTGCCTCTTTAAGGATATTGGCAAGAATTTGACATTGAGCTAGGACAAGGAAGTAGGCTTACCATCTTGATAAGTCCCTGAATACCAACCAAGGGACTTTGTTTATTGCCTTGTTTATTCTTTGATGATTTTGTTTATGCTTTGTTTGCTCCTTGACCTAGAATTGACCGTGTTCTTTGCATGTACTTAGAATGGTACAAAAGCAGACTGGGAAAAAAAATAAAGGAGCTTCAGCACTGGCTGGGGTCATGCTATAGTATTGTCTAATTGTCTTTTCATTTTTAATCCTCCCTCTCTCTAGACCCTGCTGACTGACTGAGCTGAGCTGGTCACTGAATGGAAGAGGGAGCTATAACAGTATAACTGTTAGGTAGACATATATAACACAAAGCTGGGGAGGTAGCTCAGTGGGTAGGAATGTTTGCTGCATAAAGATCTGATTTTGGGGTCCCTAGCATATACAGAAAGTCAAGAAAGGCCAGACATGCCTGTAACTCTAGCATTGAGGAGGGGGAGAGTGGGAACAGGTGAATCCCAGTCCAGCCTAGGCAAAACGGGGAGCTTCAAGGTGAGTGAGAGAATAAACAAAGAGGGACAAACACCTGATGTCCTCCTCTGGCCTCAAAGGGTCACACTAATGCACACACACACACACACACACATACATACACACACACATACACATATATATGTGTGTGTGTGTAATAGCATTATATATAATCTATGAAATATATATATATCTCATATACATATGTAACATTATATGTATATGTATTATTTTTACAAAATAACAGTCATGGTAGCACATACCTATAACCTCAGTACTTAATAGTTGGAAACAGAAGAATCAGAAGTTCAAGGTCACTTAAAAAGCAGCAAAACAAATATAGGCATATATATATACATATACATATATATACACACAAAAGAGTATATAATATACAATATAAAATATTAAGCATAGTTATATACTCTCTATATAAAGATACATAAGTACACTTAAGTGGGTATTATATGAAGATCAAGTAGCTACTGTATGCATGTCATACCCAGTGTGATAGACTATATAGAGAGTATTAAGTAAATATAGTTAGGGGGCCTATCACTGATGCTCAGAGCTAGAGGAGAAACTCCATTGGAATCTATGATGGAGTGTTTTAACATGAAATCTCTGCCTCATGCTTTAAACTTGCCTAAAGCCAGGCTGTTTCTGAGCATGCTCAATATATTCATTTATTTGACATTAAATATAAGCCACTCTTGGTTCTATCACTCTTGAGAAATAGATTCCAAGCCAGCTGTGGTGGCACATACCTATAAGTCCTGTACTTGGATGGCAAATCAGAGAGATCTGAAGTTAGGGGCAGCCTCAGGTACATAGTAAGTTTGAGGCTAGCTTAGGCTACACAAGAAGACCGTATCTCAAAACAACAACCACTTTTAAAAGAGAGAGAGAGAGAGAGAGAGAGAGAGAGAGAGAGAGAGAGAGAGAGAGACTCAGTGTCCCATTTCTAACATCTGAGTACTTTGGCTATTCCGTCCTCTGGGGAACCTGAGGGACGTGGTGGTAGACACATGCATAACCTGTCATTAGCTATAACTTTTGCACCATATGCCTAGGGTCCTGCTGTCTGGGTGCACAGCTTGCTATGGTCCGCTCAGCTGATCTCCTGCTATGATCTTTGTGTTGGAGGTGTGTGTGAGCCTGCCCTATGGAAGAAGGCTGGCACACCCTTTCCACATTACAGGTCAAACCTCCTTCTGGATCAGGAAGAGGGCAGAATAGAAGCTGGGAGACCCCTAGACATGAACTTTTACCACTGTGTGGTTTGGTTTGGTCAGAGCTCACATTGCGTGATAGGATTTTAAGTGCCCACTCCATTTCATGCTGACCCAAGCCATGTAACTGTGTCCTTAGACCTGAAAGTCCTGGAGCCTTAAGGAGTTCCTGAAGAGCACATACTGTCTTAGTAACAGGCAGTGCAAGCTCCGCACCTCCCTCGACTCTCTTCACTTTGGTCCCGAGGATAGTAGACTTCAAAGCAGCAGGAAGACAGAGCCTCTGCAGTGGCATTAACCAAAGGGCTCTACCGGAAAGCGACACCGAGTTTTTATTAGACCCATCCTACCTGAGGCTTAGTGGATGGCAGGGAGGGGACTATTCTCATTGTGCTAGAGTACTTCTCATCCAAGCTGTCTTCTTCAAAGCTCTCAGGAGGGTTCTGCAAAATAACTCTTCTTAGCCCCTGCTTAGAACAAAGTCCCTAAAGGCTGCTGTCCCTCACAGGCCTGCAAGCAGCTCTTCCTAAAAGAGCAATTTAAAAGAGCCTGAGAAACTTCTACGAAGCTCCTCACTACAAGCGCTTCCTTCTCACGTGGGGCTCACCAGATACGGAAGATGAGAGCTTCCAAAGACGTCTGATTTCATTCTCTTGCCCTTTCTTTCCCGATACCCTTGTATGAAAGATAAGCAACAAGTCAAACTTTTGACTTGGGCTGTTTAGAAACTAACTTATTTGATACAATATAGCCACAACTTATAGGTTTTAATTTTTATTTTTTAAAAAATATTTCTTCCTGAGGGAAGCAGGTGGGCCATCTCACCCGCCCTACAATTTATAGATCTTAATTACAAAGGGCACACCAGCTGAAACGGACTTGTTTCAGTCCCAACTCCTCTGAATATTCAAGCATCCCTTGGAGTTTTCTTTATATTTATTTGAACTCAAAAGGCGGATGTAGACATTTGCATACTGCAATTCAACTCTCTAAGGTCATTTCACCTTCCAAGCCCAGTCAGTCAAGGACAGTGAGGACTCTTGAATTCTTGGTGAGACTGTCATGGTGGCTCACAGTGGCATCTTCAGCGCAGAAGCTAAATCCTCCCTGGGGCATTATGAAAGTGTGGTTTACCAACAACATTGTAGGCTGGGCATGGCAGAGCAAGCCTATGATCTTGACCCTTGGGAGGGTGAGGCAAGAGGATCATGAGTCCTAGGCCAGCTTTGACTATGTCTGCAAGACTAGGCCTCCACAAAGATCGTTGTAGAATAACCCTATTGTCTTGACACCCCCCCCCCGTGTCAATATCTCCTAATGAATAATGCCCACTGCCATAGTTATATCAACCATAACGTCCAATGAAAAAGAAAAGATACTACTTCTTTAGCCGACTATAAGCACTCTGACAGACACCATAAATAGCTCTTGCTGTCAAAATAAAATATTATGAGTTAAATTCACATAAATGTAGGCACTCTGAAACCATTCACTCAGAAATTCTACTAAGGATTATTTATTTTGGAACTTATTCAAGCATGTTGTACTTATAAAGTTGTGGCATACTTAATTTCTAAAAACAGTCTTTTATACCCACCCCTGGAAGAGAAAAATGACCTTTCCGGTCGGCCGAATGGACTGATGAGCAATTACTAATGAAACATCAGCCATATCTGTGCAGAGTTGTACTCTCCCACATGTTTCCCTGAGTATCTGGAGACACTCTGGTCTCTGTGAAAGAGAAGAGGTCCACCATGAGCTCATCAGCGTCCTGTGAAGCATGTGTCAACACCTGCCTGTGTTCAGAGCAACGGTGATGACCTTTGCTCCAGCAGATGCATGTACACAAGAGATGGGAAGGCACCCAGCTTAGCTACAGTAGCAGGGCCATGTCTTGGTGGTGGGGATTTGCTGCTGGGTCATTTAACCTTTGACTCCTCTCTTAGGGAGACTCTGTGGCAACTGAAAACTACTAATGAAACTTCCCGGTGCAGTTCTGAATTCTTTGATAGCTATCTCGTGCTGATAAGAAACAAGTTATAAGGTTAGTCTCCTGCAACCTTACAACATCTGCCAACCACTGTGGTGGTAGGCCTAGGTCCTCACCACCCTTAAACATTTATTCATAGAACATATTGTTCAAGATGGTCGCTTGGGCTGGGTGGAGGTGCACACCTTTAACCCCACCATTCAGGAGGCAGGAGGATCTCTGTGAGTATGAGGCCAGCCTGGTCTATGTATGGAGTGCTAGGATAGCCAAGGCTATGTAGCGAGCCCATGTCTCAAACACAAAATGGTAGGAGTGGTGTCCTGCCTTTAGAGGTACTGTGTTTTACCATGAAGAAAGAATTCAAGGCTTGCTTATTACATGCTCTCCACAACTCATCTTGCCTCTCTCGTTGCTGAGTTGAATGCACACACCCTGAGACTTTGGGGGAACCTCCTTGCCCAGCCTACAACCATGGTCTGTGCTCAGACAACGTCTCAGCATGTGTACACACCTGCTTTTTAAAGTTCGAATCCTTGGCTTTGTGTGAGACCCTGGGGTCAACCAAAGGTTCGTCTGCTCTTTGCCTCTTCCACAAGTTGGTGTTCAGATACCAGGCTCCGTACCTCATCTTCACGTGCTTCGGCTTCTGAGGATTCTAGAGAAAGTCACGTAATGCCAGGGGTGCCGACGATGTTGCTTACTTAATTATTAGTCAGATGGTCATTCAATAATCTAAGGCTCATCTTAGGAAAGGCGTGTCATGATTTAGAATTTATAGCTAGTTCTTGCCAAAGTGGTCTTCAAAGTTTCACTGTGCTTCTTCGGGTTTTTATAAAAGAAAACATTCATAATTAGGAAAACAGAGTCACACCTAGGAACATGGGTGCTGGATGTACACAGACCTAGGCTGGAATTCAGCCTTTGTTCTCTCAGTGGCTGTGAGTCCTAGGCACACCACTTCAATTATTTATCAACGAAGTGGAGATAATGGGTTTTTAATCCTGTAAGACTGTCTAGAGGATTATAGAGGATAACAAATGCAAAGCAGGTAGAAATCAGGTAAAAAATCACATATACAACACTCAGTGAGCCAAATGATTAAGTTAAACTCTCTAAGCCCAGCACTATGCTCAGCCCTGGGAGCACTGAACTGTCTTTGACAGAACTGTTTCCTAGCCCCTAACCTTCTGCCCCTTTAATGGAGAGAGAAAATAAGAAGGAAGAGCAGGACTCACTCTCTTTTCTGCCATTTCCACAGCTGTGTGCTAAGGAGAACTTCTAGCTATTCACAGCCAGATGGTGCGGATACAAGGCTGTGTGCCGTCTTATTACAAACATAACTTGTAGGTGGAACACAGAGATGTGAAGTCACAATTCTGGCTCGGTCCTTCACATGTTTATTTTTTATTCTTAGTATGTATGTATGTATGTATGTATGTATGTATGTATGTATGTATGTATGTATTTTGGGTTTGGGGAGACAGAGTTTCTCTGTGTAGCCCTGGAGGTCCTGGAGCTCACTCTGTAAACCAGGCTGGCCTCGAACTCAGAGATCCGCCTGCCTCTGCCTCCCGAGTGCTGGGAGTAAAGGTTCTTGCCACCACCACTCAGCACACTTGTTTTTTTTTTCAAAGACTTTTTTCTTTTACATGTATGAGTGTCTGAATACATGTAGGAATCACATGTGTACCTCATGCCTATGGAGGTCAGAAGTCAGTGTTAGATCTCTGGAGCTAGAGTTACACATAGTTGTGAGTCACTCACCATGGGGGTGCTGGGAGTTGAACTCAGATCCTGTGCAAGAGCCACAAGTGCTTTTAACCCCTGAGCCACTTCTCTAGGCCCATATATATATATATATATTTGTTTTAAAGTGTGTGTGTGTGTGTGTGTGTGTGTGTGTGTGTGTGTGTGTGTGTATTTAGGTTTTTGCACAGGAGTACTGGTACAGAGGAGGTTAGAAGAAGACATCAGTTTCCCTGGAAATAGAGTTACATGCACTTGTGAGCTACTAGACATAGGTGCTAGGAACCAAACTCGGGTCCTCTGGAAGAGCAGTGAGCTTTCTTGACATCTGAGCCACCTCTCCACTCCTCTTGTCTACATTTAAACTATGGAAAGTGGAACAGAAGGCCAGGATACTTGGAAGAGTGTGCCGAGTTCATCCCCGGGAGGCACTGTCCCCACCAGCTTCCATAGTTGACGTTTTGGACAGGCTGTTTAACTCCAGAATGTTTCACGCTTGCACTGATGCCTCACGGGCTTGCTTCCATACCTCGTTTATGCTGTCTCTGGTGGTCTCCTCCCCAGCACCAAATCTAAAGTCTGCAACCCTCTCACAACACACCTTCCCTTCTTTCTTTGCCTCATGTTTCTTAGCAGCACTGGCCACTGTCTGGTGCGCTGCGTATATTTCATTGTCTGCATCTCTTTGCACCCTCTGCAATGCAAGCTTGGGAGGCTGTTCTCCACTGAGCCTCCCCAGCATCTAGGACACTTAGAATATAGCTGGTGTTCTAGAAATATTTGCTGAATCATAGTGCTGTTTCTTAACGCTGCCACTGTTGACATTTGGGATTTGACCACTCTTGGCTGAGGAGAGGTGGCTGACCTCCTCACAGACCGATGTTTGTCAGTGTTCCTGGTCTTTATCTATGAGATGCTAGTGGCACCTGCTGAGGTAGGACAATCCAAAATGCCTTCTGCAAACATTGCCAAATATCCTTGGGAAGAGGGGGATGGTGCAAGATCTCCCTCAGCTAAGAAACACTGAACTAAAAGTAGGGAAGCAGAGAATGGGGTAAAAGAGTGGGGAAAGAACTGGAACCCAAGCGAAGAGCAGAAGTTGGTAATTTACTGGTCATCTTCCAAGACTCAGCACAAGCAAGATCTCCTCTCTGAAGCCTTTATTGAAACTGCCCACACCCTGTATTTGTTGGATCGATCATTTCTTCTTACATGTGTACACACAAGACATCATTCTGTGGCAGTTAATCATTTGCCTGTTGACTTCACTAGACTGTAAGTTCTGAATGTAGGAAGGAGCCCTCTGGAGGGGAAAAATGCAGGCATGAACTGGCAGCCAGCCTACTTAGCACACGGTGCTTCTAAATCAGCGTGGCACGCCATGCCTCAGAAGTCAGAATGTTGAATAGAATGCATCGCCGATAGCTGGCCTGCAGGTGAGAGTGCATTCTCCACTTCTCCTTTAATGTGCTTCTTCTGCCTAGAGACCCTGGTGGTACGACTGTTCACTATCCAATCTAGGATAATGTACTAACCAATGACAGTCGATAGGCTTCCACCATACAAGTGGTTCTCACGTGCAATAGTAGATACTGTTTCCTTAAACTGTCTCCAGAGTGGCTCATCTCTGCACCCTTTACCAGTCCACAGGCATTGCAGTCTTGTCAGAGGACACCCTGGTAAAGACGGCAGCTTTCCAGTTTCATGTCATTTGCTAACAATACCTTTGAACACATCGATGCTCAGAAATGGGTGTTGAATGAATAAATAAGTAGATGGATGAATTGGCATGCAGAGTGAAAACGGAGAGATAAGGACACCTGGGGCTATGAAGGATGGGAAGTAAAAATACAATAATCTCCACCAAATGACCTAGAAAAAACCTCCACAGCAAAAAAACGAACACATACCCTCATCTAAAAGGAGATAGAGAACCACACAGGAAACGGGGGACTTCAAACAGACAGAATGCATGAGCAGAGCTACGGTGGGAGAGAAAAAACTGTTTTAAAGAACATCAGAGGACAGAAGGTAGTGGTGCTGAGAATTCTATGTGGGTAGAAAACTAAAGACGGGACTTGGGGACGTGCGCATCCTGAGTGCAGACTGACTTTCCCTGCCGCTTTCCACATTTGGAAGGCGGAGAAAAACAATAGCCTGCAAGATGCTGGGTCTCAGTAACCAGGACAGTAATCCCTGGGAGAAAAGGGACGAACAAAATAAGTGTTATAATTGCCTGCCGACTGCAGAAAAAGAGTCTCTAGGGCAC
Organism: Uromys caudimaculatus; assembly: GCA_028551405.1. NCBI lineage: Eukaryota > Metazoa > Chordata > Mammalia > Rodentia > Muridae > Uromys > Uromys caudimaculatus. Next base: position 75,666,417 of record CM052712.1, read on the forward strand.
ACGGAGAGGAGGAGCCCAGAAGCAGCCCCAGGCAGAAGGGGAGGAGGAGCCCAGAAGCAGCTCCAGGGACTCTCTGATTGAGGAAACAGGAGAATCAGGAATCCAGGGGAAAAGCCAGGCAGCGGAAGTTCACAGGGCAGAGCCCCAGAACAGAGAGGGGGCTATGTGCGTGGCGGTGGTGGGGGGCCAGACACATGCACAGGAAATCACCCAAGATCAAGCAAAGAACCTGCTAAATGCCCCAGAGGGAAAGTACCTGATAGTCACACAGGGCTGGGATCAGTAGCCTCTTCCTCCTGGAAGACTTAAAGGTTCACAGGATCATGGGAAGAACACACTTAAGGTCTTGTTCAGTACTATGAAATAATTAGCCCAAGACTGAATATTATTCTTTCTCAAGAAATCTTAAAAGCAAGACCCCCAAAAGATCAGGCTTCTCCAAATAACTTGATTCTAGCCCAGAACAAATTTCAAAAACATTTCTAAAAATGTAAAAGTACCCCAAACACCCATTAAGGTAAAATCCACACTGCATGGCACCCACTCACAAACCCACTAGACATTAAGCCATGCAGGAAAACACAGCATACCTCCAGGACAGGGACTGACACAGAGCAGATTCAGGAGGCGTGATGCAAAGACACCAGCGCAGTTTCTGAACTGTATCTCATATGCTTCCAAAGATTAAGTAGAGACATGGAAGGCAGAAACACACATCAAACATCTAGAAATGAGGGCTGTAATTATGAGGCAAAACCACAAATATTTCAGGAAAAGAAATCACAGGGTTTAAGGCCTTAGCAACTATAAACAAAGGAAGAAGCCCCAGAAGCAGTGAGCTGCGACATGGGGTGGAGCCTCCTTATGGGCAACTCAGAGGCACGGAGAGGGCTGAGGCCAAGAACAAACTTGAGGAACTAATGGTCGGGTTTTTTTCCCCCCAAAGTTTATGAAAGAAGTACATTGTACAAGTGTATGAAAATGTCAAAACACAACCCCTCACTCACTCTGTACAAGCAATATATGCTAATAATTTTTAAAGGCAAAATAAAAAAATTATGAAAAGTTATGTGTTCACAGGCTGAAGATGCTCAGTTAAGCCCTACATAGGTCTCAAAAGAGAGGGGTGTGTGTGTGTGTGTGTGTGTGTAAAATAGGAACAAAAAGAAAAATCTAAAAGCAACCAAAGAAAATAAACACATTCAGAAAAACAGGTCGACATCTCACACGAGTGATCTAAAATAATTCAGTCAAGACAATGGAGCAATAGCTTCATACTACTGAAATAAAGCAAACGCTGCGAACCTAGAATTCTGTACACACAAAATACTGTGTGTGTGCGTGTGTGTGCATGTGTGCGTGTGTGTGTGTGCATGTGTGCGTGTGTGTGCGTGTGCGTGTGTGTTGTGGGGGTAGTGTGTACAGATCAGAGGACACCTCTGAGTGCCAGTTCTTACTTTTTCTTGTTTGAGTACGGGTCTCTGTTGTTCCCTGTAGAGATGCCATGCTGTGAACTCCTGAGGAGTCCCCTCACCCCCATGCCCTCGCTCCATCATCTCACCATAGGAAAGCTGAGATCTCAGACACTGTGTTTGGCTCTAGATGGGTTCTAGAGATTTAAACTCAGTTCATAATGTTCATGCAACAAGCACTTTACTGACAGAGCCATCTCCCCACCCCGAGAGAAGTCTTTAAAGTTGCACACATTTGATTCTGTTTTTCTCTTCCGAGAAATAAAGCTATGTGGTAAGACAGGTAAAGAAAAACCACAGGTAATTTGGAGCTAATTAGAGATAATGTTCTGTTTTTGACTTTGAGGGAAGACACTCCCCACTGAACACAGGCACTTAAGGCTGTTGTTGACTCGCACAGTGAGGCACGTGTGCTTTCTTGCACTGGCAACTGAAAAGAAAGTTAAAAAGACTGTGTACATGCTACCTCCCTTCAAAACACTGATGCAACTCTTCCTTCTCCTGCCGTGCTTCTGTGCTCGCAGCAACATGTGCTACGTTAGGCAAGAATGTGACTGGGAAGGATGCTGTGGAGTAGAGAAATACTCAGAGGTTAAAAGCACTTACTGCTCTTCCCGAGGACTGAGGTTCTCTCCAGCGCCCACAGTGTTCTCGCAGTGAAGGTGAACCGCTGACGCGGAGTTTGTCCTGCAGAAGGTTGACATGGGCTCAACCATCTTTCATAACAGCTTTAGGGGATCCAATGCCTCTGGCTTCCACAGGTACCTGCACTCGTGTGCACATATCCATATACAGACATATATACACACATATAACTAAAAATAATTTTTAAAAATTCTTAACAAGGGGCTGGAGAGATGGCTCAGTGGTCAAGAGCACTGACTACTCTTCCAGAGGTCCTGAGTTCAATTCCCAGCAACCACATTGTGGCTTACAACCATCTGTAATAGGATCCTATCCCCTCTTCTGGTGTGTCTGAAGATAGCCACAGTGAACTCATATACATAAAGAAAGAAGAAAAAAAAAAACCCAAACCTTAATTTAAAAAAAGATATGTGATCAATTTGATTCAAATAAAAATTCAAGAATTCTTTAGGCATGAGGTTAACAGTGTTCAGAGTCATTATTGGATTACTCTTAGTCTTGCTTCTAAATAATAAGCACTCATTAACTTATACTATAAATAATACTATAACTTAACTATAACTAGAGGTTATAGTTTCAATTTAGGAAACACATCAAAAAGTCTGTCTCTAAAAATGGATAGTCACCAACAATTCCAAATGATATGTCCTCTTCAATACAAACCATCAGCATAAATATTAAATATTCATTCTCTTATCAAATATTTATTAAATGTGATAACATTCTGGGACTTTAAAAAAAACTTTAAAAAGCCAGAGTCCCAGAGAACCAGAATGCAAGAACGTTTAAAGCTTTAAGATAACTCGGTTTCCTTAGAGTTTTGGTTAGTTCTCCTGTGGTCGCCTGTGTTTGCTGGAGTCACCTCTCATGGTCTGGTTTACCACACAACTCTGCCTCCTGGGGTTTACTCAGCCAGTTCTCTTCCTCAGCTCCCAGCGTACCTGGTTTAGCCTCAGCCTGTGAAGGGCATCACAGCTGCGTCTGGTCTGATAAGCAATGTCAAACTGCTGCAGAACCAACTCTTCGTCAATGGTCGAACTTCCCTGAAAGAACGCTACAATGTATGAAAGGGGGAAAGACGGCCAGGAGCTCCCTGCTTCCTCCCTTCAGCTCAGGAAGTGTTGACCACTCCTGAGGGACAGGTAGTTTAGAGGAAAAGTAGACAATGCTCAGGGAACACTCACTGGAGATAGAAGTACCTGGGAGCTGGATGGCTTTTGCAGTCTAAGGAGAGACTGCTTTAGGGCCTGCAAGAAGCCATGAGTCCCTGAGGAAATACTGTCTGACCAAAGACAAATTTTTCTGACACTTTGTAGCAGAGATATATTCCTAGATTGCTTATCAAGTGTACCTTTTAAAAAGATAAAGTGTGTGTGTATATTGTTGAAAATCTATGCCACGGTGTGTCCAGGTCTCCACAGGCCAGAAGAGCTAGTCATATGCTCTAGAGTAGGAACTGTGGGCAGTTGTGAATGTGAGTGGGTGCTGGGAAGTGAACCTAGGTCCTCTCAGTCACTGAGCCATCTGTCCAGGGGCCCCCTCCATGGCCCAGCTAAAAGACTCAGAATAACACTGTCCTTTCTGCTCCCTGAGCATAGTTGGTAGGGGTAGAAACGAATGTGTTGAGTGGCTCAGAGAGATAGATGACTTCTGTCCTAACCCTGAAAGACAAACTAGAGTGAGAAGAATCCCGCTTTGGGAGATAAAAATTGGGAAACAGAGAGGGTAAGGTGAGTTGGAGATGAAGCAGCATTTAAGGAGAGGAGTCATGGACCAGGGTCAGAGCCTTAAACAGGTGGAGCAGCATCAGAGCGAGGCTTGGGATAACAATGAGAAGAAACAGAGCAAGCACAACCAGTGAACTGTAAGAATCCATAGTGTAGAAGTTAGTGCTGGAGACTCACACTACAGACCACTGCGATATAGGAGAATTTGATGACCTATAGGACTCTGGGTAGAGAGACTGGAAACACAGCAATCTGCAGAACAGCTGAGCCGCAGTCTAGGGGTTGGTATTGTGAGTGTTGTTTTGTTTCGTTTTCCTATTATAAAGAAAACTTTATTGACCTCTGCTTCCTCAAACATTCCCAGGCTTCTCCAGCTTAATTAGCTGCAGAGATGAAACACTCTGTGTGTAAGCAAACACTGAGGGAGCTGCTGGGGCTGTGGGGGTGGCTCAGCTGCCAAAGGTCTGCTGGGACATACTTAAGTCCCCAGAACCCTCGGAGAAGGTTTGTGCTTGTAACCCTAGCATGGGCAGAGGCAGCTGGATTCCTGGGCCTTGCTGGCCAACCAGCCTAGCCTAATTGGTGAACTCCAGGCCACTGAGAGACCCTGCCTCAAAATTGTGTTTGGCATCTGAAGAGCAACAATTGAAGTTGTCCTCTGACATTCATGTGTAGACACACACACACACACACACACACACACACACACGCACACACACACACGCACGCGCACACACACGCACGCGCACACACACGCACGCACACCACATACACGCACACGCACGTGCACGCGCACACACACACACACCACATACACACACGCACACACGCACACACACACCACCACCACTCTTACACACATACATGCATGCACACACACATGCACACAGAACTATGGAGGTTGTGCTTTAAGTATCAGAGTTCCAGACCAGATTCCTAAAAAGACTTTTTAGATGCAACCACCGCATGAAACAGCTCTCAGGTACATTGTTTATCTTCTCCGGAAATCGACTCCATTCAACATGTTTCAAATTCTCTCTCTCTCTGATTTAATTTTACGTGCTTGTGTGTGTACACAGGCATATTGCATGCCATGGCATGTGTGTGTGGAGGCAACTTGCAGAAAGAAGTCACTTCTGTTCTTCCAGCACATGGGTCCCAGGACTCAAACTCAGGCCATCAGGGTTGGTAGCAAGCACCTTTACTTTCTGAGCATCTAGCCAGTCCTTGGTTTGCATTCATTCTTTTTTTAAAAAGATTTATTTTATTTAAATGAGTACACTGTAGCTGTCTTCAGACACACACCAGAAGAAGGTATCAGCTCCCATTACAGATGGTTGTGAGCCACCATGTGGTTGCTGAGAATTGAACTCAGGACCTTTGAAAAAGCAGTCAGTGCTCTTAACCACTGAACCATCTCTCCAGCCTCTTGCTTCATTCTTAAAAGCCCCATCAAAATCCTTCCTACGACCTGATGTCACCTGCTTCTTCTCCAGAAAGTGGTATTGTTCCATCTATGAATTATTCTTTAAAGAGAATTAAAAGTATCTGTTTTGTTTTGTTTTATCATCTGTAGTAGCGTTCCGTGACCCATCTTCCTTCAACGATGCAAACTTGCATGTAAATTCGATGAGTTTCCCCTGGTTTATGGTTTCATCTTGTTAGGGAGGACATGGAACTACAGAGGAGGAGGGTTGGTGCTCAGGGATCCTGGGCAGACACGATGGCATTCAGCTCTCATTTGCAAGTGGGGGACACAGGGGAGACAGTATGGAAGGCTGGGAGGAACGCTAGGCCACTTTTTCCAGAAGTAAGAAAACAGGATCAGCAAGATGACTCAGCGGAAAACATAGCTGATGGCCATTTTTAGTGTTTCTCTAAATCCTCAAAAAGGTTAGAGGACAGAAGAGACCCCACGAGGTTGTCTTCGAACCTCCACATTCTCACTGCGGCATGCACACATTCACACAAAATACCACATGCACACAATAACAACAACAACAATAATTTTAAAGTCAGAAACAGACTTCGTCGCTATGTAAGGAAAGCTATATGTGGCCATCTTTCGATGTGTTCTAAGAGTTCTTAGATTTCCCACCCAGGTAGAGCATCTCCAGCAATAGGAATGAGTGAAGGGTGGGAGTCAGACAATCCCATACAGCCAGATAAGGACAGAGAAGCTGCACTGTGGGTGGCAGGTAATCATGGTGGTTATTCCGGCCCACACAATGACAGTAAGCCCCGGGTTCTGCCCTTTTGGAAAAAGGTTTCTCACCCCACCAGGCTGCTCAAGGGTTCAACACAAGCTTAATTAATTTCTGTGATGACTTTTGGCACCCATTTCTTGAGGAAAACTTGAGTGAAGTCAGACAGGGAGTTCAGTAAGACCTGAGGACAGCACCTAGAAGGCAGTCAGCAGCTAGATCTGGCTGGGCTTCCATCTCCTAGACCTTCCAGGTAAGTCTCCCTCCTCCTTCAACCCCATCGAGTTACGTTTGGGGTTGGAGGAGAGTCACATGGTAAGGAAATAGTACTACACGAACACATTGACTAGGGCTGGCGCGAGGGCTCAGCTGGGAAAGCCGCTTGCCAACCAGCTAGATAAACTGAGTTCAATCCTCTGGACCCACATGATAGAAGGAGAGAACCAGCTCTCACAAGTTGTCCCCTGTCACTGTGACATCTGCATGTACACACATACACAAATAAATAAATGTAATGGATATAAAAACATTTGACTAAAAATTACGAATGCATTAACAAATCTCAGAGGGATATAACACTGGAAGGTCTTAAATCCAGGAAAACCATCTGGGAATCAAAAACTTCTGCAGTGACATGGAGACTGGTTAAGAACTGGGGTTCGTGGACTAAAGGCTCGGAAAGACCTGATAACCAAGGCAGATGTATCCGCCCTTTAGAAAAGCATCCGTACCAAGGGGGGCTCACAAACACTCACAGCCAAGCGTGTCTGCAAGTGTGACATGCCGCAGGAGTGAAGGATGGCGAGGAGATTCCTGTTACTAAAGTGGGGACGGCTAAGGAGCCACAGCCACAGTGCAAGACAGAAACGTGAACGTTCAAAATAGCTCTGATCTTACACACTTTGCAGACGTTTCCTGTGCACAAAACTTTCTACTGTCAATAACTCTGCAGACTCTTTCCATCATGGCTGATGATTTGGGAATTTGACTCTATGGGCTGGAGAGATGGCTCAGCGTTTAGGAGCACTCACTGCTCCTCCAGAGGTCCTGAGTTCAATTCCCAGCAACCACATGGTGGCTCACAAGCATCTGGAATGGGATCCGATGCCTCTTCTGGTGTGTCTGAAGACAGCAACAGTGTACTCACATACATAAAAAAATTTTTTTTTTTTTTTTTTTTTTTTTTTTGGTTTTTCGAGACAGGGTTTCTCTAGCCCTGGCTGTCCTGGAACTCACCCTGTAGACCAGGCTGGCCTAGAACTCAGAAATCCACCTGCCTTTGCCTCCCAACTGCTGGAATTAAAGGTGTGTGCCACCACTGCTCTGCAAATAAATAAATCTTAAGGGGCAGGAGAGAGAGAGAGAGAGAGAGAGAGAGAGAGAGAGAGAGAGAGAGAGAGAAAGGGAGATTTGACTCTGATGATGTTTAGTAGAAGGGACTTAGAGCTTGATGTGTTTCTTCCACACTAGTGCTTCACACAATGAGCTCGATTCTTTTTTTTTTTTTAAGATATATTTATTTTATGTATATGAGTATACTGTCACTGTCTTCAGATGCACCAGACGAGTGAATCAGATCCCATTATAGATGGCTGTGAGCCACCATGTGGTTGCAGGGAATTGAACTCAGGATCTATGCGAAAGCAATCAGTGCTCTTAACTGCTGAGCCATCTCTCCAGTCCCTGAGCTCCGCTCTTGATGGTAACTTTAGGTGTCACTGCTAACTTACAAGATCCGCGGCCCAGTGGCAGAAGTCGCTGACTGCTCTGTGTACGTCATCATGGAGGAGACTGTCTTTATAGAGTGAATCCACTTTGCTTGGCTTTTCTTCACAAAGCCACTGGCCTGAATGTGACATCAGCATCTTCTTGGGCCTACACGCAATGAGATCATCAAAGAATTAAGCATGAGGCTTGATGAATCTAAGTGGATCTCAAGCAGGTCACTGGGAAATGATCAGCCCTCTCAAGGTCTCTGAAAGGTCACATTGCCCTCTTCAGTACTAGAAAGGCAAGTGTGTCATGGTGTGTCATACTGATTAAAACTTAACATTAAATCAAGTGCTATGTCAGCTTTGAAAGTTACAAGTACTACTTATTAATTAATACAGGTAC
>CM052712.1:75675079-75686030 GCA_028551405.1 Uromys caudimaculatus
TCCCTCATGTTGTGATGACCCCCAACCATAAAATTATTTTCGTTGTTACTTCGTAACTATAGTTTTGCTACTGTTATGAACTGAGATGTAAATATCTGATATTCAGGATATCTAATGCATGACCCCCAAAGGGGTTGAGACCCACAGGTTGAGAACTACTGCTCTAGGGGGTACAGTGTCTTTTATGGAGGTGTGGAGATGCCAGACTCATTAGGAACAGCCGTGCCAGGTTAAAGGGCTGGGGCTGGTAATAGTTTTAGCCCATTCATTCCTTGAGATGGGAATTCTGGCTGAGGACATTATTACTAATACCGCCATTATCCGGCACATTTACACTGAAAGAAATAGAGGCATGAACGTGTCATTCAATGCCCAAAGGAGTTGTGACCTACAGGTTGAAACTGCTATAGCAGAGATGACTTTGAACTTTGGCTCCTCCCACCTGTACCTCTTAAGTAGATTACAAGGATGTTCCACCAATTCTGCTTATCTGGTCCCAGAGATTAAACCCAAGACTTTTCCTGCACTAGGCAAGCATTCTTAACAACTGAGCTACGACCTCAGCCTACGTATTTCTTGTTGAGGGAGGCAATCCACCAGGATGGCCCCTGAACCTACCCACTCTTCAGATATCCAAATGTGAACTTGTCTTCCATTCACTTAAGAGATATCTTTTAAGCACCAAGCATGTGCTGGAGACTAAGCTTTACTCATTCATCTGTATAGTTAACCAAAATCCCTGCCTTTGCATGGCTTCAGCTAAGCAGGGTGGAGAGACTGAGGCAGACAATCACACGCCAGATGCTCATGAACCATACAAAGAAGAAGCAAGGTGGGAATGAAAGATCTGACCCCTTATGAGGAAGGTTAGGCCCTTAGCAAACTTAGAACTGAGACATGCCCGGGCAAAGACCCCTAGCAAACTTAGAGCCGAGACATGCCCGGGCAAAAATTCCACCCAGCTACATTCCTACAGGTGACTTTGACCTGACCTCAGGGCCAGAGGCACAATGTTTCAGGATGCTACTGACTTGTGACTAACATCCTGTACTTCCCCATAATGCAAATTCCTTCCGTTCCCCACCCCTTTGTGGTTTTTTTCCTTTAAATACCCCTGACTTCAGCTGCTCAGGCCGAACCCCTCTGCCTCTGCGTAGGTTACGGGTTCGACCCCAGTGCACCGGTCCTTCTCACCGCCCCCGAATTAAACCTCGTGTGATTGCAGCAAGGACGGTCTTTCTGAGTTCTTGGGGGGTCGTGCCATCCCGAGACTTGAGTGAGGGTCTCCCCAGTTCGGGGGTCTTTCAGGAAGGAGCTGGAAAGGATGCAGGACAGCATCTAACTTCTACAGAGAAAGTTTCTCTGCTAAAGTGACACTGAGCCCAGGCTCAGAAGACAAAAGCATTGAACTGCTTAAATATCAAACTAGACAGCAAGGTTCAAAGGCCTTGGTGCAGAGTGCACCACATGTGCAGACCAGTGTGGACTTTAGTCTGCATCAGGGAGCACCTGGAGAAGGCTGAGCACAGGAAGACATGCAGGCGTGTGAGAGAATCAGTCTGTGCTCTGAGTGACAAGCAGGGTTTAGAGAGGGGAATCCTGGACGACTGAAACAGCTCAGCAGCTAAAAGCATCCTTGGCCAAGCGTAAGTCTCCAGGACCATAATGAGAGAAGGAGAGAATCAACTCCCACAGCCTCCAAGTGAACACTATGGGCACACATAACCTACACACACTAAAAATAAATTAAAATATAATTATCTTAAATTTAAGAAGAGGAAAATGGGCTGGGGAAATGACTCCATGGGTAAAGTACTTGCTGCACACGTGTGAGGTCCCAAGTTTGAATCCCCAGAACCTGTGCAAAGCCAGGCTGGGCAGTACGAGCCTGTAACCCTACTGCTCTTACATGGAGGCAAGAGGCAGACACAGGAGACTCCCTGGAAGCTCACAAGCCAGCTGCAAACAACCAAGAGACCCTGCCAGAAACAGGGTAGAAGGTGAGGACCCACACCTAGGTTGTCCTCTGATGGGTATACGTGTGCTTTGGTATGCATGGTCACCCCAATCTCTCTCTCTCTCTCTCTCTCTCTCTCTCTCTCTCACACACACACACACACACACACACACACACACACACACACCACAGAAGGGGGAAGGAGGGGGAGGCGTGGAGGCCATGAAACCAATTGTCTGCTATGAAGAAACACCCTGACCAAGGACTCTTACAAAAGTAAGCATTTAATTGAGGCTTGCTTACAGTCTCAGAGAGTTAGTCCATTATGGCGGAAGGAAGCAGGCTGGCATGTTGCTGGCCGTTTATTTTACCTCCTGATCCACCGGCAGAAGGCAAAGAGAGAAACAAAGACTGGTCCAGGTGTGGGCTTTTTAAAGGACAAAGCCCCTTCCCAGAGACACACCTCCTCCAACAAGGCCACACCTCCTAGCCCTTCCCAAGCCCTAGAAACTAAACATTCAGCTTTATAAGCCTGTGGGACCCACTCCCATTCAAGCCACCACACCAGTTAATAAGCTATTGTGAGGACCCAAACAAGACACAGTGGCTTCCTGGAACAGACCTTTAGTACAGAGAATTTTAGATTTCACAAAGTCGTTGCCGTTTGTTGGCAGATTACTGTTGCTCTAGAACCAGCTGATTACTGTTTGTTTACTGAGCTGTGAAAGGCAGGAGAAATACATCTGATCCAGAAATGGAGTGTGGTTTCCAACTGTGACATCTGAGATGTTAAATACAGGTTCAAGGACAAATCCTGAATTGCCCATTTGTAGGTGGCCAAAGTCACTTGGGTGTGAATGTACAGAAAAGATGTCAGAAACTGAAGTACTTCAAGGTTTAAAACAAACAAAACAAGACAGCAGGGGCTACACAGGGAGACCCTCTCTCAAAATAACCAAAACAAACAGACAAATGGAGAAACCAGACAAATGAAACCAAAGAGGGGACCATGAGATAGGAGGAAACCAAGGAATAAGAATGTTCCAGAAGCTAAAGAAGAAAGGCTATGAGCCTGGGTGTGGCAGTTCACATCTGTGCTCCCAGCCCTGGGGAGGCAGAGGCAGAAAGATTGCCACAAGGCTAGCCTGGTCTACATAGTGAGACCCTGTCTCAAAAGAAAAAGAAAACAGTGTTATAGGAAAGATGATGTCATCAATTGTATCAGTTGCCATGGAAACAGTAGTGCCACCAAATGGTAGTGCTGGTGACAATGTCCTAACAGTGATTCTCAACCTGAGGGTCGAGTGACCCTGTCACAGGGCTCACGTAAGACCATTGGAAAGCACAGATATTTATATTGCGATTCATAACAATAGCAAAATTCCAGTTATGAAGTAGCAATGAAAATAATTTCATGGTTGGGGGTCACCACAGCATGAGGAACTGTATTAAGGGGTTGCAGCATTAGGAAGGTTGAGACCCACTGTCCTAAACAGGAAGACTTCGGCCAGGTAAATAGAAGGATTATTGGGTAAACAGAGGCCTAAAGTCAGAATTTTTTTTCCCCAGGAGCCTCCTTTAAACCACTAGGAACCAACCTCCTTTCCCTTAGTCTATCCCAGAGGTTTGTCCCTCCAGCAAGGACATCTAGTTCCCAAACAGCCTGCATCAGTTCAAAGAGCCCATCCTGTCGACAGTCATAGGAATTCCACTTGCTTTCCCACAGTTTGCTCTTCTCTCTGCTCCCACTCCCTAACCCAGAGATAACCTTAACAGTTTGATTCCCAATTAGACCTTTCTACCCATGGAGTGGTCTGGTTGCATGGTTCCACTTGTGTAGTAACTCTTAAGGATTGAATGGGAATCGAACCCCAGAAGCTCAGCTATTTAATACTTGGTCTCAGCTGGGGCTGTTCAGATTATGGAATCCGTGAAGGAAGGTGGAGGAAACTGTTGGGGCATGGCTGGAGAGTTACTGCTTCTCCTGATTCCGGCTCAAGCTCCTTACTTCTTGTTGGGCTTTGGGTGACAGGCAGTTGGTGTTCATTCCTGCTGCCTTAGCTGTGAGTCTGACCTGCCCATTCCTTCTCTGCCATGATAGACTGTACACTCTCGAACTGTGAGCTAAAGTAAATCCCTTCTCCCTTACACGGCTTCTGCCAGGGATTTTGTCACAGCGATGAGCAAAGTCACTGGTGTGGTAGCACAGGTGTGGATGTGACCTCAGCCAAGGGCAAGGTCAGTGGAGTTCAGAGGGCACTGAGAGGAAGTTTATCTGCTGTGGGATCAAGAGAGAAGTGAGTTAGGATGCCTCCTTCAGGATTCTTCTCAGAGGAAAGGACAGAGTATCTGGCCAAGGGGAGAGTGGTGGTGTCACCTCATGCTCTGGTAGGGTCATCGCAGCCTCTGAAGAGATCAAGTGCTAATCCACAGAGCTTGTGCTATACTACTTTCCAAGAGCCTTTTTGCAGGTGTCCATCCACACTTCTGAGACGGGATAGTATCCTGGATTATCTTGCTGGGCCATACACACCATCACAAGTGTCCTTGAAGCAGAGGTGGAGGGAGCAAGACCTGACCCACACCAAGAGCAGGTGATGTGAGGACAGCCCAGAGGTGTGAAGCTGCTGGCCTTGAAGTTTGGAGAGATGTGGGCATAAGCCACAGAAGACCAGAGACTGAAGGAGACAAGCACAAATTTCCCTGCAGCCTCTGGAGGGAACACAGCCTGGCTGACCTTCGATGTCAGCACTGGGACAGCCACGTCAGACTACAGGCCTCAGAGCTACTGTCATTTCACAGCGGCCAAAGGAAACAAATGCATATACTAACAGCCAAGGTCACCTCTATGAAATTACGCATTTATTTTATGATGTGCTAAGTTATTAATATATTACTGCTGGGCTTCTTCCAAATAGCCAACTGACTCCCACTTGTTTGCAATTTCTTACCTTTGAGATTTTTCAGGGTTAACCAAGCAAATTGCTGAAAGATAGATCCTATCTATATCTTCTTACTGTACCATAATATCCATTATATATTCTATAGTATATAATAATCCTGTGGATAACATTCCTCTCTTCTACATACAGGTTCTGAGCAACTTAAAAGGCGATACAAACCACAGAGACAAGAGCCAAAACATCACTCTTATGACAAGTAGCTGCCATGCTGGAGAATTTTGTCCAAGACCCCTGCTCATTAAAAGCTATCAACTGGCAGACCCAATCCCTACCGGGGGCAACTTTCCCTCCAGCACAGAGAGGGAGAGGAACTTGTGCTCCCCATGGGTCCTCTTGCTCCCCAGTGAGAGAAGGGCAGAAGTGAGATGAGTTATCGTCCCAGATATACCAGAGAGCAAGCAATGCATCGAGGGTGTCCTTGTCATCCGACATCTCTAGGCCACCATACTCTTCAGTACCCACTGGTGAGATCATGCAGTTTTCAAAGTAAATGTGTCCTGTCCTAAATCTATTTATGTCAATGCTTGTGGCAACATCTACATTATTAAATACTATGGGTTAAGGGGAGCAAGGGCATGATACAAGAGTTTCTACTAAGTTTCAGAGAAGTTTGGAAAGTTTCAGAGAAGGTGCATGCAATTATGGGCATGGTTTATACAAACATGAGCAGGGTCTCCCAACAGAAGATCTTATAAATACCTTAAAGACAAGCAAGTAGCCAGGTGTGGTGACACAAGTCTGTCACCCCAGCACTCTGGAAGCAGAGGCAGGCAGACTAAGAATTCCAAGTCAGCCTGGGTACATGAAACCCTGTCTCAAAATAAGGGGGGAGAAAGGCTAGCAAGTGCATTGTTGGCAATTCCCTGTATTATACATATGTGCTACACACATGTGCTTGAGATGACCCAACCAACCACTGGCCTGCCATGTTGAATAAAGTTAATTCATCAGGTTTTCTTGCCAAATAAAAGCTAGATGGGAGCCCAGGTTTCTGCCGCTGCTGGAGAAACCACAACCACAGGAGCCATGTCTTGTCTTCCTCTTCAAGACTTACTGCTGTTGCTTCTTCAAGTATTCTAGATACCCTGGCATGGTGGCATGGACCTAAAATCCCAGCCTTGGGAAGTTCAGGCAGGGGGTTCAGGTGTGCTAGGTCACTCTTAGCAACAGAATGAATTGGAGGTCAGCCTGGGTGTACTGGCTGGTTTTGTGTCAACTTGACACAAGCTGGAATTATCACCGAGAAAGGAGCCTCCCTTGAGGAAATGCCTCCATGAGATCCAGCTGTAAGGCATTTTCTCAACTAGTGATCAAGGGGGGAGGGCCCCTTGTGGGTGGTACGATCTGTGGGCTGGTAGTCTTGGGCTCTATAAGAAAGCAGGCTGAGCAAGCCAGTAAGGAACATCCCTCCATGGCCTCTGCATCAGCTCCTGCTCCCTGACCTGCTTGAGTTCCAGTCCTGACTTCCTTTCATGATGAACAGCAGCATGGAAGTGTAAGCTCAATAAACCCTTTCCTCCCCAACTTGCATCTTGGTCATGATGTTTGTGCAGGAATAGAAACCCTGACTAAGACACTGGGCTAAAAGAAACTCGGCATTATTTTGTTTCTTGGCTTTTTGGTTTTCGTTTTTTAACTAACAAAGCTAAAAACCCAAATGAGCAAAATTATTTCACATATGACAAGGCCGTCCTAGGCTGTTCATCAGAGGAAAGACATCAGCTGTACTCACAGGCATACTTGGGAAGAGCGTTTTTCTACAAGCTTTGTGGGTTCCGTCGTTAATTTCCTGGTATCCTGGCAATAAGCCCACATGTCCTCCAGCTTCCTCTCAGGGTCCAGTACCTCCAGCACCTGCAATAAGAGCTACACAGAGAAAGCAGACTTGGGGTGAGGGGACGATTGGAGGAAAGGGGGCCTCGATTCTATAACACACCAAGTTCCTTCTTTGGCGTTCCTTTTCAAACGCCATTCATCAAGCCCAGTACGGAGCACTGTGCTGAGGCTGTCTATAAACCTCTGCCGCCCTGCCATTGGATGCTCAGGCACGAAACACTGTGCTGAGACTGTCTATAAACCTCTGCCGCCCTGCCATTGGATGCTCAGGCACGGAGCACTGTGCTGAGGCTGTCTATAAACCTCTGCCGCCCTGCCATTGGATGCTCAGGCTCTGTGTTGTGGTTCCATCTCCTGTAGTAGAATATGCCTGTGAGCCTCCTCCAGTCCCCCAGAGCCCCAGCGCTTGGAGTGTCTCTGTTGGACTTCTGTGGCTTTTTGACTGCAGGCATCTCGGGTGTCTCTCATGCCTCCTATGAATACAGCCTCTACGTTTTCCTTTGAAGATCCACCTCACATTCTGGGGAGACATCGAAGCTATAAAAGTGCTTGCCTGGCTAGCATGAGAACCTGAGTTGGACCCCCAGAACTCATGTTTTAAAAATATAATTAGGTATGGGGAACACCTGTAATCTAATCTTAGCGCTAAGATAATGGAGACTTGCCTGCCTACCCTGCTCAGTGAGTTCCAGGCCAATAGGAGACATTGTCTCAATAAAATGATGCTCAGCACCTGAGAACAATAGACGAGGTTGTCTTCTGCTATTACACAGGCACACATGTGCGCACATAGCTCAACACATGACCCTGCATACACACACACACACACGTGAAGACTGCCTCCCCCTCCACCGCCATCTACTGGGTGCTAGCTGGCCTAACCATATCTCCATGCTCCAGGCAGATCGCACCTGAGCCACAATGACTGAATCAAGTGGACCCCTGGAAACTAGGCTACAGGACTGGATTTTCCTGGGATCACACAAAAAGAAGTGTTGTTTCTTTGCTGTGGTTGTAAAGTAGAACCTAAACTGGAGTTTTGGGCAGCCAGCTCAGCACCACAGAGAGACCCTGGCTCAAAACAAAGTTAACCCTGCAGAGGAGGGGAAGGAAAACTTGGAGCAACCAGAGGGGTCAAGAAGCACGGACCACAAGAATCAACTGACTGCAACTCAAGTAGACTCACAAAGATCAGGAAGCCTGTATGGGTCCAACCTAGGCCTTCTGCATTTATGTTACAGTTGTAGAGCTCAGTGTTCTTGTGGGATTCCTAACAGTGGGAGCAGAGGCGGTCTCTGACTCTTTGGTCGGCCTTTGGGAGTCTTTTCCTCCTGCTGGGTGGCCTCATCAGCCCTGATGTGACAATCTGTGCCTGGTCTTACTGTAGCTTGCTATGTCGTATTTGGTTGATGTCCCTGGAAGGCCTGCTCTTTACTGAGGGGAGGTGAAGTGGGGGTAGATCTTGGGGAAACGGGAGAGACTGGGGGAGGGGAGGGATGTAATGTCTGAGAGAAGAGTAAATAAAAAGGAAAAAAAAATCAAGAACAAAAACAAACTAACAAAACCTAGTTGGGAAAATCAGACAGAGAACTGAGAGCCACCCTCCTGTGCCGTGGTTATGTGCCCTGTGAGATGTGGTATAACCACCTTTTTGTCTGAGACTCAGACCCTCTGGCTTGTGGCACCCAGAGAGGAAAAGCTGTGTAGAAAATCACTGATCAAAAATTTCAGCTACTCTTCCCATAGACTTTTCTAGCATGAATCATTCATTCGTTCATTCATTCAGTGACTGGAGTGTAGTGAGGGAAGAGGGAGAGCCAGCTGAGAGGATCCCCGGGGCCTCTGAGAACAGGCTTCACAGAGTGAGATGTTGAGCAAGGGAATGTGTTAGACCTGAGGGAAAAAACCTATTTCCACGACTGTCTGATGAAAACGAGCTGCATTTATAAGGGCACAAGGGACTGGCCAAACAGCTGTCTCCCTCTGAGTTGGAGTTTCAGAGAGCAGCGCCTTTCATGGGGAAGGGTTATGGATGGTACAGAATGGTTGTCAGGATCATTGGCTGTTAGCACCCGGACAGAAGCCTGGAGACTCTGGCTCAAGGCTGCCTGTGGAGTAGATAAGCCCAAGAATATATCCCATGGAAGGGGGTCATTACAGGCTCAGGAGTTGAGCAAGGCAAAGGGGCAGGCATACATCGTGGGGTTACAAGTTCAGCATAGGCTGCAGAACATGGTTTGCTATGGTTTAGGAGACATACGTGTATGCTTGTAAAGGATGGTGACTTAGTAACAATGTTTAACAATGTTTAACAATGTGCCTTCTGTTTTGGTTTCACAATTGTGGGCCCAGACTTATCTGTTTAGCCCAGGGCAGGCTAAACGGGTGGGGTGGAGAGCTTCCTGCTCATCCCCTGCCTCATCCAGCCTGCTGTCTTTCTCAGACTTCACACAGCCTGGGATTTGTTTAAGGAGACCGTGGTCAACTAAGAAACCATTTCTAGGCTCTCTAACAGATGGGGAGGCCAGATGAGGAGCCCTGTCCTGGCAAAGCTACTATTTGCCCAATGAAGAGACAACCATTTCTTTCTTCTTGTTGGAAAGTCAAGCTTGGGGCCATTTTGAGATATGAAAACAGGGTAAATGTGCAGGAGCTGACTGGGACATTGGTGACACAACAGAGTTCCTGCTCAGGCCTGGCCTGGGCATTGTGGTGGAGTCCCCGTGGCCTTCAGATTCTCCTGTCTCTAGCCTTCTGTTAGTGAGTTCTTAAAGAGACCTTTTTGGCCCAGGCTAAACAGACATAAGTAATACTGAGCAGCCCTTGTATGGCTTCCTGTACCCAGAGAGGCTCAAGGCAAAGCCAGGAAACAAAGGGAACAGCCACGGGTCCCACTGTTTTGCTTCCTCAGTAGAAAAAAGAAGGCTGCCCTGAGCTGGTAAAGGAGCTGGTAAAAAGGCCTTCCCTGGGGGTAGGTTACCCCTCCTCTCTTCTTATAACAGACCCAGGGCTTCCTGGGTATCTGTAGAGAATTGTTTTAGGGCCTCCAGAAGGCCTTCCCTCAAGCCCAGATAGATCACCTCAGCAGTCAGAGCTTCTTTAAGTTGTGGGTAGAGAGCCAGGGAGTGCAGAGCCGCGTTAGCTTCTACATCCTCCAGGAATGCCTTCCCAGCTTTTGAAAGCTTAGACAACAGCGTTGCCCCCTTCGGCAGTCTGCTCTGCCTCTTCTTGGGGCTAGCATTGGGGACTCCGTGATGAATAAGAGGTAGAAAGGCATCCTTGGGGCCCTGGTGTGGGGAGCAGTCTTTCCTGAAGTCATCCTCTTTCACAAACACCCAGTGCCGGCTGTTCAAGAAGCCCCGGAATGTCAGCCTGTTACGCTTTGTGAAACGCTTGGAAGGCAGGTTCTCGAGATGCCTAGGAGACAATATGTCAGATGATGAGCATCGCAGGACTTGGGTGGGAGGAGGGTGGGAGGAGGCCGGCTGCCACCTATTGTGGGAGTGGGCGGAACAGAAGAGGCTGAGTAACGCATGCTTTGCAAGCCCCTGCTCCTGCTTCCCTGCAAATGGCTCCCATCTCCTGCTTAAGCAAAACCACTGTTCTGCATGAGAACTGAACCTTTTGCCTGCACTCATCGTTTAAGCATCGAGTCACCCCTCTGAATATACGTAGTCTAAATGCATGTGATCAGAAGATGCTTTTTTTTTGAGTACTCTGTTTCAAAGTCTCACCTGTGTCGTCCATGTCACAGTATTTTAAAGGGCCATCTATGTGAATCTAAGCATTTGTCATTCTAAATGCTGCTGCCACATTTTAAAAAAAGAATCCATTCTTTAGCTGTGACTTTGTGGGTTCTTCTTTCTTCCACCCTTCTCTATCCTTTCAACTCCCTAACACTAGGTAGGAGAGGGGAAAAGGATAGACGGAACCGGGATGCCATTATCATTAGTCTACTTCCTGCTGTTTAAGGGCATCAGGTTCCTTGGGGCAAGTTTGATCTTGGCCATCAGGATATCTAATTCTCCCTCCTCCTCCTCCTCCTCCCCCCTCCTCCTCCCCCCTCCTCCCCCCTCCTCCTCCTCCTCCTCCCCCTCCTCCTCCTCCTCCCCCTCCTCTTCCTCCTCCTCTTTCTTTCCTTCTCTCCCTCCCTCCTCATCCTTCTTCTTCTTTCCTTTCCTCCCTCCCTCCCTCC
>CM052712.1:75694944-75718696 GCA_028551405.1 Uromys caudimaculatus
AGTGACTGGGAGGGGGACAGTGAGTAGGATGTAAAATGAATAAATAAAATTAAATTTAAAAAATAGAATTTTGGTACAGTAGAATTGAATAATGGTATACTAAATTTTACTGAAATTTACTTTAAATAATAACATAGTTAAAGAAGATGTATTTATTTGAAAGTTTCCATTTTGCTTCATGGTTGAACACTTATTTCACTAATGTCCACTGTAGGTTGTACGACATAGAAACAAAGGAGACAGACAGAGATCTGTCTCTCAAGTCACCTGTCAGGGTAGTGGTGGAAATAAAATAGCTGATATAATGTGTTTGGTATTAGACCAAAAACTTTTCCGAAAGCACCGTGGAAGGAATATAAAGAGTGCCTAATTGTTACATGAAACACGGGCATCACATTATCTAGTCTGCTTTGTTGTATTTTTTCATAATCAGTGTGTTTGCTAGAAAGTATTGTCATGACACATTGTGTGTGTGTGTGTGTGTGTGTGTGTATCCCCCCCCCCCCTTCTGACTGGATTGGACAGGAGCATCTGGAGAATGGAAGATGGGTTTGTTTTACGAGTACCCTCTTGTTTTGTCTGAGAGAGTGTCTCTGAGCTGTTTCATGTGGAGGCAGGCATGGGTTGAAATCAAGCAGTAACTCATAAAGCCCTAATTACCACTGACTGGGAAAAGCACCACTTTAGATTCCCAGAAGGAAGGAATAAATAAGGAGGAGGAGAAAAGAATATGTTCAGGAAAAGAGAAAAAGGGAGGGAACAGATAAAGGGAATCCGGTAGGAACATAAGATAAGGGGTTCCAATATATGCACATTCTAAAGGATCCCCAGGCCTCACTGTGGGTGATCAGCTAGTAATTAATTTAGTTACACTGATTATTTTTACTTATGCCATTTCTTTTGCACGTTCATTACAGTCAGTTCTGTTATAATATAAGATGTAAATTTGCTTCAAACTGACATCAGAGAACATTTGAACATAACACAAATTTCATGTTTGCTTTATGAACATTTTTCAGTCAATGACTGTGAAAACTCCATGTGATTAGCCAGAGCTGTGTAGGAATACACAAAAAGCCTACACACATGCTCTTCAAAGGCATGTATCGGCTACCCCACTTTATGCTGGATTGGAGCCACATTAGGTCTTCCATTCCTTCACAATAACGGACAGTTTCATGAGCAAAATCCAGTTTTATTTTCAAGGTAAAAGACCACACATACATGTACATGTACATATACATTTCATTTTCTTACCTGGGAACCAAACCAAGGCTTTGCACTTGCCAGGGAAGCTCTCCCCAGCTGCTGGAGTACTGAACAGTTAGCTCCACCTGTGTACAGCTGTCCCTGTCCCCGGGCTCCTACCTCTCTGTGTAGTCCTGTACATCTCACTGCTCATCTAAGCCCTGGAGTGTTCAGTACAGAATTCCTTACAACATAGTTTAGGGAAGATATTAGAGCAGTGTTGATTATATTTGTTTATAAATATAACCAAAGTATAATCCTGCCACTACTAGGACGGCCTCTGACTGCCCCTGAACTTGGCACTAGCTACTCTTTAGGACCCTGGAGGTGACTCAGCAGTTTAGAACTCGTTGCTGTTTGCAGAGGATCCAGGTGTGGCTCCCAGCATCCACATGGTGGCTCACAACCATCCGTAACTCGGTGCCAGGGCATCTGACACATCTTCTGTCTCTGCACACACGCATGCATGTGGCACAAACACACATACAAATACACACGTATATATACATACACATATACGTACACACATATGCAGACAAAACAGTCATATACCTAAAATACAAACCCTAAAAATTACATTCAATTAAAAATCCCTCATGCAATATTCCTTTGGGAACTTCCCCTCACCCCTCAATCAGAAGCCCCTCCCCAACTGTACTTCCTGTGCAGCGCCTTCTTCTGCCTTATGGTGTATTAACAAGCGAGCGAGCCAGTGAGCGAGCATGCTGGCTTCTCAGGACGAAGACTCACCTTATTGGCACTTGTCACGGCCTCTTCTAAAAACTGCACCTTGCTCTGCAGGGCATCTATTTGACCCCTCTTGGCCGTGATTTGCTTCTGCATGCCCATTGCCACCTTCATAGCTGTGAGAAAGATGCAAGCTGTACATTTTGAGAGCCTACTGAAGTTTATATCAAGACAGCAAGTGAAATGCACTAAGGTCCCTGCGAAGTGTCCATTAAAATACCATGAAGGAAGGACTTTAGGGTTCACAGTATTGGGTTGTATAATAACTGCAGCAAACACCCACAGATTCTCAGCTAAGTAAAATATATATGCTGACATTTTGTGGTTTCCTTGCTATCAGAATTAATTTCACTGACTACTGTTAGTTTCATGTTTTCATTGGTAATAATAATAATGAACAAATTTATACACATATAGAAAACAAACACATAAATAATCATATATGTTTAACCAAGATGATTTTTCTCAGAAACCCATGTTTTAAATATCACTTAAGACATCCACTATTAACAGACTTTTAAGCGATTCCAGGGATGTCACAAGCCATTCCATTTCATCCTTAAAAATTATTGTCATATGCTAGAACTCACTACAGTCTCAGTAGTAAAACTACCACACAAGCATACAAATGATTGTTTTGGGGAAAAGATGAGACCATTTTATTTTATTTTTAATTGTTTTAAAGATTTATTTTATTTGATATGGATGAGCTTTTTTGCCTGCATGTATGTATGTGCACCACACATGTGCTTTGTGCCACCTGTGAAGGCCAGAAGAGGGTGTCAGATCCCCTGGAACAGAAAGTACAGATGGTCGTGAGCCACCTATGTGAGCACTGGGAAGTCAACCCTGGAACTCTGGAAGAGTAACAGGTGCTCTAGTCCACTGAGCCTCTCTCCAGCATCTCCCCATGAGAATGTTAGCTGGACACACTCCACAGACACTTTAGGGTATGGTAAGCTAAGGAAACAATATGGGGAGCCTGTCTTTACACAGAAATGTAATGTCAGTAGACCCGATCTTTTATTACAAGTCAGTTGAAAAAATCTGTTTGAAACTAATGTTGCTTTGAGCCAGGCCTAGCTATAAATTAGAAGTTAAAAAGGGAAAGATAAACATACTATCTGTTGAAAACAACAGAAAAATACTAAGTCTGATTTTTTTCATTAACAGCATATGGTTCTTGCCAGGTATGGTTCGGTATTCCTTTACTCCCAGCTTCTGGAAATAGAGACAGGAAGAGCAGGAGCCTAAGGTCAGCTCAGCCACACAGCAACTTTGAGGCTAATCTGAGCAAACAAAACAAACTGTGCTGTTGGCCAAGCATACAGGAATCTTCTAACTAATGAGAACAGACAGACAGACAAAACCAAAAACAACCTCAGGGGCCAAAAAGATGTCTCAGGAGACAGCCAACTCCAGAGTGTTGTCCTTTGACCTCAAAACACACAGACACACAGACACACACACACTATTTTTTTTTAACTTAAATAACAAAACAAGGTAGGGGTTAGGAGATGGATTAGTTGGCAAATACTTACTGTGGAAGTGTGAGGACCTAATTTTCACAGAGAGAGAGACAGACAGACAGACAGACAGACAGACAGACAGACAGACACACACACACACACACACACATACACCCCTGTTACAAAGCCTGTCATGGAGCAACCACAAGTAATCCTGTACTTTCTGGCTAGGCAATGTAGCAAAATGAGGATCTCCAGGTCAGCAAACAAGAAAGACTGTCTCAGAAAATTAAGTGGAGAATAATGGAAGAAGACACCTGGTGTTGACCTCTGACCTCTGCACACATACTTACATGCACACACATAGTAAAGAAATCGTAAAATACAAAAACTAGACTTAAATTTGTATAGCCAGCTAATACAGATATACCCAGAATGGCAGAAGGACCTGACAGGAGCAGTTGCTCTCCTGACAATTCTCACGGGCCACTCACAAGCACGAGCATGGATCAGTATGGCCGGGAATAGAAGGTGTCAAGTGCTCCATGAGATGAAGACATCTACAGGTCCTATTACCAAGTCTCATCTCATTTTTATCACAGACAAGAAGTCAAGAGCTGCCAATTAGCCACTGAGCTACAGTTTATGCAGACACTGTACATGTAAAAAATATGAAGTCCAATAAAAATTATCAGTGGCTTGTATTTCTAGCTTTAAAAATAAAGAGAAAGAGTGAGATTTGCTAGAAATTACTGATATAGTCACAGAAAGAAAAGGTGATATGTCTTCAGACATATTAGGGACTAAAGCACATGTCAATCTCCCTTAAAACAGAAGAAGCGTTCCTTTGTGCCACCCAGCACCCATCCCTAGGTACGCATTCCTCATATTACCTGGCACCGTGAAGAGGCGCTAAGCAATGTATCCAGGACTGTGTTTGAAACAACCTAGGCAGTGGGTTTAGACACAGAGGACTGAGGCAGAGCATACCGTGGCCGTCGGAGCCTTCCATGGTCTTGAGCGTGTTCCTTGTTTGCTCCAGTTCCGACTGAGCCGACTTGAGCTGCATCTTCAGTCGGTTGGTAGTGCTCTCCATCTCCTCACTTTTGTTTCGGAAATTCCTCTTTAAGACTTCATAGTCCTCTACAGAACACAGCGACAATGTCTGTACTAAGTGATCACGGCGTCTCAGAGGCTGGAAACAAACTCAGTCGCTACAGACTTCCAAGTGTCTGGTCTTCCTCCCACCCTAAGATATATACTGTCTATATACTGAACCCAAGGCCTTGCCCATACAGGCAAGTATTTCACTACCAACTTATACCCTTTATTTGTTTATCTATCTCTAGTAACTATCAAAATACCTGGAACACAGTCAACATTCCAGCATTAATAAAGGGAGAGACTCCCAAGACCTCACTCACAGCTGAGAAACCATTAGTAGTTGATGGCTGCTGGGGAAGACTTCATTTTTTACTTTGTTTTTCAGGGGTGTTGTAGGTTGCCCATGCTTCAGTGAATGGTCCTAAATCCATGCATATTTAAGCAACACTAATTGGAATTAGTGGGCTATAAAAAGCAATGATAAGAGGACACGAAGTTGGGAGGGAGATGGGAGAGGGCTCAAGGGGGAATCGAACACAAGCAGTGAGGAATAGGTATGACAAATGCAAGCATACACGTGTCGACGTTCCAAAAATGTCTATACTCTAAAAATACTTGGCACAAACTCATCCACCATACATTCTATTTTCCTAAGAATATGGTACAGATTTTTGAGGGGAAGACAAGATCTCATCAGGCTGTCTCAAGCTCAATACATTGCTGAAAGGAACCATGAACTCCTGACTCTCCTTGTCATGAATCAGTTGGCTACGATATAGATTCACATACACAGTCCAGCTCCACATGTCCTTGGTGCTGCCTCATCCGACCGCCTCTGCCTCACCCTCTGCTCCCAAGCCCGCCTCTTCCTTACCTCCCTTTTTAGTTATTGCTATTATTGTTTCCTAATACCACAAACGAAAAACCCAGACCAAATGCGACAATCACTAATTCTACTGTTGCAACCTTCCAAATTATTCTTTGTGTGTGTGTGCATGTGTGTGTGTGTGTGTGTGTGTGTGTGTGTGTGTGGGTTTTGTTGTTGTTGTTGTTGTTTTAAGAAAAGGTCTCACTATATAACCCTGGCTGTCCTGGAACTCCTTGTGTAGACCAGGCTGGTCTTGAATTCAGCCGCCTCTGCCTCCCCACTGCTGGGTTTAAAGGTGTGCGCCACCACACCTCCCAAAGGAGTCTCAGTTCTTTGCTCTTCTCCCCTTCTTGCTGCCACTGCCTCTGTCCAAGTCCTCATCATATGGATTTCTCCTCTCAGTGGTTTTACATAATCTCTATTTATACATGTCAGTTTATTAAGCCTTTAAACAAGTAATTTGGCTCAAAGGATGCAAGGTTCCCATTTCCATAAAAGCAAAGCTGTAAAGACAACCCCCCAGGAAGCCTGGCATCTGGATGCCTCGCCCTACTCTTTGGAACTGAGGATTGAATACAGGTAATGGTTAATAAGCATCAAGATGCAGGCTCCTCACAGACAACTGTGAGAAGTGCAGTGCAGATCACATGACTGGAGCAGCTTGGCTATCTTCATTTGTGGTGTGAGACCAGACACTCTTCTTTTGTAAGTGTGTGGGCGACCATGTGGGAC
The DNA here is from genome assembly GCA_028551405.1 of Uromys caudimaculatus. NCBI lineage: Eukaryota > Metazoa > Chordata > Mammalia > Rodentia > Muridae > Uromys > Uromys caudimaculatus. Next base: position 75,701,113 of record CM052712.1, read on the forward strand.
CTCATAGCATTTAGGACAGAGGGAACTGAGGTGCCATACCTGAGAGACTGTTTAGCTCATTCCTACTAGTCTTCACCTCATTTAACAGCTGGTCTCTCTCATGTCTGATGTCCTTCACTGCTCGGAGCCTCTCGGAGCCTGCGTTCACCAGCTTCACCTTCTCCAGTTCGAGGTCACTCACTCTGGCTTCAAGCTCCCGGATCTTGGCATCTTTTTTATCTTTTAAAATCTGGTTGGACAAATACAAAGTCCAGTGAAAGGAGTAAAAGAACATGTACATGTATAGCACAAACCAGTCTCGTTGACGCTCCATCTACTTTTAATGTCAGTACTTCTAAGACACTAATAGAGTTTTCTTGTGATAGAATACCCATGAGAAGCAACCTAGGGTATACATATGGGTGGTACTTTGGCTCCCAGTTTCCAAGGATGCATCATCATGACAGGAAGGCATGGGAGCTGGGACATCTCAGTCCAGTGGCAGGGACGTGCTGTGTGGCTTCCTGACATCTTGGCAAAGCAGAGAGCAGAGAACTCGGGCCAGAACCCAAAGCAAAGATTACCTTCAAGACCTGCCTCCAGTCACCTGTTTCTGCTGGCTAGGTCATAGACCCAAAGGTTTTACAACCATCCAACACATCACTGTCACCTGGGAACAAGCACTCAAGCCATGAGCCTGGGAGGACATCCCAAACTCAAACCATAATAGTTGGTAAAGGAAAGAGACTAGCAACGGAAATGGAAGGAGGTATGAGGGAGGGGGATGGAGGTGAGGGAGGGGGATGGAGGTGAGGGAGGGGGATGGAGGTGAGGGATGGGGATGGATGTGAGGGGAGGGGGATGGAGGTGAGGGAGGGGGAGGGGGTGAGGGAGGGGGATGGGGTGAGGGAAGGGGTGGATGTGAGGGGAGGGGGATGGAGGTGAGGGAGGGGGATGGAGGGGAGGGAAGGGGATGGAGGTGAGGGAGGGGGATGGAGGTGAGGGAGGGGGATGGAGGTGAGGGAGGGGGATGGAGGGGAGGGGAGGGGCTGCCTGCTCCTGTTCATCAAGATGGCTTACAAGGCTGGCCTTTGGTTGGCATTTAGGAGCTCATGAAACCTTTTTGACATTTAGCTGCTAAGAGTGGCTCATTATGTAAACTGTTTCTGTGAGCTGTGTAGTTGCGCTGAACACCTGCTTCCCTTCTTGGAAACAAGAAACTGGCCCTTGCCATAAACAGGCACATCATCAGCCTCCATTAAAGCATCCTGGGACTTTGCCCAAGATAAACTCTATGGGCAGCATTTTAGTTTTCTAGGTTTCTTACTGGGGTAGTTGAGTATATATGGGGCATAAAGCGACTTCTGGAAGCTGGTTTTCTCTGGACTTTACCACATTACCTTTTTCCTTTACCAACTTTTACTGTTTGAATTTAGGACTCCCTCCACAGGCTCATGGTCTGAATGCTTGTTACCTAGCTGGTGGTGCTACTTTGAGTACTTTCTTAGTGGAAATAGATCGCCAGGGCAAGCCTTTGAAGGTTATACCCAATCTGCTCTGCTTACTGGTCTATATGGTACATTCCAGGCCAGCCATGGTTACACAGTGAAACTATCTCAAAAGAAAAAGCCAGATTTCCTGTTATGTGATTTGTGCTTGGAATCCCAAAACTTGGCAGAATAATAACTGCAAGTCTGAGGCCAGCTTGAGCCACCATAATGAGATTCGTGGGACCTGGCTTCCCCCCCACCCCCAAAAATCATAAAGATATGGGGAGAAAAAAACTACAAAGATAACTAAGATGTGTGCCCTGTCACTTGTGTGGTAAGGGGCCATTATTTAAGCACACAGACAACGCTGAGTGGGATAACAGAACGGGAAAGAGACTATTATTAACACAGGCCAGGCTGTCGTTGATGTGTATTCTCTTCTCTAAGCCTCACAATAGTCCAATAAAGCTGTTGTTTTTCTGTTTGCTTGTCATTTGGATAGACACGTGCACAAGAGTCAGTGACCAGGCCAAGGATATATAGTTGTTAGGAGGGAGGACATGGGGGTCAAACTCCCATCTGTGAAACAATACCTGCGGCTCTGGGCTCAGGACCACTCCACAGAGAGGTCGCTTTCCTTGCTGTTTTCCTTTTGATCCTGAGCCATTTTGGAGCCACACATTCCTTTTAGAGAGTGAAAGTAGAGATCTTTTCTCAAAAACACACATGCATATCAACTCAGATACTTTCTACAGTAGGCCACAAACCTCAAGAACCCTTCTCAATAATTAGGTCATTGCTGCCTTGAGAACAGAAAATTCTCGAGCTAGCCCGCCCACAATCACCACTCAGACCTTAAACTCCTGCAGTTCCAGCTTCCGGTCATTAATCTCTTTCTCCAGCTGAGCCTTCTCCACTTGCATAGCACCTGCGGTTCGGCCATGCTGGCCTACTAGCTGTGTCATGTTCTCAATCTGCTGCCTCAGAATCTCAATGACCTTGTCCTTTTCCGCCATCTGGAGCCTGAGTGCCTCACACTCCGTCTGCACGTTTCTGAGGTGGTCCCCCTCAGTCTTCAGGTGTTGAAGTTCCTGTAACTTCAAGTCCACCCGAGAGCGGAGCTTCGTGATCTCTGCGTTGGTGGCCTCGATGGCGCGTTCCTTCTCCTGGAGGGAAGCTGTCAGGTCGGACACTGTCCTCTCAGAGCTCTCAAGGTTCATCTTCTTGGCCGTCAACTCTTCCACCACCTTGCGCAGCATCTCCTTGGTGGACTCCAGCTGTGCAGTGAGGGAGGACACTTTCTCCAGACTCTCATTCTTCCCCTGAATGGCTGCCATCTTTGGTAAAAGGAAATTTCATAATTTTTTTTTTTTGGGTGGGGGGCAGGCAAGTTAACTCAAAGCATGAAATCCTGAACTGAACAATTCAAATAGTCTAACTTAAATCATTTTGCTGTCAGATCATCAGGTCTCTCTCTCTCTCTCTCTCTCTCTCTCTCTCTCTCTCTCTCTCTCTCTGTGTGTGTGTGTGTGTGTATAAAGAGGGCTGTAGAAATGGCTCAGTGGTTAAGAGCACTGACTGTTCTTCCAGAGGTCCTGAGTTCAATTCCCAGCAACCACATGGTGGCTCACAACCATCTGTAATGGGATCTGATGCTCTCTTCTGGTGTGTCTGAAGACAACTGCAGTATACTCATATACATAAAGTAAACAAATCTTAAAAAATATTAAAGAAGAAGCTCTGCAAGCGAACATAAAGACCGTTCTCCCCCAGGAGAGACCAGCCGGCAATGGCACAGCCTGTATGCTCTCACCTGCCGCTCCATCTGGCCCTGACACTCGCTTTTCATGGCCTTGAGCAGGGCCTCCAGCCGCTGCACCTCCATGTTCCTGTCATCCAGCTCCCGCCGAAGGTGGTCGATAGTGATGCTGTTGCCTGTGTCTCGGTCCCACAGACGCTTGTTCTGTTCCTTCTCCAGACTCAGCTCCTTCTCCCTCTTGTGAAGATCTGCCTAAAAGAAGTGACAACGTTCTTTCTCCATCCACTGTCATATGTCTCATCTGTTTGCCTCACCTGGTTTGGAGCTGTGTGATCTGAGAAGCCTTAGATAATTCAAAGTGGAGCTTTTCAACAGCTTAACTAAGAATGATTATTTCCTAGAAAAATGTATTAATATTGTTCTTAAACATTTTGGCTAGTCTATGAGTGGCATCTCACAACTGTAATCTCTACATTTGGAAAGTGTGTAATTTGTGTTTTGAACGTCATTTTGCTTCAAAATTTACACATCACAACTTGAATTTAGTAGATGGCAGATCTAACTCAAAAACTATGGCTACTTGAAAGCTTGCATTATTTAACACTGTAACAGCCATGCCTAAGGAAAAAGACCCAGCGAATATAATACATTATTTAAAACACGTGAAGTGTATAGAATGATATGCCATGTGTATGCACAACTATTTTATAAAAGCCATAATTTTGTAATGTAAACTAGTTTGTGAAATGTAATGGAAATTTATCCAGATTCCAAATCGTGTACTTTAGAGCAAAATCTCACCAACAGCTTTTGGAGTTGGTCATCCAGATTTCCTGACTCCTGACTGAACTGGTCCCGCTCTGTGCGTGCCTCAGTGAGCTCTGAGTTAGCAAGGACCAACTGCTTCTCCAGCTCTTCTATCTGGAAGAAAATCCAAATCAGACACATGCAGGCGGGTTGGCTGTACCCAAACAAAGCCTTACGAGAACACATGGTCTCCCTGAGAGGTGAAGTAGAAAGGTCTTATGTAGGGATTTCTAACCTTAACATCTCCATAGGAGTTAGCATGGGTATTAGTCAAAATGAAGCACTTGTTACTGCTGTATTTGGGCACAGCACACTGTGTTTTCAGTCCTCAGAATTTATCTTCTGTGGAGACATGCTCTTCTTGTGGCATAATGTGCTGTAGACCCCAAACAAATGAATCTTGGAATACCAAGAAGAGCTATTTTGATTTTAGTATATCAGAGTCTTGGCTCAGCATAGTGGTGCATGCCTTTAGTCCCAGCACTTGGGAGACAGAGGCAGCCAGATCTCTGTGAGCTAAAAGGCCAGCCTGATCTACAGAGTGAGTTCCAGGATAGCCAGAGCTACACAATGAGATCTTGTCTTGAAAACACACACACACACACACACACACACACACACACACACACACACACTATCAGAGTCTAGATTAGATACTTAATATAAAAGAATGAGTCAGGATAGCATTCCATCATGGTAACATATTTCAAAAGGATGAGTGAATATCTATATAGATTTAGAGTCATGAGAATATAGTGTTGGACAATATAAGCATTCAAAACTTCATTCTCTTCAACTAAAACAGGAATGAGAGTCAACTTTAATGAATATATTTTTCCTTAAGTCAGGACAGCTATTTGTCTGAATAAAGAGAAATTTAGTTCACTGAACCAGTGATGTAACACAGAGCATTACATCAAACTTTCACAAACTTGGCATATAGCAGGTCTACAGGAGGAGCAGGTCTTCAGGATTGCAAATGTTCCTACAGCCCTCAACACAGGCTGAGTGAAAATCGCAGACTAGGGAGACTATGGGTTTTGATGTGAGCAGAGCCACACAATATCAAAAAATTAGATAAAGAACCATTTCATAAGAACATGTTAATACTTAGTGTTATGCAATGAAACTTCACCATAGTTACAACTATTTTATCATCTACTTTCTAGAATTTAAAAAGGTTTCATATTGGCATAAATAGTACACATTTCTTCCTATGTCTAAGGTTATTAAATAGGTTTGAAAACCTGTGTCAAGAGTAAAACTTCGTTTAGATGTGATCAAACTTTCTTAACTGGAAAACATATGACCAAGACAAACTTTTCTTAATAACTTTTTATTTTTACTTGAAACAGATTCATTTTAAAATGTTCATTTATTAAACCAATATATAGTCAATAATAACATTACATATATACATACATGTATGTAACTATCTCCTTGACAAGAAAGCATACATGTGTAGGGCTTCTATATCTATTTACATGGACACATAAGTAACTTAAGAAAGTGCTAATATAGAAATATCATAGTTATGCATTTGTCTGTAATGCAGTATCAGTGCCTATAGAACTTAGAACATAAATTTTGACAATTACACTGAATATATGTTTAAGTTGTCTTTATGTGATTATGTTATATATTAAAAGTATTTCATGAGGATTAAATACATAAAGCATTAAATTCTAATTGATTATATTTGATAATGCTACAATGCATTCTCACAAGTATTAAGTACACATGAATATTAGATTATAGGTTGTATTTGATTGTAAGATGCATATTAAAAACTAACAAGAATTGATTGATCACTGGCTTGGACTCTGTACCTGGCTTAAGAAGTATCTTTAAACTGGAGATACAGCTCAGTGGAAGAGTGCCTGCTAGATTCCATTCCTACCAAAAAAGAAAAAAAAAAAATACCAACCAAAACCACACCAGTAAGAAGACTTTGATTCTTGTGCCCCTTTGAGGGCAGATACAGAAAAAGATGAGAATGTAACCTCTAACCTAAGTGGCTTCTGAGAAAATGAATCATCAGCTGAGGTGATCTTGTCAGTCCAGTCACTGAGAGGAAGCCTGAGTGAGCACACTCAGGAGAGAGTAGGGGCCGCAGCATCTCACTGCCATCACACGGCAGTTCTGCTGGCCTGGCAGGAGTAGGGAGACTGTGCTGGGCTCTCATCACATACCCCCTACCCCCATCTTGCAATTTTTAAAAATGTTCTAGATGGTCTCTCATTTTCCCTCCAATTGTGTACCCTTACTTTTTAAAAATATTTTTTACTTGTTATTTAAGTCTTTCATGACTTATAAGAAAAGTTGTAACTTATCAAAAAAGTTAGATTCTATATTTTTCTCTTCTTTGGGCCCTAAGTTTAACAAGAGTCTTTAGTTCGGATCATCATGAGCAGAGCAAACACTTGTGACTCCTAGCTTGGCACAAACTACTTTGCTCCTTGAGCAAAGAATTATTTGTATATGTTCTTTAAAAATAGCTCTGTTTTTATTGCAAAAAAAAAAAAATCAAAATCAGGATGGCTCTTTCATAAGATCAAACTTGACAATAACATGAGACCAAAACTCGAGAGCGAGGAGGGCGGGGAGAAGCATCTTTTCTGGTACCCACCCACAGAGCCCGCAGGGACCTGGTTTGTCGTTGTCAGTACTGACTCAGCTGCTAAGCTCTGCTTTTACCTTTCACTTTTTAGAGCACAAGCATCTGTATGCATTAATCCTTCGCACACATAAATGGACAGTGAAAGGGAGAACCAGTGAAGTAGCTAGCAGCTGAGCTGATACAAACAGCTCTAAAGAAAACTGCAAAGAAAAGCCTTTAAAATGTCTACAAGCACTGACACGTGACAGACAGTAAAGCTTTCTCCTTCTTTCTTTCTACATAGCAGCCTGGTTTTCCCTTTTCACCATCCATGAACAGACTTTTTGGGTTGGATCAGCACAAATAAGTACAAGACTTTTATTCAAATTTCACTGATTTTAGAGGTATTGGCCAATCACATCAAATCATATTAAATCTGTGCTTTATTTTTCGTTTTTATGGGTGTGTTTTTGCTCTGATTCTGTGCTCAAAAGACACAGATGTGGCCCAAGAGGGCTCTGTGCTTCAGCTTGAAGCTGCACAGAACTCTGTGAGGCCTTTGTCCACTCTGCCAGCATAGTGGACAGCTCCAGACAGTGCTACTAAATCTTCACTATGGACTAGGAAATCCAGCACCAACTACTGTCAAAATAGAATAAACTTAGAATCAAGATAGTGATTTTTTTGTTGTTGTTGTCAAAAAGCGAAAGTTAAGAGTAAAGCCAAATCTACAGAGCCAATAGTGACAGCTTCTACTGGTCCAGATTCGTAAAGGGGAATTCTGGAGGCTCTCCTAAACGGAAAGAAAAGAATAGAAGACAGCATTATAGTAAAACACTTTTGTCAGCTTTTAAAAAGGCTACATCTAAAATTTTGCTAGAAATACAATGTCTATTTTCACCAATATGAAATACTTTTTGTTAACCTGAAAAATTATCCTTTGTAACAGCTTTTTTTCTGAATTTCCACACTCTAGGTAGAAAAGTTTTGTTCAGGCCTATCAAAAACATCTTTTGTTTTTAGGGCAGTATCACGTACCTCAGGCTGGTCTTAAACTCATTATGTAGCCAAGGATAACCGTGAGCCTCTGATCACCCTGCCCCTACTTCCCAATTACTGGCATTTCAAGCATGTGCTACCTACCATCTTAGGTGTGTTCTAACACACTATGTTAGCTATGTTCTGAGGACCCTGTACTGGGGGTCGACTCAGAACTAAGTATGCTAAGCAGGCACTCCACCAACTGAGCTCTATCCTCAACCTTTCTGTATTATTTCATTGCTTTTTTTCTCTTGGTTTTTGAACATTATATACTAAAATCTGTACTGAAACAGCAAAGGAGAATATGTATCTTAAGATTTAACAATATGAAGTCACAATATAGGAAAATGAAACAATGTGCACAAGAATATGCTTTTTTTATAAACAGTTACTAATTTTATTTAGGAGTCATATTAACACTAACCAAACATCACCAAATCGCTTATTAAGAATATGCTTTTTAAATCTTGTATCCAAGTCTTCCAACAACATTTCATAATATAATATTTTGTGTTCCTCCAAATCAAATCCTCATTGTAACGTGCTTGATCTTTGTTGCTCAGTTATACCAAGTAGGCAGTAGGAGCTGCTTCCTCTGGAGAGCCTAGTTATCCATCAGCAGGTCCAAATCTCTTCAGTTAACTATGAGATATTTTACCAACACTTCAAGGATCTGATTAAAACTGACAAGCCCCTTTTTTGAGACAGGGCCTCAAGATGTAGCTCAGGCATCCTTGAATGCACAAGCTTCCTAAATCAGCCTCCCATGTGCTGGCTACTCTCCTTATTAAGTGTTTACTACTTAAGATTGTCAGAAGTCAGGGCTGGAGACATGGCTCAGCGGTTACGAGAACGGACTGTTGTTCCTGAGTTCAGTTCCCAGCAACCACAGGGTGGCTCACAGGTGGCTCACCATCCGTAATGGGATCTGATGTCCTCTTCTGGCATGCAGGTGTACATGCAGATAGAGCACTCAGATACATTAAGTAAAGAAATATTTTTAAAAAGATTATCCAAAGTCTTGGTGATCCAGTATTTACAATAGAGCACATTAGGACAATGGTCCTAATATGTCAACATGATACATTAGACAAGATAAATAAGCAAACTGGATGAAGGTTATGAGGAGATCATTTTTCCAAGCTACACTATAATGGAGAACCATAGTAATTACAAATTACATAAGAAAACATAGGCGAATTGAGCTTGATTTAGTAGTTTGTGACTTTTCAGAGTCTTACGTCAGTAAACATCTGTCTTTTCAGAATGGTTTGGACAGTCATGAATAACACCTGTTTTACTGGACTATAATACAATGACACTCCTTTGTCTGTCAGATTATTATGTAATATCCTCCTAGCCATAATATACAGACATCATGACTACCCTTCTGTTCTGGTTTCTGAAGAGGAGGTCATGTCCTTTGTACAGGACAATCACCATCAAGACAAAGGTTTGTCCTGAGAAAAGAAGCTAGAAGACAAAAGTGAGCTTCTCTTGGTTTTATTGAGTTGAGCTGTAAGCTCTGTCCTGGGTCCCAAGGACTGCTCTGAGGTAGTGATTAAAATTATCTTGTCCCGAGACTAAGAGCCACACAGAGAGGTTTGAAAAGGAGGGATGTTATTCAAACTACAGCCCCAGTCAGCCATAAAATCAGATTAATGGTCTTCAAGTCAACATCTGAAGAGAGGAAATACCACATCCCATTGAATAGAGGTAAATGGTTTTGTTCTTTTACTGGATGGACTATCTTCCTGTGAGTAGTGACCAAAATGTTTGGAAGACACGGCTGTGGTGAGAGTATACAGTTCGTGTTAATCTCCTCTGCTGACCATAAAACCATGTCAAAATTTCCTCTTGCTACAGAGTTAAAGGTAGACATCTAATGTACATGATTGAGTCAAGGAAGACAGCACCTTCCTGTGGTCATCACTGGAATGGCAGTGCAAGTTAAGCTGTGCTGCCCACAGGACAGTGAGTAAATGTGTGGAAGACTTAGTGCTGCACTATCTGTCTATTAAGTCTACCTGCACAGAGAACAGCTTCCTCTATTGCAGCTAACAGAATGGTTTTCATTTATACAAGGACTGATAGCTGCATTATCTTCTATTTCTTGTAAATCACCATCCTCAATAACTAAGGTATAGGAAATTGAATAAACACAATGGCAAAAACTGTACGTAAATTACCCATGCAAGGCCCTCTAGTGCAGTGGCCCCTCCTCCCCTGACGCTGCGACCCTCACCCGGGGTTATGTGGTGACCCGACCATAACACTATTTCATTGCTACTTCATAGCTGTAATTTTGTTACCGTTATGAATCATAATATAAATATCTGAAATTCGACCTCCGTGAAAGGATGAGTGGTTCCCAAAGGGCTGCAACCCCAGGTTGAGAACTACTGCTTTATGGTAAACTAAAGGTAGACCTATCTTCCAAGCTTTCACAAAATAAGACACTGGTACAGTAAGTGAGACCAACCACCTAAGGCAGACATCAGCCACCCTTCTCAGGGGTAAAGAACATGATCTCCTCTGAAAGGCCCCAACTCTTGTTTTTCTAGTTTTAGGAATTTCACTGTTTTCAAATGGTTGAAATTAACAAAAATCTGAGCTCTGAATAAATAGTCGATAATAATATGGAATAACTTCTTTCTAGCTGTGAAAAAGTGTGTGTGAGTGGTAGAGCCCATGGAGATGGTGGATGTCCTGGTGCTGGAGCTATGGGCTCCATGGACTGTGAGCAGTATGCTGTGGTGACAGTAACTGAACTCAGGTCTCTCTGTAAAAGCAGCACACAATCTTAACTCCTGAGCCAGCTCTCCAGTCCCACCTCCTCCAAAATATTATCTGCTTTTAAGAGAAATTATGTGATGAAATAGGAAAACTAAGTTTCCTAATTTTTACTTTAATTATTTTGAGTAATCTTAAAATTTAGTTTTCTAGACACAAAAAATGATTAGAAATAGAGGGATGAATCAGGTCCCCAAGACACTGTGGTAGATATAGACAGCTGGCGATACTTTCTAAAGCCAAGCCTTAGGAAAAGATAAGTGGCATAGTCCTCTTCTTTATTTTTTACTTATTTTTGTGGTAGTGAGGATTAATCTAGAGTTTCAGACATGCTAGACTAGTGCTCTTCCTACACTCTGTGCTACTCAATTTATTATTTATTTAGAAATTTACTTGAAAAATATTTCTCAATAATTTTATAATGAATTTAAACATCAACTTAAATAATAGTTTATAAGTTAACATATAGATAATTTAGCATATTTGTATACCAACTAACACTGATTTTAAAAATATTCCTTTAGTTAGAAATTATTTTGATTCTTCATTTTCAAACTATTAAAAATCACTATTGAATCAATATGTGCAGCAGCCCTTGGAAGTGATGTTTAAACTGACCTTATCTTCATACATCCTCTTGGTCTCCCTCAGTTCAGAACGCAGCTGAGAAACAGTAGACTCCAAGTCACTGAGCTGGCGCATGTACATGGAGTTCTGGTTCCTTGCCTGTTCTCTAAGAGATGTTGAAAGGATAGAGAAGCAGATAGCAAATTAAGAGTATGCACAGCTCCTCAAGGGCCCTCACATCTCTTAGATACTACCAGTAATGACTTTATGTGCAGTCATTAGAACAACTGTCTTTCATTATGCAAACTTGTTTCTTCAGAGTTGCAGCTCAGAGTTGAGGACAAATCTTAGAGATATAAGTTAGGTGTGCTGTATGTAAAATGCTAGCACCCAAAACAAGTTACTTGCCAAAGCTCATGGCAGATATAGATAGATAGATAGATAGATAGATAGATAGATAGATAGATAGATAGATAGATAGATAGATAGGAGACTGTGTGTGTGTGTTTATTACACTATTCTCTACTTCTGCATATGATTAAAACTATCAGCACTGGAGGAGAGGATGGCTCAGTGATTATGTGTGTTAACTCTGAGAACACCTAGAACTACAGCTCTAAGAACTCAGATGCTCTTTCTGGTCCCCACATGCACACAGGTCGGTGTATCTGCACACACAGGTATACATATTCATACAAACATAGCAAACCTTTAAAATAGAAGGGCTATGCATAGTTTTATGCATCAGTTCAAATTATAAAATTTCTTATGCATATATATATTATGTATATACTTCAACATATATACCTATGTATAACTGTATTTATAGATATACACATAATTATACATAGATATACATGTCTTTATTTATATACAAATATAGAAAATGTATGTGTGGTCTATTTGCTTTGTCCTATCATTTTAGATATGAACAACTCAGCAGACCTCAGGAGCCCGAATACCTGCAATAGTACCTTGTACACAGTAGCACAAAAGTCTTACCGACGTTTTATCACTTTCACGGGGAAATTACTAAGCAATTTCAAAAAGGACAGCATAATAGAAGAATAGTTGTGGGCTTGTCTCTTCAAAGAAAGAAGATGTGTATCTGTTCTCCTGGGATGCTAGGAAAGAATGTACTTCACAACCTGGTGGTCCTTTGCTATCTGGAGTCAGGGTCCGCCCAGATCCCTCAGAATCTATGTTTTGCTTATCCCAGCCCCTTTCCTCCTAAACCTTGAGCATTGCTTCTGGACCATAAAAGCCATCCTTATGAGAGATGTCACTTGTACTTTACAGAAGCCTAAGTGACTTCTATGTTATCTTAGGGCCAGGCCAAAACTGACACTCCCAGGCATATTTTCCTTAGTCATTCTCCCGAGACCCTAAATCTTGGCCACTATCTCTGCATCAATAGTATCCATCTTTGTACTTTGTAAAGAACTTCAATGTAAACATGTCTTATTCTCTGCTATACTCAAGGGACTGAGATAATTATTATCAGAAATTTTTTCCCAAAATTGCTCTGTGCTTAAATATAACTAATATAAACCAACTGGTGCCAGACCTTTGAAGTTTGGCCCTACACCAGCTACCTAAGTTAGGCTGAACCAAATTTCATTCTTCCCTCACCTGGATCATTTCCCTATCAGCCATAAAGCCTGCAGGGACACCCCTTCCTCTTGTAAGACTAGAGTCACAGATAACAGTAATGTGCTGCCAGGTGAATTCTGGGACTTGAATCCAGGTATGCTGCAAGAGCAACAAGTCCTATTAACTGCTGAGCCAAATCTCCAGCTTAAAATAATAGTTTTTAAGTTACAATAAATAGCATCAATTTCAAACTACTAGTCCACACATACTGAATGATTTCCAGTTGACTCTGGACACTGTTGGCCTGGCTTCGAGCACTGCTGGCTTTTTCCGTAAGTCCTGTTATCTCAACTTCATGCTCACTTATCAGCTGCTCAATCCTAAGCAAGAACAAAGTGACTATTATGATACAGGAAGCTCTTTCTTACCTACGACTTATCTCAATGCTTTCAACACCTTCAGACCTGGTATTTGTTCCAGTTTTATACATGCTACTCTTTCATCTGTTTATTTGAGACAGTGTGACCCAGGGAGTGGCACTACTAGGAGGAGTGGCCTTGTGAAGAGTAGGTGTGTCACTGTGGGCCTGGGCTTTAAGGCCCTCATCCTAGCTGCCTGGAAGCCAGTCTTCTCTTAGCTGCCTTTAGAACAAGAGGCAGAACTCTTAGCTCCTCCAGCCCCACATTTGCCTGGATGCTGCCATGCTCCCACCTTAATGATAATGGACTGAACCTCAGAACCTGGTAAGCTAGCTCCAATAAAATGTTATCCTTATAAGAGTTGCCTTGGTCATGGTGTCTGTTCACAGCAGTAAAACCCTAACTAGGACAGACTTTAACTGTGTAGTCCTAGCTGGCCTCTGCCTTCTAAGTGCTGGGATTACAGACATGAACTAACATGCCTGGTTTTTTAAATGTTTTTCCCTCCTTTTCTTCCTCCTTTCCTTCTTCCTTTCCTTCCTTCCTTCTTTCTTTCTGTTGTTTCTTTTTGAGACAGGATCTCTCTTATTATGTAGCTCTGGTTGTCCTGGAACTTGCTGTGTACACCAGGCTACCCTCAAAATGACAAAGGCCCACCTACTGTCTCCTGAGTGTGAGTGTTGGGACTAAAGGGCATGATCATGCCCAGCAGGCCGCCCTTTAACAACAACTCTAGAACCCCAGCTAGGTTTTCAGAATTCTGAATCCGCGTTTCAGTGGCAATAAACTAGGAGAACCAAACAAGGCATGGTGGTATGTGCCTCTGGCGCGGTGCTTGAGAAGGTGAAGCAGGAAGATCATTGGAATACATGGATTCAAGGCCGACCTAGGTGGCACAGAGAGGTCCCGTTTCATAACCTTGAGTACTGTGAGCAATATGTTATATGGTGTGGCTACTGTATGTGAGATCTCCAGGGAGGTCTAGGGAAGGGTCCTGTCAATCAACACATTATGCAGGGAGATCTAGGGAAGGGTTCTATCAATCAAACACATTATGAACACAACCTTACAAATATTTACACTAAGTCACAGAGTGTTAAATGCTTCATTTAGCTAACCAACAGGTAAGTGACAAATCACTCTTAGGCTCTTCTACCTAGGATCTGCCAGGCCAACCACAGCAGGAATAGTGTCTTTGGTCAACTGTTGACAGGTGATTAAGTCGATGGCCTACCTTTAGGAGCCATCAAGCCTATGTGAGTGATGGCCAGCCCACCATGCCCTCACCTCCTTCCTCATTGGAAATCTCCCCTTGTCCTTACCATGTTGGGAGCTGAACTCATTCTCTTCTCCTGTACAGCAAAACTTACAGTGCTCTAGGCTTAAATAAAGTCTTTCTTACAGCTTTAACAGGTGTCAGAAGAAAACTAAGTTTGCTTCAGGTCATTAAGGCTATTTTTGTTGTTGAGTTATCTCTGAGTCTATGGACTTTGGAACTACAGGTGAGAGACTACAACTAGAATACAGTATCCTTGTAAGTTTTTGTCTCAGTCAGACACCTACCGATCTTGATGTTGTTGAAGTAATAGTTCTATTTTGTTCTGTGATTCAGACTTCAGGGTTTCAAGCTGATCCTCTACCTGGTTTTAGAACAGAGCTATTAATTTGGGTGTTGGTAATTTTAAAGTTTAGAAAATGCAGAGTTTCTATGAAAGGAATGCTTTAGGGAGCTATACATAGAAATAACACTAAATGAAGCTCTATGCCTGTATTTTATAGCACTTGCACACTGGCTATACTTCTATTAAGCTGTACAGGTGAAATAGCTAGTTTCCAACAGGAGAGAGCATTGTGTATCATTCAGAGAACAAAGTATGAAGACTTGGCTTATTTCTAAGGATTTTACAAACTATCTCTCAATGCATTGTAATATAAAGCAGTGTTCTCACCACTTACTGGAAATATCCTCCCTTTAAGAAAAGAGATTTCTGTGTCTAATTCTCTTAGGATTTTACTAATAGCTGAGCCCAGGCTGCGGAAGTGCATGGTAGACATGCTGTCGTGTTCACATATTTTCTTGCCTGAGGCTTCTTCAAAGTCAACTAAGATTGTTCGGATTTCTTGAAGCACGCCTTCATGACTAAGCATCATTTTTCGTAGCTGCTCTATCTGTGTGCTGCTGTCTTTCAACATATCCTCCTTAAGGCACTTGGCAGCTTCGAGTTCACGAACTGTATTCTGAAGCTGACTTCGTAACTCCTCCTGGGATTGACTCTCCCTTCGTCTAGGAAATGAAAGAAAGAAAAGAAATAACATTGATAAAACTCAACTTAACTACAAGGAGTAGAAAATAATTTATATAGAATTTTGCTATAGATCCCAGGCTGGCCTTGAACTCACAACAATCTTCCTTTCTCAGCCACCCAAGTGCTGAGAGTACAAGTATATGGGACTACACCAGCGTGAGTACTAAAACCATAAAGTAGTTTCTGGGCTGGGATGTATCTCACTGACAGAACACTTGCCTACCAAGCCCAGACCCTGGCTCAAGCTCTAGCACTTCTGGAGGAGGAGGAGGAGTTTAGGTAACAAACCCCAACCTGATGTCAGCCATGGCATCTCTCTCCATTTGCATTTCTTGAAGTTTTGTTTGCAAATCAATGACTGACTGTCTTAAGTAAAATTTTTGTTTCTCATGTAATTCATTGCTCTGAAAAAAAAAAAGAACAAAAAATTAGTCTATCTATATATAGAGAGATATTAAACCATCAAAATATAGAACCTATGGACAATAATTTTCCAAGGATTATGTATTATTAATATATTGTTATATATATAAAACTCCCTCTTAGCCTGGCAGTGGTGGCGCACACCTTTAATCCCAGCACTTGGGAGACAGAGGCAGGCGGATTTCTGAGTTCGAGGCCAGCCTGGTCTACAGAGTGAGTTCCAGGACAGCCAGGGCTACACAGAGAAACCCTGTCTCGAAAAAACAAAACAAAACAAAACAAAAAACCTCCCTCCTTCACTGTTGTAGTTCAGAGCCCAGTAAATAATTTCTCATCTAGATAAGTAGAAAATATCAACAAGCTTCCCTGGCTTGATCTTTTTTGGTCCACTTTCTGAAACAAATCTGTCCTCCAGCTCAACGCAAAAATGGGAAAATGTTTTTTGTCCCTTAAAACTGGAAAACTGGTTTAAATTATGTGTAAAAAAAAGTAGAACTTTACCTTCAACTTACTTAAATGCTTGGCAAAGGCTACTACCATCTAAACCTCTAAAGCTGGTGAGATGGTTCTGTAGTTAAGAGCACTGGTTACTCTTGCAGAGGACCAGGGTTTGATCCCCAGCACCCGTATGGCAGCTGACAACCATCTATAACTCCAGTTCCAGGGAATCTGATGCCCTCTTTTGGCCTCTGTGAGCACTGAATGCACACGGTGCATGTACACATCATGCAGGCAAAAGATCTATACATATAAAGTACAAGTAAATAAACTTCTAAAACATAAAACTAAAACTCTGAAGGTGCTCAACTACAGAGAAATCCCGACATTTCCAAAGCCAGGCACTGAAGCATCTCCCTGCTAACTGCTAATGACCAGTGTATAATAAGTAGCTTGTTTATGACCTCATTTTTGAGTCTGAATGAAAAACAAAACCCACTGAAAATAAAAAGATTCTAAACCACAAAAATAGAGACTAAAATTAAGCAAACAGAAAAAATAAAGATCTAAAAGAAACAAAGCTAACGTGGGGACTGGAGGTGGGGACTGGAGCATGTGCTTGCAGACCCATACCCACACATGAAGATTACAATCATAACAGCGGGGTGCTGGGGTGCACAGACAGTCTCTGAGTTTGGGGTCAATCCTGGTCTACAGAGTGAGTTTTGAGACGGCCATGGAGGAAAAAAGGGAAGGAAGGCAAGAAGGAAGGGAAGGGGAAGGGAAGGAGAAGTTAAGTTGGGGACCCAGGGCCATCTCGAGAGGTTAGAGAGAGGTACTCATAGCCTGAGGGACTGGATCACAAATTCAGAAGGGGCAGACCGAGTTTTACCCAAGGAGAAAGATGAAGAAGTAGCTACCCAGAGCTGGTGAGCAGAGATTCAACCCACATCTGCACCTGACCCTGGAGGCCTGCTGGTCTTTGTTTATGAGACTATCCATACCTGGGACTGTAAGAGCACCCAGATGCATGTTGGGTCGGCTCTCAAATGTTATTGAACACCATTTAATGTCATAAACTGCATTGATTAAGCTATCCACACGCCAGCCTCTGCCAGCTCCATTGTTCTGCAGCAAAGATTTTGAAAATCATGCCCAACACGAGGAGAAGCCTGGCTTGTTAAGAAAACACACAGAGCCTCCGGAACTTTCTGATGAAGGTTCTCTGCAGACCTGAGCAGGGAAGATTAAAGCATTACTGGCGCAGCTTGGGCCACAGGGCCCCACAGCTAATCAGCGCCGGGACAAAGATCCCTCTCAGGACATCGCAAGACCCAGCAGAGGGCCAAAGACACGCCCCACAGCTCACC
>CM052712.1:75719196-75752686 GCA_028551405.1 Uromys caudimaculatus
GCCCTTGGGCCTGAGGATGTTAGAGGCCCCAGTAAAGGGGAATGTCAAGGCGGGAATATGGGGATGGGTGGGCGGGTGGGTGGGAGGTGGAATTCCCTCATAGAGGCGGGTTGGGGAGGGGATAGGGGGTTTCCAAAGAGGAGACCCAGAAAAGGGGAAACATTGGAAATGTAAATAAAGTATCAAAAATAAAAAAAATAAAAATAAAAAAGAAGAAATTAAAGAAAAGAAATTAAAACAAAAATATAATTTTTAAATTTTTTAGTTAAAGTATATGACTTTGGAGATTTGCCTGGTAAAATGAAGAAGTGCAGAACAGCAGCATATCATGAGATAGATTAGGACTACATTAGTTAGAGTAGGTCAGTGAAGGAAAGCCTTTCTGAGGTGGTGCTTTGAATTTGAATGATAGTTCTTAAAATATCACATACAAAAGTGAGAAAATCAGTGAGACTTCATCGTGACTGTGGGATGAGAGGCCTGCTCATGGACATTATGTGCACATGTGCTCAAAGGACAGTGTCTTATCAGCTCCATCTAGATACCCTGAGAAGAAGTTAGTGACACTGGCAGGGTTGAGGTTCATGGGCTCCTTCAAGGCTTTGGGACTTGCTGTAACTACTGTCGCTGAAGGATTTGTAATCAGGGGTACATGCCCCTTCAGCAGTTGTGTGGAGACTATTCAGAGTGGGTGTGAGGCCTGTTAGTAGATATTTAGAGCAGTCCAGTCTAATGCAGGGATCCCAATCTAACTCTAAAGTAGATCAAAGCTCAAAAGGGACCAGGACTGGTGCTGGGCTGGTCAGGGGCCAGCTGTAAATGGGGAGGAAGATTCCTTTTTGGATGATGCACATGTCCTAAAACGAAATGGTGTGGCTGACTACACAACTCTTTAATTTCCTGAAAATTCCTGGGCTGTACACTTACAATGGGTAAAGGTATATAATATAGGAATTATACCTCAAAAGGCAGTGTCAGAAGAGGGAATGGGAAATAGCTGCCTGGGTCACAGAAGTGGATCAGTTAAACTTGAACACTACTTCTTCCAGAACTCTGGAACAACAAAAGCATCTTCATCCCTATTGCCTTGGAATCAGCCAGGTTGCTATACTCTTCTTAGGGAAGCACTCTGACCTTGGACACCCAGGACACCCAGGAGACTCCAACTTTTCTTTAATAGACACCTGACAGAAATCTAATAATGGCTAAGAAGTATATCTATGTTAATTTTTAACATTTCATTTTTAAAATCTTTATATATATATGATACATTTCATATGTGAGTACTACATTTAAGTACTTTCCAGCCCTCCCTCTCCCTGCCTACAACTTCTCCCATGTTATCACAACTCCTCTCAAATTCATGACCTCTTCTCTAAATATTATTGCATACACACACACACACACACACACACACACACACACACACACACATACATACACACGTGTATATACACACAGCCTGCTGAGTCCATTTAGTGTTGCTTGTATATGCATGTGTTTGGGGCTGACCTTTTGAGACTGGAAAAACCTCTCAGGTGCCTTGTCCCTGAAGAAGACTGATATCTTCCTCTCCAAGCAGCTATTAATTGCCTGTAGTTCATTTATAAATGGGGCCTTCTGACATTTCTCTCATCCACATTGGCATACCAACCAATGTTGTCATTGTGTAGGTCTTGTTTAGGCAGCCATATATTTGAGATTTCATGAATACAGCTTCTCTGTCATATACAGAGGACACATTCTTACAGCAGATGTCCTTGTCTTCTGGCTATTACAATCTTTCCACACCCTCTTCATGGATATTCCCTGAGCCTTAAGTGCAGGGATTGTACTGTAGGTGTGTCAAGTGGCGATGGACACCTCAGTCAGTTGTTTTCTGCATTTCAACCATCTATGGCTTTTTGTAATGGCCTTAGCTACAGAAAGCAGCTTTTTTGATGAAGGGTGAGAGCTACACTTATCTGGCTATAGGATAAACATCTAGAATATAGAAAGCATCCTGGTTTAGGAGAGGGATAGGCTCTCCTCTAGGGTCCACGATCTTACCAGCCATGAGTAGCTGACTAGGTTTTACAGTACAGATATGAGTTCCCTTGTATTGAATGGGCCTGAAATCCAATTAGACAGCTGTTGGCTACCCCTGCGACATGAGTGCCACTACCACACTATTAGGTTATCTTGCCATGCTTGTCACTGTTGTGTCGTGTCACTTTCTCCTTTGCTCTTTAGCAAAAATAAACAATGATGTATCAATTGAAAAGTAGAAGTCTTAAAAACGGGCTTAAAAGGCAGATTACCTCATTATGCACCACCATCTTCTTCCTTATAGAACTCCCTGTTCACTCTCTTAAGATTTATAGAATTCAAGAAAATAGAGTGACTCTGATACTATACCCACTGAATGTAGTTTTAAAGTGCTCATTCATGCAGGGTTCTGTGCGACCTGGCTGGATGGCTCTGTATATTCAGTGTCCATAGTGACTGTAACGAATTGTCACAAACATAGCTGCCAGAAACAACAAATATCTCCTCTTTTGTGGTTCTGGAGGTGATAGTTCAGTATCAATCTCCAAGAGCTTGAAAGCAAGATATGGGCAGGTTCCACACCTCCTCAAACCCATTTCGTATCTATGATCTGATCACCATTCCTAGATTTAGCCACAGCACTCCAGTCTCTGTCTTTGTAGTCTTAGCTTCTTCCCCACCTGCTTCTGCTTCTCATAGGATCCTTGAGTTTACTTGGAGGGCAAACAGATAATTTATGATAAGCCCTCCCTTTCAAGGTCGTTGACTTGAGGCTAGAGAGATGGTTCCATAGTGAAAAGCACTCATTCCTCTTGCAGAGGACCTGGGTTTGGTTCCCAGCACCCACATGACAGTGTACAACCATCAGTAACTACAGTTCCAGGGAATCTGATACCCTTTTCTGATCTCTGTGAGAATCAGACACTAACATGGCATACATACATACATGCAGGCAAAACACTCATACACAAAAATAAATCTAAAATTTTAAAATGAATCTTTGATTTAAATCACATATGCAAAAAAACTTTTTTTTTTTTTCAAAACACTTCTAGGCTCCAGGGATTAGGAGCTAATTTTTAGGTGGCTATTATTCAGCCTATTATGCCATACAGTTAACACCATGCACTTTGGAGACAGGTGGTTTAGAAAAAGGCCCTTTTAAATAGATGTGATAGGTTTATTTTTGTTTTTTGAGTAAGGGTCTCTCAATAGAGCCCTAGCTGGCCTGGAGCTCTCTATGTAGACTTCACAGAGATCTGCCTGCCCCTGCCTCCTCAATGCTAGAATTCAAGGTGTGTACCACCACACCAGCTTTAGATTCTATAGTTTTAAAGTGGCTCACTGTAATACAGGAGAACAGTCAACCCCCAAAACTAAAACAGCAAGCAAAGGCTTTGTACATACCTCAAATAAATCTTTAACCACTACATTTAGAGGGTAAATAGCACTATGCCACGAAATCTATTTTACACTCAACTAAAACAAATAGGTAACTGTATTAAAATTTAAAATACGGGACTGCAATGATGGCTAGGCCTTAAGAGCAATTGCTGCTCTTATAATGGGTCCAGTGTTCAGGTCCCAGCACCCACATGGCTGCTCAAAACCTTCTGTAACTCCATTCCAGGGGCTCCCACAACACCCTTCTAGCCACCAAAGGCATCAGACACTCACATGGTGCACTTACAGGTGGGCAAAACACTAAACTAACATAAAATAAAAACAGATCTTTAAAAAAATAATAAATGTGGCCAGAGGTGGGCATTTCAGATCTCTGCCTCAGCTTTCCCACAGTCCTATCTAACTCACCCTCTGCGAAGAGTCAAAACTCTGGACCTTTTTCCTTATGTAGTTATCAGTCAAAACACACTGAGGAGCAGCCCACATCGCTTGTCTTCTGCATTCCCATGACCTTAAAGCCAACTTGACATTTAACAAGAACAACACCTAGGATAGCTCCCGTGGGGGACTTCTGCCAGTGTCGTGGGAAAGGAGGCTGTTGCTGAAGGGGAAAATCTAGGACCTGAAGTGGATTATCAAGAGGCTCCAGGCACACAGCGTTAAACAGTTTCATGTCGGATGAAATACTGGTGACAGCCCGAGACCCCATTGTCTGTCCCCACATTTTCCCATCTCTTCCAGAGGTCCCTAAGAGCCAGGCCAGAACAGAAGTGAGCAGGAAGCAGTACTGTTGGGCCCAAGGAATTCTGCAACTGACACCGCAGTCATGAAGACCCAGTTTTCCCGCCAGTTTTTAGCCGGGCAGTGGTGGCGCACGCCTTTAATCCTAGCACATGGGAGGCAGAGGCAAGTGGATTTCTGAGTTCGAGGCCAGCCTGGTCTACAGAGTGAGTTCCTGGACAGCCAGGGCTACACAGAGAAACCCTGTCTCGAAAGAAAAACAAAAAACAAAGTTATTGGGCTGCTACCACGTGTGAAAATAAGGCCATGGAAAGTTCCAGAAGGAACAGGAGTTGAGCCAGGTCCTCAGGAGAACGACCCAGCCCTGTACCCCGAGGCGCACTCGGTCCCCATACCTGCTAACAACACCTTGCCCTAAGAGACCGGCCGCATGTCCGCGGGGGCCGCGGCCGCACCTGCGCGACCCCGCCGGCTCCCACTGCGCCCCGAGGCCGCGGCCCGCGAAGCTGCCTTTCCGCGGCGCCCGACCGGCCACCGCGAGGCCTAGAGCTCCCTGCTGCTGCTGAGCACGAGCTCCTCTGACGGTTGGCAGCGAGGACTCTAGAGAGAAAAGGGGCGGGGTGTGAGGGAAGGGCGGGGCGTGAGGAGGAGGGCGGGGCGTGAGAGAAGCGAGGAGGCTGAGGCAGCAGAAGAGGGGCGGGGCGTGAGGAGGGGGGCGGGGCGTGAGAGAAGCGAGGAGGCTGAGGTAGCAGAAGAGGGGCGGGGCGTGAGGAGGGGGCGGGGCGTGAGGAGGGGGCGGGGCGTGAGGAGGGGGCGGGGCGTGAGAGAAGCGAGGAGGCTGAGGCAGCAGAAGAGGGGCGGGCGTGATAGAGAGAAGGCGGGCTGTGAGGGGGGCGGGGCAGGCCGCTGGCGAGACCAAGTCCCCGGACTACTACTTGCTCACCTACCCCTACGCCGTCGCCAAGGCAACCAGGCAGGCCCAGCAAGCCACTTTTCTTCCCTTTCCTTACTGCCCTGCAACCCCTCTCCTAGCCTCACTCTACTGTCATTCTCACAGAGGCCCCACAAAGATCCTCCCAGCTACCAAATGGCACAAATCCTCTCTGTTACCTGCGCACTAAAGAAAAGGGCAGACTGACACCTTTATTCACCCCAGTCCGCTCCCCGTACTCCCCCACCTGTTTAAGCTAACATTCAGAATTTCTTGCATTTTGCAGCCCGCCTATGCTTAGCCTGTGTTTTTTTTTTATGTTGCGCCTCAGTCCGGACTTCCAGGTTCAGACAAGTTCTCAGGGTAGCTGACCCTCCTGCCTCAGGACAGCTGTTTCCTCCGCCTTGCTTCTGATACTCTGTTGTTAACTCTCGGAATTTATCAGCTTGAGATTGCACGCTCAGACTCCTGTGTGCTGTTCAAATTAGCATTCCAATGAAAGAGTTCCAAAGAGGCAGAAGATGAGAGACACAACCTGTAGGGTTTGTTGGTGTTGTTTTGAAGACAGTGACTCTCCACGAAACTCAGGCTGGCCACAAACATGGGATCCTTCTGCTTTAGACTATGCTCTTACACTAGTATACAGATCAACTCTTGCTTTGTGATGTTGAATTCTATTAACTATAAACGTTAAGCAGACTACAACAACGAATATACAATGTATAAATTGACTACAAATATCAAACACTTTTATGTAATGCAGTTACAAATTGTAACAGTTTATGAAGTACCATTAAAGACTGTTTTATCATACCGTTTACAGCCTCAGAGACACCTAGGATTATAGTCAAGTACATAAACAGGAAATTAAACCATAAACATTAAGCAGAACATTAAATGGCTACCCTCTGTAACTAGACTGAAAACAAATTCCAATTGTTCTTTTAAATCTTTTTATTTCTTTTTTATTTTTATTTATTTTATTTATTTATTTTAAATAATAAAATTTAATTGTTAGAGATTTTTAGAGAAATGTTCCATATAACAGTACAAATCAATACAGTACTTCTAAATTGTTTTATTTCTATCAAAACGTAAGTGTGTTCTTATGGCATGAAAACATTTTAATTGCCTAACATGTGACTGTTATTGGTGTCTCATTTTGTGTTTGTACCCCAAATAAAGTTTTTTCTTCTCTTGATTGGGCTATGAGACACAGGAAGACTCAGCCTAAATGTGTGTTCCAGCCCAGTTGGAAGTGGAGGGAAACCTTCTGAAGGTGAGTTTGTGGTTGTCCCAACCATCCTTTGTGTCCACAGAACCCAGTTTCTTCAGCCTTTCCCCAGGTCCCCTGTGCCAGCCCAGGACTGCTAAGGCACTCAGCTTCATGCACTGAATAGCTACTGGGTTTTTAGCATCTTCAGAGTGATACAGAGTTTACTGGGAAAGGCAGGCTAATAAAGCCTCCCTCAAATATGCATTCACTCTGTGGGTTCTGTTCCTCTAGAGAACATTAACTGATACAGTAAGGGTGCAAATGGAGCTCAGAGGCCAGTGTGGGGTGTCCCCCTCAGAGAGCGCTCTCTCTCTGCCTTTTTACATAGATAGTCAGACAAGTCCCTTTCCCAGTTGAGCCATACTGCAGGTCCCACCTTAGTTCTTGAGATAGGGTCTCTTACTGAGCCTGAAGCTCACCAATTGGCTAGACTGACCCACCAGAGAGACCCAGAGAGCTTTCTGTCTCTGTCTTCCCAAGCTTTTAAATATGTGGGTGCTGAGGATCCAAACTCCAACCTTCATACTCTCATGGCAAGAACTGAATAAAAACACCTCCTTGCTTTTTAGAACAAAGAGCTTAAGGATGAAGAAAGGGGTCCATAATTCATTAAGAGGCTATTCATTATTGCACAAATGCTGATAGGCACCATGGTTAAGTGATGAGTGATGAATAGTATCATATCATGTAGTTCTTCCTGCTTGTTTTAAAATTTTTAAATGTCCTGTATATGGGTGTCTTTCCCGTATATATGTCTTTGCACCAAGGAGGTAAAAAGAGGGTGTTGTGTTCCCTGGGAGTCACAGGCTGTTGTGAACTGTCATATGGGTGCTGGGATTCCAATCCCATTTCATTACAAGAACAGCCAGTGCTCTTAAATCACTGTGCTAGGAATCATATTACAATCATAAATGCTAGAAAAATGCTGCAAATCACACACCCACATATGATATATATGTATATATATATGTATGTATGTGTGTGTGTGTGTGTGTGTGTGTGTGTGTATATATATATAGTTTGCAGTGTACCATCCATATGTGTGCCTATAAAATCGCTGTCTCAATTACAATCACTGTTGATCCTTTCTGAAAGACTGTGCTTATCTGTGCTGTGATTATTGTGACACAGATCTTCCTGGAGCAGGTGCTGTACATTGTCTGTCTATTCCTTGTTCCCCTTGTTGATTCTTATTGAACAAGTTATGGGGACGTATCCAACACAACATTCTATAGGTTCTGTACTTCAGGGCAAGTTCCAGCATGGAGATCCTATTGGAATAAACTAACTTTGGTATCTTCATGCCTTTCCCAAGTACCTGCTTTCAGGGGCAATGTGTAAACCACTTCCTGACCTTTGGAGGCAAGGAGATATCGGCTCCATAAGGCCATCTTAAGAAGACCCATGAAGAGGTGACTCTTTTTTGTCTATGAAATATTGCCTAGAGAAACAGGCAAACTTTAAAATAAGCTGGATTTTATTTGTTTTAGATTGTTCAGAGGCATTCTAAGACTAAACTTTTTCAACATCTTGTCTGCAATGACTTTAATAAATTAATGGCCCAGAAGCACCACTAGATGTCACCCTGGCTTCATTTTCAGAGACATTTGTGAGCAGTTAAAAACAACCAAAATTCAATGCTTTGAAAATTAGAAGCTGTCTTAGTCAGGGTTTCCATTCCTGCACAAACATCATGACCAAGATGCAAGTTGGGGAGGAAAGGGTTTATTGAGCTTACACTTCCACGCTGCTGTTCATCATGAAAGGAAGTCAGGACTGGAACTCAAGCAGGTCAGGAAGCAGGAGCTGATGCAGAGGCCATGGAGGAATGCTGCTTACTGGCTTGCTTTCCCTGGCTTGTTCAGCTGGCTTTCTTATAGAACCCAAGACTACCAGCCCACAGATGGTACCACCCACAAGGGGCCCTCCACCCTTGATCACTAATTGAGAAAATGCCTTACAGCTGGATTTCATGGAGGCATTTCCTCAACTGAAATTCCTTTCTCTGTGATAACTTCAGCTTGTGTCAAGTTGACACAAAACCAGCCAGTACAGAAGCATTACCTTTAATCCCAGCATTTGGGGAGGCAGAAGCAACTGGATCTTTGTGAGTCTGTGGCCAGCCTAGTCTACACAACATTCTCCAGAGCAGTGAGGGTTACATAGTGAGACCTTGTCTCAACAAAACAAAAATAAATAAATACATACAATAAAAATCCTATTAGAGATGTCAGCAGAACTAGGAGCCATAGCTTGAAGGCAAAGCTTTTGTCGTGTGTGTGAAAGGTCCTTGTATCCCTGACACACATATACCCATCCCCCCAAAAAAGACAAAGGAAAGAAAATGTTAGTAAAAATAGAGTCACGAGTGGGAATGCTAGGTGGGGGGCAAGGTGTTGTGGTTTATATTTCTCCTTTGTGGACACAGGATGAGACTTGTAAGAAAGATCTTGATCCGAAACAGAATTTGTCAAATATACACTCATTTTAAAGTAGAGGCAAGTCTAAATATGAGGCCAAAGGACAGGGATGTAGCAGAAATCAGAGAAGAGATGGTGACACTTTTCTTCTGAGTCCTTTCTTCCAAATCAGGAAGAGGCTGGGTGAGTTTCGTTGTACATAGCAGAGATCCAACTTCGAATGGTTCGTTGGGAGACAGTATTGGTATTTATGGGGTTAGGGATGGTTAAGGTTCTTACCTTCAAACCTGATACATAACCTGAGTTTGAACCCTGAGACACTCCCACTAGTTGTCTGTCCTCTGAGCTCCACAGGCACACCCTGGCTGCCAGGCCAAGTTACCTCCATACCAAAATGCAATGGGAAGACCCTGTGAAACCCAGAAGAAAAAGCCATACTATAATGTGTGTGTGTGTGTGTGTGTGTGTGTGTGTGTGTGTGTGTGTTCTCAAGCTTTCAGGATACTCATGCCATGGGGCACATGTGGAGGTCAGAGGGCAACCTTAAGTGTCGATACTTGCCTACTACCTCGCTTGAGATGGGGTCTCTGCTTCATACAATCGTCTTCCTAGCTGACTTACAAGCTTCTGGGTTCTCCAGCCCCATCTTTGGTCTTCCAGTGGGAGAAAAGGAATCTCGGACACAAGTACCACTATGGCTGGCTTTTACAAGGGTTCTGGGTATTAGAACTCACTTGCACAGCAGTGCTTAACCTATTGAGCCCACCCTATTAATTTTTTATGTTTGAGACATATTGCTATGTTACTAAGTTTGAACTCTTAGAACTTATGATTCTCCAGCTTAGGTAGGACTGCAAATACTCACCACCATGCCTAGCTTTCCTTCGGTCTTTGTTTACAAATGAAGCCGCAGAAGGAAGTATCAATAAAAACAGCCTAAGGAAGTATCAATAAAAATAGCCTAAATTACCCTTAAGGATCAACTCATGTTTACCACTTTCATTTGGCATACCTATGTTTCCATTAGAAGATTAGCATTATATAAAAATGATATTATTTCCCTGGCATTGGGCCCTTTGGATGAAGTTATTACTGCAAACAGTAATAAAATAAAACAATACAGGCCTTGCGCTGTATATTACATGTTAGCCTTTTGAGGAGGGAGGAATAGTAGGATCTCATGTGCCCCAGCTGCCCTGAACCTTATGACCTTGACCTACAGATGCTGCTGATGCTGTGCTAAGTAGAGCTTCGCATATGCCTAGCAAGCACCCTAACAACTGAGCTACACTCCCCCAACACTAACCTTAGCATCACAGTTGTTGTAACTCATGTATCTATTTATTGTGTGTGTGCAATGTGTATGTATGACATGGGTGTTTGCGTGTATGAGTTTGAACACACTTGTGTCATGGTGTGCAGAAGATAACTTTGGGGATTCAGTTCTGGCTGTCTACCCTCTTGATGTGGGGTCTTCTGTTGCCTCTGGGGCTGTGCTTCGTACTCTAGGCTGTCTAGACATAAAACTTTCAGGCCATTCTCCTGCCTGCGCCTCCCATCTTGATGTAGGGGGTGTTGGGATTACAGATAGGCACCCCTGCATTTTATGTGGGCTCCTGGAACTGAACCCCGGCGTTTAGCTGGCTCAATATTACACTGTCCTAATTTCACGATAGTATCTACTTTTCATTATAAGTAAAAACACCAAAATCAAATTTTTATTACGTTTCTATCAATTTTAAACTTCAGTTCCAAAAAAATAAAATTCATCTTATCACAAATTTAAGTAGAAAAACTTTGGGTAAATGTATTCCTTGAAAAGAATTCTAATTTGTTCCAATAATCTCAGAGAATTCTGGGCAAGACAAGAGTTACCATATACCCCTCAAACTCTGACTAGAAAGTAATGTTAAATGTTATATAGTACTATTACAAAGTTACACTGATAACCTAGAGTCAGAGTAACATTGAACAGTGAGTGCCTAGTATTTAACAGCAGGTACCAAGCAATCTTGGGGTAGACCAGTTAAAGGCAAAAAAACCTTCCTCAGTTTGTATAGCAAAGGAGTTTGTCTGGAGAGGCCTATCTTATGCAGCTTGTGGTATTTTCTTCTAATGAAATCAATAAAGCCCTTGACACTTGCAAGTTCGCCCAACCTGCTTAGGCGCAGCTTCTCAGACTTGGCGGCCCAGAAGTGCCTGGAGGGATTTTCAAAATACCAACGCTTGCGAAGTTCTGCTTTAATTAGTAAGAGGCGGGGCTCTTCGGAAACTATTTCTAGCCATCTGTACTGTATTTTCAGCCTCCTCGGTGTTATTCGACTGTAGGCCGTCTCTGACTGCCAGGTCTTTGTGACTGAATTCGGCAGAGCGCGCTCCTCTGCCACCCGCATCTCACTCCAGGCGGCTGCAGAGACCATCGCTGAAGATGCCAAAGAAAAGAAGCGCATCGCCTCGCTGAGATTTGGGGGTGACTTCCCCCAGACACCAGTTCTTCCTCTTGCAAACCTCCCCCAACCCCAGAAGCAAACTTAATGCTTGACAAAAATGGGTACAAAGTTTTCGCACAGCCTTTCCGCCCCCCGGGGACAGGATCGAAAATTCCGAGGGCAACAGAAGCACCGCTAGCGCCGTCTTTCTTTAAATGCAGCTTCTGCGGAGGGCGGACGCTATTGTCATGGTAAATTTCGCTCGCTTAGGAAGAAAGGGTTGGTGATCAATCAAAAAACGGAGGTATTCCTTTGCGGCTCTGCCGCTTTCTTCCTAGACCCCGGTGAAAGTTTTTTTTTTTTTTTTTTTTTTTTTTTTTACTGTTCTCGGTTAAAAAAACAAAAACACAGACAAGGCTCTGGCGCGTGTGCGAGCCGAGAGCAGTCTGCGGGGACCCTGGAGGACTTCGGTGTGAACGCACTGGGCAGACCCCACTGGGGACTTCCGCGAGAGCCCCGAATTCCAGCGGGTGTAGTGGGAGAAGCATCCCCGGGGAGCCGCAGGCTTCGCCGCCCCCACTGCGTTTCTCTTTGCCTGAGGGTAGCGTGCAGGATAATCTAGCCCAGCAGGGAAGCTCCGCTCGCCTCCATCTGGGTCAGGCACTTTAAACGGAAGCCGACTTGACCATGTGTCTGGCGCGATGAGGACCCCCGAGAACTTGGAGGAGCCTTGCGCCACGCCAAACCCCAGCAGGACCCCCAAAGAGAGATTCATT
The DNA here is from genome assembly GCA_028551405.1 of Uromys caudimaculatus. Taxonomy (NCBI): domain Eukaryota; kingdom Metazoa; phylum Chordata; class Mammalia; order Rodentia; family Muridae; genus Uromys; species Uromys caudimaculatus. The sequence goes on from CM052712.1 coordinate 75,731,202, forward strand.
TATCTGGAAGCGCTCCTAGAGGGAGGGGCTCCCTGGGGCTTCACCCTGAAAGGTGGCCTGGAGCATGGAGAACCGTTAATCATTTCCAAGGTAAGTTTCTGCTCTCAATAGTGTCTGCAACCAACTTGTGTTTTGTCTGCAGCTTTTAAAGTTGTGTCAGATTTGTCAAAAACTGAAAGAAAAGAAAAAATCCTGTTCGTTGCCTGAATTGCACTTAACTACCCAATTTGTTGACTCATGCCTTTCTGATTATCTGAAAATGTTTTTTGGATAGCTTGGTGTTTGGAAGAAAAGTGTGTCTAGCTCATTTATTCTGTGAAATCCCCAGGAAAATGTGCTCAATTGATGGCTAATCTTCTCTTTTTTTGTGTATGAAATGCAAGATCAGTTCCCACATGAGCCTTCCGCTATAAATCAGATTAAAGATCAGCAACATCAAAAGGTCGTGGCACAGTACACAGTCCCGGTCAGAAAAATCTCGCCCTTCAACCGATAATACCCAGCTTTAAAACTATTTTAAATGTTCTTTTATGTTTAGATCGTTAGCCCAGATGTGGTGGCGCAGGCCATCAAACTCAGCATCGGGGACACAGAGGCAAGGTTTTCAGCCCAGAGCAAGTTCGCAAGACTCTGTCTCAAAACCCAACCAACCAAACAAACAAACATAATTTTGAAGAACTGATTGCTTTATATTCAGAAGGATTTAAAGTGGTTTTTTTGTATGGACAAAACACTCCATCTGTTCCACTGTATATTATTTAAGTCTGACTTTAAAATCAAGTGATTGTTCAATATGACTCAATTTTCTTTGATCTTTTAGGGCTTTTTAAAATATTTATTTATTCAATTAATATATATGAATGACTGTCTTCATGAACACCAGAAGAGGGCATCGGACCCCATTACAGATGGTTGTGAGCCACCATGTGGGTGCTGGGAATCGAACTCAGGACCTCTGCACAAGCAGCCAGTGCTCTTAACCACTGAGCCATCTCTCCAGCCTGGATTTCTTTTTTTTTTTTTTTTTTTTTGCTTTAGAGTTAGTTTTCCTACTTTTCTCTGAAACAGCAGACTTTCAAATTATTTGTTATAGTGTTTATTTTGAAATTACAGACAATACAATACAGACAATAGAATATTTAAGAGCTTTCCTAAGGAAAACAGAGGAGACGTGTATATGTATCCACTAGAAAGGATTTCATTTATTGAAAAACTAAAGCCCTGAAACCAGGGGCCCTCAGTAAATGGAGGCTTGTTTTCCTTAAGCCACAAGAAATCTAGATAGAGGTCAGCTGTTGGGCACGACCACAGCTTAATCAAGTCAAGAATTCCTCTTAGATCTTCCATTTGCCATTCTTATTTGTGGTCGTCTGTCTTCATGGTCGCAGGGTGGATGCTGTACCTCCATGATTGCATCTTCATTCCAGACAGGGTGGGAGGTTTTTGTTTTCTCATCAGACTTTTGCTTCTTTCTCATTGGCCAGAACTGCACTGTATAGCTATCCTGCAGATAGCAAAAGGAAACTAATGACCATGACTAGTTTAGACCGGCCAGGGTTTCTCTCAATGAATTCTGAATAGGGTCTTAGCCTTCTCGAAGTCAAGGATTCTTTGGTATTATTTGGGGGGTGGGAGGAGGAATGTTCTTTCTATGAATGAGGTAGAGTTAACTGTTGGATAAACAACCAAGAAAGCTGTAGCAAATGTGTTTGAAGATGTGTGCATTTAAAAACCGATTGCACGACCTTCCTGGCTGTTAGTGATAAAGTCTATGCATGTATTCATGGGAATGCTAGTAGTTCTCAAAGAGGTCTAATCCCCCTCTACTAAGCCACTGGCACCTGCTGGTGTCTGTGGGATACAGGCATAATACTCTATGTCAGTTGAATGTAGTATAGTGTCTGCTACAGAGAAAGAGTTTTTTAAAATCTTGATTATCCTGGGAGACTATGCTAATTACTTATATGCTAATTACTTGCTTCTGTGACAAAGTATCTGACAGAAGCTACTTACTGGCAGAAGGATTTATTTCAGTGCACAGTTTCAGGAATACAGTCTATCCAGGCAAAGGAGGCATGGTGGCTAGGGAGACCCCCTCTATGGTGGCACGGACTTGCAGCATGGCCTTGCACACATCTCAACTGACCAGGAAGATGAGAACCAGAAACCGATACTAACATTAAGGCCTCTCTCTTTGGGTGAGGCTCTAGCCTCAAAGGTTCCTTAACATCTCAAAACAGCTGAGGACCAAGTATTCAATACAGGAGCCTGTGGGGACAGTTCCCATTAGAGCTGGAGCAGGAGGAAGTTTGTCTGCAGCTCTCAAAACAATGGCAGCGTTTATATTTCTCCCATGTGATAGTCTGAACATAAGCTGAATTGGAGAGTAGCTCTTTATGTTGCCAGATACTGGTTCCTGTCTCCATCCCAGAGTGATGTCCTACTGGCATATCAAGGTAACTTGTTACCATGTCTAATTTCCAGCCGTTAAGAAACAGGCAGGAAGGAAAGAGAAGGCAGTATTCACAGGAGTACCATCTAGTTCAATCTGTTTTGTCCAGTATGATAGCCAACAGCCATTCCCATTCTCTTTCAATGAAGGGCATCCAAAAATGCAATCAGATTTAAAACTCTGACCCTCATTTGCACTAATGACATTTGAAGAGTCACCTCACATCAAAGTTTCTGCACGGCTTTCCCTATCTTGTGTGGCAAGGAAAGCCCCGCCCATCCACGCCTGCCCCTCAGAGTTCTTTGATGTTCTGCCATGAGTTGCTTGCTCTCTTCTTCACTCCTGTCTCATGTATTCATTGCACTGAATCATGATATTTTATTCATGTCGAGTAACTTGTTGGGGACAGGGAGCATTCCTTTCGTTTTTGACATGTCTAACCCAGAGCCTGTAATAGGGGTCTAACCTTCTAGAAGCCAAGGAAGGCTCTTTGCCTACTGTTTGGAAATACATGTGACTAGATGAAAAGGCATGGCTATATCTAATTCTTCTTAAATTATCAGGATCCAGTACAGTGCCTGACATAGTTAGCATTTACTGAGTCAACTGGCAAAATCAGGCAGTAGGCAGTTTCAGCAGGGGAGCAGAGTTCCCACGAGACGGAGAAAGCTAGACAGATGACTGGAGTTTGGGTATGTGTCCGTTTCTTATTACTGATAGAACACATTTCCCCAAGTTTGGTGACTTCACACTATGCAAGCTTGCCAATCACTAGCTCCGTAGGCCAGAACCCTGAGTTTCACTAAGCTAAAATCAAAGTGTCTGGAGGCCCAGACTCCTCCTGGGGGCTCCAAGCAGAGACTCTAACTCCTCTCCCTTTCAGTTCTAGAGGCTGGAAGTACCACATTGGGGGGTGGGGTGGGGCAGTCCCCTTTTTAATTCAAAGCCAACCACAGCAGCTTAAGTTTCATTTATCACTCCACTCTCAGACTCCGCCTCCCGTCTGCTTTGTTACTTTGTTTATAGTTTTGGGAATGGAACTCAGCACCTTGCATGCCAGGCAAATGCCTCTAGCCCCATCCCTTGTCAGTTTCTAAAGAACCTATTGATTTCATTGGGCCTACTTAGGTAATGTTCCTGGTTTTTGTTTTTGTTTTTTGTTTTTTTAATTCTTTTTTTTTTTTAAGATTGATTTATTTATTTCATGTATGTGAGTACACTGTAGCTGTCTTCAGACACCCCCAGAAGAGGGCATCGGATCTCCATTACAGATGGTTGTGAGCCACCATGTGGTTGCTGGGAATTGAACTCAGGACCTCTGGAAGAGCAGTCAGTGCTCTTAGCCACTGAGCCATCTCTCCAGCCCAATGTTCCGGTTTTAAAACCAACTGATTAATAGCTTTAATTCCATTTGGTTCTTCCTTCGCCATATAATCTAACACAATCACAAGATCCAGGATTACAAAGTGGATGCCTTTGGGAAGAGAGGGAGCTATTTTATCTATCCCAGGAAGTGTAAGCACTGGTGAAAGTTCATAGGCCAAACCAGAAGAGTCTAGGGCACTAGTTCCCAATACTGCGACCCTGTAATATAGTTCCTCAAGTTGTGACGACCCCGGACTATAAAGTTATTTCATTGCTACTTCATAGTTGTGATTTTGCTACTGTTGTGAATCGGTGCGCAAATATCTCATATGCAGGATATCTGACATGCTACCCCTGAGAAAGGATCATTTGATCCCCAAAGGGGTTACGACCTACAGGTTGAGAACTACTGGTCTAGAGCGAAACTTAGCTGCTGAGACTGATTTCAGTTCTTCTTTCTGAGCCAATGGAAAAAGTGCATATTGGACTTCCGTACTGCTGAGTGGTACCCCCTATTCACAAAGGTAGGGCGGTCCCCTATTGCAGGGGAAGGGACGAGACAATACATACCAAGTCTTAGAAAAGGCACATACACATTATGTACACAGTTATAAGCAGCCAGGCTATAGATGACAGTATAATGCATGAAGTATCTCTTTTCTTCTGGTACAAAGCAAGACAGGAAAATGAATGGGGGGGACTACAAAGGAGCGGCAATAAAAGATTATTTTCTCCTTGCTTTCTTTGGGATTTAATGCTCTTGAAAGGGAAAGGTGGGGCTGAGAAACGAACCTCTGTAATCTGTGAGCTTCAAATAGAAAGGGGATCTTATAAAAAAAAAAAAAAAAAAAATGGTGGTTGTAAATGGATGCCCAGACAATTCACTAGTTCAGGAAGTTGGCAGCCTGCTTTGAGTATGAGCCATTTGCTCAGTGCGGGAGCTGGGAAAAGCAGTTTCACCTGCTGCAGGGGTGCACCTGCTCCCCGGGCTCCGCGCTGAATGTTGACTACAATAACAGCAGACAGCCATTGCTGAGAGTTTACTGTGCTCAAGGTTCTATCCCAAGACATGTACAGGTGATAATCGTTCAAGTTCTATAATTCCACCAGGAGGGTCACCCTAGTGTGCCAGTGACCTCTATGAGGAACGGGAACATAATCTAAGTAACTCTTGGAAGCTTCCGTAGCTGGTGTTGTTGAAAGAAAGAGCTCTTGCCTTAAAGAAATAAAAGACACAGTCTATTCTAGATAAAATACGAGTGGTTGTGGCTGGGGAAAATACATTTAGATCTCCCCACATATAGCTGCAATGTGGAAGCGTGGCTTGGTTCTGGGAACCTCCCTGCAGGGTCAAGGGAAGGACAAAATGACAGACACACATACACAAAAGCTGAGATTGGGTGGGCTGTGCTCTCTCTGATGGAGCCTCTGTGTGCTTCTAATGTACAGCACAGCTGGGAGGGGAGGGGTTAGCTAGTCTGTTAGCAGGTCTCTTTCTCGGAGCAGTCTCAAGCTGCAGTCATCCAGAAGGGACCTGAGGTTGCTAGTTTTTGCACACGTTGCCAACAGTGCACTTGGACCAGAGTGAGGTCTTACCATCCCCTCTGAGCCTCAGTCCACAGGAAGGATTTGCCATTACTGTAATTTTCCTTGGCTATGAATTGTAATATAAATATTTGATATGCAGGATGTCTGATATGTGACCCCTGTGAAAGGGTCATTTAACTCTCAAGAGGGTTACGACCCACAGGTTGAGAACCACTGTCCTAATGTCATCTGTATCCTTACAATTCTGCCTCTGTAGAGAATCATCTAGAACACTCCAGTCAGCCTGTGGTTTGAAAGTGAAACAGGTTGCTTTACTGTACTGTGAGATGCTGTGGGTGAGTCCTCAGGTTAGGAACCGAGGCCTCCGTGGGTAGGAACAGAGTTGTCCAGGTGACCGTGTGACAATTATCATCATGTCTGGATGTTCTCTGTCTGTCTAGAATCAGCACGTTTTGGCTTTCCAACTTTCTTGGCACCCATGGGTTTTGTCACACAAGCCTTAGCCATAAATCTCTCTTGGTCAACTTCTGCAGTAAAACAGGGCTTACTGAGCTGGAGAGTTGGCTCAATGGTTAAGAGCACTGACTGCTCATCCAAAGGTCCTGAGTTCGATTCCCAGCAACCACATGGTGGCTCACAACCATCTGTAATGGGATCCAATGCCCTTCTTCTGGTGTGTTTGAAGACAGCTACAGTGTAATCATATAAATAAAATAAATCTTTAAAAAAAAACAAAAAAAAACAAACAAACAAAAAACCAACCAGGGCTTATTTACCAGCAATCAGCCACTGGCCATTTAATTTGAGATGATTTTTAAGCATTTCTTTCTAACTCTGGGCTGGTTAAATTGGCTTACTAAAGCCATTTTTTTTTTTTTTTTTTTTTTTGGTCTCCTTCCAAGTTTTAAGTTATATCAGCTTGCTATTCTTTTTTTCCCCCCCTTAATTTGAAATAGGGTCTCACATAGCCCAGGCTAGCCTTGAATTTGCTTTGGAGCCAAGGCTGTCCTTGAACTCCTAATCCTTCTGCCTTTATCTCCCAAGTACTAGTATTACAAGTGTGTGCTTATTGCTAAGCTATCCTCCTGCCTCAGCCTCCTAGGTGCTGGATTTACAGACATATGTCACCAGGCTTATTTTGATATTTCAAATGCCCAGGCTTTCTCAAATTTTGCTCCTTGGCTTTCTTTCTTTTTCTCGTAGGTGAAGAACACCTACTCCTGTTCTTCATACACACACCCCTCTGCTGCTCTTGAATGGATGTGTGTCCCCCTCCTTCAGTCCCCTCTTCTCTTGCTTCCACTCTGCCTCTCCTTTGCTGCTGGCCTTCTAATAAAAGCAGTCCTTTGCCATTAGCCTCCTGCAGACAAACTGTGGTCTCCTTAAGGCCCCATAGATTTTACTTGTGCTTGTAAATCCTGTCTTTTCTGGCAAAATACCTCTCACTCCACACACACAGCAAATTCTCAATTTAAGTGGCTTATAGGATTTCAGAGCCCTAAAGAACCTCCGGAGTCATGTGACCCAACTTCCGTATTATACTGAAGGAAAAGAAAGCCGAAGCACAAAGAGTGCATGTATTTGCCAAGGTGCTTTCTGTTTTAGCTGACAAAGTGTGTGTTTGTGTGATGTCTGCACATATGTGTGTAAAGCACAGCTTGTGCTCTCTGCTGAGGCCGTTTTAGCTTCTGTATGAACGCTTTTGTACGCCCCTTTTAGATTGCGCGTCTACAGTTCTCTCCTCTTGTCTCTCCCTCTTTCTTTCCTGCTATCCATAGTGCTGAAATTATGAATAGCAATAGAGAGGAAATGATTAACATCAAAGCAGGTCATAAAGTTGATCTGGATGGGATGGCACACATCTGTTATTATAGAACTTGGGACGTGGAGGCAGGGGGATCGGGAGTTACAGGCCAGCTTAGGCTGCATAGCAAGTTCAAGGCCTCCCTGGGGTTCATACTATCTCAAAAAAATTTTTTTTTTCTTAGAAGGATATCTATAAACAGAATTTCAGAAAATACAGCTTGAAGGCCAGGGACATAACTCAGTTGGTGGAGTGTTTGCCTAGGATGCAGGAAGCGCTGGGTTCAAATCAAACAAGGCATGGTGGTGCACACCTGTAACCCCAGTGCTCAGGAAATACAGGCAGGAAAACCAGGAGTTTGAAGTCTTCCTTTGGGTGTATAGTGAGTTTGAGGCCAACCTGAGTTACATGAAACAACATCGCTAAAAATCAAAACTTAAAAATAAAAGAACGAATTCCTGCCTGAGAAAAAAAAGCAACCAGGTTAATGTTTACATATATATATAGTAACTATATATTTATTTATATTAAATGAGTAATATATCACATAATATATATATATAAATGAGTATATATGCATAATATACACGTAGATGATTAAAAGTTATATATAATACATATATACACACATGCATACATAGTATATGTTATATATAATATTTTAGATATATATATCTTTTACTCAGATATGTATTTACACATATAAAGTGTTCTGCAAATGTCTCCGATTGAATTAAATTAGTCAAAACAGGGACACACATGCTTTTATTTAATTTTTAATGGGTCTCCCAAGCTTTGGTTACAGTGTGATGTGTTGTGAGAAACCAGCTAAGGCTGCCATCCATTCCCTATTGTTGGATGAGAAAGGTTTTATTCAGCAAACGCCACGCTGATCTTAGATGCCAAGTGGATCTGAGCATCAGTGAGGACCCTGCTTTCTTTTAGAGCTAATACATCCCCCCAAGCTCTCACTCCTACATAGAGAACACAATTTATTTGAAGAAATATTCATCTCATTTTAGTGAGCCCACAGCGCAATTGGAGACACATAATGAGAGATTTTCTGTCAATCTTTGAAAAAAAAAAAACCAAAACCTCAAAGACATTCTGGACGCAAGCTAACCCACAGACAGCCTTCCACATCACTGCCTTTGATGTGGTTCCAAACAGTGAGCATCTTACCCAGAGGGCTGCAGAGCTGTTGTTCTCGGCCATCCCGGGAGGCCACCCATCTCCCGCGCTCTGACCTCCCGGGCACTCCTCAGTACAGTGAAATGATGGAGAGACTCTCAGATAAATCAAGCGCCATCCCCCTCTTCTAGTGACTTTTCCCACAGAAACAAAGTTGGTGTTTCTGATGTGCAGAATGGAAGCAACATTCTCTCCTGCCTTCCCAGGATGCTTTGCTAACTTGGCAGACTGGTGCATGGACACTCTGTCCTGGGCCTTGGAGCCTCAACTTGCACTTACGTCAACTGCATTTTTCATTCCTCCTCCCTGTTTGCTGTGACCCTTTCCCTTTTGAACTGAGTTTTTCCTTTGAGATTTTATCTAAATCCTTATTTTTAAAAAGTTCTCTTCAGCATGTTTGTAATTTCTGTTATTTTCATCGTTTGGAGTAAGACTGTCAAGAGAAGCAGAAAACAGCCAGGCAGTGGTGGCGCACGCCTTTAATCCCAGCACTTGGGAAACAGAGGCAGGTGGATTTCTGAGTTCGAGGTCAGCCTGGTCTACAGAGTGAGTTCCAGGACAGCCAGGGCTACAAAGAGAAACTCTGTCTTGGAAGAGAGAGAGAGAGAGAGAGAGAGAGAGAGAGAGAGAGAGAAGAGAGAGAAGCAGAAAACACATCCCAGATGGTGGATGGCTTAGAGTGAGAATAGAATAAAAGTACTGATCACGTGACTGTGTTCAAGGGACTCAGCTTTCCTGAACCTCAATTTTCTTGTCTTTAAAGCTGGAGCATCCGTACCCAAAGTGGTCCAGCTATTCCACAGTGGGATGGTGAAGCATTGCTCCAGATGTTAGGTGTGGACAGATGGAAGGATGGTTGGAGTCCAACTGTAGAAGGCCACTCCCGTAACTCATGTAACAAACATGATACCTGACTGGCCTTCCAGATTATTATGGCCAGAGTTGTCCCTTCAAAGCGAAACACCAAACAAACACCCTGCCCTATGGCAATGGGTATGCTTGTACAGGACATTCCATGATACAGTAAGTATTAAGAACAACACCAATACAGTGTGTTCTCCAGTGATGGTACCCGTGGGGAGAGGAAGAGCAGCGGTTACACTCAATCAAATGAGAGGATCATGGGAATGCTATATTTGAGCTAAGGCCTAGTGGATAAGAAGTGGAGAATCAGACATGTGAGATTTGTAAGTTGGAGGCATGAAAGTCTTATCCCATTACATAAGCAAACAGTAAGGCAGGGGCTGGGGGAGATGGCTTAGTAAGTAAAAAGACTTATTTTGCAACCATGAGGACCTGAGTTCAAACCCCAAGCACCCACATACAACTTTGAGCATGGCTGAACAGACTTATAACTCCAGTACTGTAAAGGCAGAGGCACAAGGATCTTGAAGACTTGACAGCCACCAGCCTAGCTCCAGCATTAGTGAGCTAGCCCTATCTCAAGAAAATCAGGGGAAGATAGGATGAGCAGGAGAGCCAAAGTCCTTCTTTGGCCTCCATAAGTGTGTGTGTATGTGAGCATGCATACTGCCCCTAATTGTATATACAGCACATAAACAAAAATTAATTAAAAATAAACTTGAACCTCACCCCTACCCCATTAAGCAATGTTTGGAGGTTGCTGAACAAGAGGGAAGGCGGCTTGGGATAGAACTGGAGGGGCTGGAGTGATAGCCGCTCTTACCTGAGTTCTGTTCTCAGCCACCGTGTCAGGCAGCCTACAACTGCCAATAACTCAACTCCAAGGGATCTGTCGCCCTCTTCTGGCCTCCACAGGTGCTTGCACACACAGGGTGCATATAAACTCATGCAGGCACTGAGATATACATATAAATGAATAGATCTTAAAACAAACAAACAAACAAACAAATAAATAAATAAATAAATAAATAAATAAATAAATTGCCCCCCCCAAAAGAGAGCTACAAAACTAACCAATCAACTAATCAAACTAGCTGATTGAAATGGAATTAATTGGGCTAACTGTTCAGCACTTTCGGTATTAAATGCTATTCTGAAGCACACGTTTGCTTACTATAGAATTAATTGTCCATGCTTTTACTTTTGTGTGGGATTGTAGTGTGGGCCTCACACATGCAAGGTAAACGCACTACTGCTGAGCTGTACTCTCAGCCCTCTCTCTTTCCTTTGAAAAGTCAAAACTTTTGCCGTATAAATATGTATGAGTATAAGTAATTTAAGCTTTCCTCGTCTTGTATGTGTGTTCTCTGGGAAGTTGGAAGTCTTCAGACTTGTCTCACGGAAACTGGGAAATGAGCTGCTGGAATTCAGACACAGCATCTGGGTGGCATCCAGAAATGAATACACATGTTGGTATTGAGATAAATAATTGTAAAATTGCACAGTGAATAACCCTTTGGGGACGGTAAGGGGAAACAGCACAGCCCTTTCTCTTATGCCTGTGTGTGCTGTTTGCTTTTCATATTTTTGCTTTTGAGTGTTTACTAATGAGTGGCCAGCCAAAAAGAAGGCAGCCATCAACCTAAGAATAAGACAGCAGGGGAAGGTTAAAAGAATTAGCCATATTCTTCAGGGCTGCATTCACTGCTGTGTGGTGGTGCTCTTGGCTCAGAGTCTACTATTCAAAACGCTGTTGGCACTCTCTCAAAAGGACTTCTGTCACACTTTCTCCTACACATGGGAGTCAGTGGGTGTGACCTTCTAGAAGAACAGTCTGTTTAGACTCTTTCCAGTGGGACGAGCTATGTGGCTCCTCCCTGAACCCAGGTACTAAATGTTATTGCTGCCTGGCTTTTTAAACAGAGGAGTCAGAACAAGAAAGTGAGAAATATATACTGATTTCCATGTGTGGATCAGACCCTGTCTTAGGATGTTATTGTATCAGAATGAGACTTGTTTTTATATACAAGGAAAGAGCTTTCTCCTAGACCCTGATGGAATGAGGATTTAAAGCTAAGTCATTCCATTCTCTCACTACTATATTTAGTCAGAACATTATTTACTGAGTGTGTAAAAATGTGACGGCCTGGGGACAATTTTTTAGTGAATGCGGTCCATGGCCCATGGACCACAGATCTCCCCCTTCATCTTCACTCACTAAAGCTCCCTCTCTATTGCCTCTATGCCCACATTCCCTTGCTCTTCACTTGGGACTGCCAACGGCCACCATTGCAACTCTTTGCTTAAAGGCTTTATTTTGTCTCCCCTTTGCCACCAGAATGGACGTCGCCAGGAACAAGCTTCCGCCCACGGTAGACTGGAGTTGCTGTAGCTCACCTCAGATAGGATAACTCTGACCTAACTTTGTGCTAACTCCTAGAGTGCCCCTGGCAGAATAAAGCAACAGCTGTCCGTCGTTAGGGCTGGCTTGACGCTATGCCTGTTAAGCACTTCCTTTCCATACCTTGCCCACTTCCCTGTTAATGTTATCTACTACCCATCAATGGCTTGCATTTGGAGTCTAGTCTCAGGGTCTGCTTGTTGCAGATATTTGAACCAGTTTCTAGTTAGAGCGTGGCTCAGCCCTTCGCACACACCTTTAATCCCTCTGGGTGGAATACAGACACGTCCATACTACTCCCAATCAATGAAGGTAGAGGTAGTTTGTAGAAGGAAGCACCCATGTTGGAAAGGGATGTCTAATTGAGTGGCAGAAAAAGTGACGAATTAGAAAAAGATTTGACAGACTAGGATCTGCCCAACTCTCAAGAAAAGAGAGAGGGAAGGGAAGCTACTGAAGGCAGACAGTACAGGAAGAAGAGGGTACAGTCCAGGATACAGTAGAGTTTGTGGAAGTCAGTAGAGTTGAGAGGGAGAGCAGAGCAGCACAGATGGGGGAGGGGATCTTTGAGACCCTCCTCCTAGCCACATGGAGGCAGTTTTACTGGGAGAGTTTTACAGAAACAGATTGAAGAGAGAACAAGGTAGACATGGGTAAAGATAGAATGAGAAAGAGCCAGAAGATTAGAAAAGGTTACTAGAGTTAGTTTGAGGCCAAGCAGAGCAATTCAGAGTCTGAGAGAAGCCAGATTGAATAAGTTAGCTGAGAGAAGAGTTTGAGCCAGAACAGCTGAGTTGAACCAGCCAGTCAGAGTTCAGAAAGAACTAGAAAGGGTGAGTTTATTCAGCAGCATGTCTCAGAAGCTGAAAATATTCTGGGCCTAGATTAGATTGTATAGAGGTTAGAAGCTTTCAAGACTAGGACTAGGTTAGCAGACTAAGGCAGTATGCCTCCCAGACAACAATTACAAACAGAGAATAAAAGTTACTTTTATATTACAAGAAAACCCAATACAACCATCATTAGCAGAAAGCATACCAAGGGAAAGGAAAAGGTAGGACCTGAAGTCCGATGGAGATTTTGTTTCTAAACTCAGGGTCCGTCCCCTTAGCTGTAAGATTCAAGCAGAAGATTCACAGTGGGCTGGAGGGATGGCTCAATTGTCAAAAGCAAGTACTGCTCTCCCAGAGGACTTGAGTATGGTTTTCCAACAGCCTGGGTGTGAGCCAACTCACTACGCTCTCTATGTCCAGTTCACCATTTCATTGTTGTTGTTGCATTCCCTGAAGACTGACAAACAGTTGCTGCATGGGACAGCCATTAGTCGGCTTTAAACTCAACCTAAACTTGAGTGGGCCGAAGAATGAGTAGATCGTGTCACATAATTCATTACTAAGGATATGAAACAGGCAGTTGAAGAGAAACTAAATATGATTCTAGTCTTTTCTAAATTCATAGTTGATAGAAATCATGTAGTCACTTAAAGCACTTCTGCAGCAGTCTGGCCTCTGATGACAGAGATGCAACGGGCAGGGAGGAGGGTAGAGATAGGTGTGGTGATTTGAGTATGCTTGCCCAGGGAGAGGCACTATTAGGAGGTGTGGCCTTGTTGTAGGAAGTATGTCACTGTGGGGGTGGCCATTGAGACCCTCCTCCTAGCCACTCGAGAGCAAATCTTCTCCTGTTTACCTTTGGATCAAGATGTAAAACTCTCGGCTCCTCCAGCACCATGTCTGCCTGGATGCTGCCATGCTCCCACCTTGATGATAATGGACTGAACCTTTGAAACTATAAGCCAGCCCCAATTAAATGTTGTCCTTCTAAGAGTTGCCTTGGGGGGCTGGAAAGATGGCTCAATGGTTAAGAGCACTGACTGCTCTTCCAGAGGTCCTGAAGCAACCACATGGTGGCTTCACCACCATCGGTAATGGGATCTGATGCCCTCTTCACACACCACACAAAAGGTAGTAGGGAGCTGTTAAGCAAAAGGAAGAAGAGGGCAAAGGGGGTGAATATGGCTAAATACATGATATACTTCAATGCAAGTGTCCTGATGAAGCCCTTCACTTTGTACAACGATATACGGTAATAAATAGAAAATTCAGAGCTGGGGCGATGGCTCAGCAGTTAAAGCACATACTGCTCTTTCAGAGGATCTGAGTTCAGGTCCCAGCACCCACATCCAGCAGATCACACCTTCCTGCCACATGCACATACACATATACATACATGTGGATACTCACATATATGGAAATTAAAAAGTAGTGTAATTCTTTTTGTTTTGTTTTGTTTTTCGGTTTTTCGAGACAAGGTTTCTCTGTGTAGCCCTGGCTGTCCTGGAACTCACTCTGTAGACCAGGCTGGCCTCAAACTCAGAAATCCACCTGCCTCTGCCTCCCAAGTGCTGAGATTAAAGGCGTGCGCCACCACACCCGGCTGTAATTCTTACAATGTAAAAACCAATGACCTATATTTAAAGATTCATCTATAGAAAGACTTAAATGCCTATGACCTCACTATTTCATACTAACCAATAAGTGTAAAAAAATCCAGATGGCCATTGGCTGTATAAACAAAATACAACATAGAACCTAATGGAATACAACTTGTCAGGAGAAAGGAACTGAATATGGTGAAATACGTTACAAGATGGATGGACCTCAAAGACCTGATGCTTAATTTGAAAGAAGTCAGCACAAAAGAACACACAACCCATTGTAATAGAGGTCCAGAAAAGGCAAATCTGGGGCCTGGAGAGATGGCTCAGCGGATAAGAGCACTGGCTGCTCTTCCAGAGGTCCTGAGTTCAATCCCCAGCAACCACATGGTGGCTCACAACTATCTATAGGGAAATCTGAAGCCCTCTTCAGGCAGGTGAATGTATATGCAGCAGAGCATTCATACATTAAATAAAAGTTAAGAAAAAAAAAAGCAAATCTAAGGAGACACAGAAGATCAATGGTGGCCTAAGATGGGGGAGAGGGGCTGGGGTGGAGCTACAAATAGTATACCTACCTACCCTACAATGCTTCCTGTTCCTTCCTTCCCTCCTTCCCTCCTTCCCTCCTTCCCTCTTTCCTTCCTTCCTTCCTTCCCTCCTTCCTTCCTTCCTTCCTTCCTTCCTTCCTTCCTTCCTTCCTTCCTTCCTTCCTTCCTTCCTTTCTTCCTTTAATACTGGGTATTGAATCCAGGGCTACACTCCCAGCTAGCACTAATAGCAAACTTGCCGATGATGCTGGGTCTGTGAGGAAGTTAGAACCAGAAGAATCTGGTCCTTAAGCCTTGGATGCATCATGACTCAGCATCTCCGAAAGGAATCAGGATGCAAGACTCTGCCTGTGCAACGTTTTCCTCCACTGATTTTTTTTTTCTTTTCTTTTTTCCTTTTTTGGTTCTCCATATACGGGTCCAACCCGATCCTGTTTAGTGAATGAGGCCTGAATGAAGGCTGAATAAAAAGCTCCCCGCTCCCCACCGGAGCGCTGTCACAGCGGCTCAACCTAGGCTCCGGGGGAACTTTGGCAAGTGGAAGAATCCTTTGTCTTCAGACTGTGACAAGAGGGGGAAAAATCCCAAGTATTCAGCTGTGTAGCATCACTCAAGCATGGCTTAATGGGGAAGGTCTAATGAGGGATGTAGTCTTTGAAAACGCTAGCGTTAAAAACCTCCCGGTGCATTCTCGCTGTACAGCGCTACACGATTATAATGAATAGGATCCCAACAGCAGCCAGAGATTATGTTACTATTCCACCCAGTTTAGCCAGTCACAGATGCTGCTTTTTCTTTACTGGCTATGTTCAAAGAGACATTGGTCTGTTACTACAATTCCATGCGTTAGAGAAAACACCTTCATTCTTCACGGGTTCTATAGAGGTTACAGGAATAAGTAAGAATTAAAGGCAATTTTAAACTACCAAGTGAATCACTGCCAGGCAGGGCCCTCTCTGTCCCCACCTTCTCTCCAGCTGTTGACCTCTGAATGAATTCCTGCTCCAGAGCTTAACTTAACTTTCGTAAGAGCTGGACTAAACCTGGTTTTGAACTTGCACAGATTTCCAGCAGGTACCATTTCTGTATCCCCGTATGATTTCCTCCTCAGTTTCTTCAAAAGCATTCACCTCCTACACCGTGTCTCACGGCTGGCAAACACGCTTACAGTTTTAAAAAGGAAGGAAGGGGCAGGGAACTGGGGAGATAGAAGCCTGAGGACCAGAGTTCAGACCTCCAGGACCCGTGTAGAGCCAGATGCAGTTGATGCATCTGTAATCAAGGCATTCCTACAGCAAAACGGGGAGTGGAGGAGGAGGCAGAATTCACAGAAGCTTGCAAGTCTGCTAACCTGGAGTATACAGAGGCAAACAACAGAGACCCTGTCTGAAACAAAGGAGGGACATCCAAGGTTGCCCTCTGACCTCTACATATGCATCCTGGTACCCATGAGCACATACTTTCATACATACGTACACATCATATACATCATACACACACAGGACTCAGATTTGATCTCTGCTGGTCCCAGAATTATCTAAACCTATTTTTGCCTTCATACTAATTAAAATGAAAATTATGTCGGTCTGGGGGTGTAGCTCAGTGATAGAGTACTTGCCTTGCCTGGGTAAAGTTTGAGTTGGGTTCTCAGCACTGTGTGAATGGGTGGGTGGGTTGAGGAGGAGGAGGAGGAGGAGGAGGAGGAGGAGGAGGAGGAGGAGGAGGAGGAGGAGGAGGAGGAAAAGAAACATTTTTTTTCATTTTATACTAAGTTCTTATCTTTAGAGGAAGCCTACTCTTAATTTTTTCTTTTGTTTCATGCTTTCATTGGCCAGTTAAATTCTTCTTTTATTTAAAGTATCCCACTTAAGTATGACTTACATGCAGTGAAACATGCAAAGTTGCAGTTTATTTATTTAGTTTTTTGTTGTTGTTTGTTCGTTTATTGAGCCAGAGTTTCTCTGTGTAGCCCTGGCTGTCTTGGAACTCACACTGTTGACCAGGCTGGCCTCAGACTCAGGGACATTCACCTGCCTCTGCCTCCCAAGTGCTGGGATCTAACACGTACACCAGCAAGATTACAGTTTAATTACTTTTATTGTTGCTAAGACAAAATGCCTGACAAAGAACAGAAAGAAGCAAGGCTTCCCTCTGGCTCACAGTTTGAAGGTTCAGCCCATGATAAGGGGGAGGGCACAGTAGCTTTCGTTGGAGTCCCCCTGCTTGAGTTTCAGGTGGCTTCTCTCTGTAGCCTCTCTTTGGGTATTCACTTGCCTGGCCAGTCAGATCAGAATACGAACTAATTTCATGGCCTCGCTATAATTTAGTTCTTTAAGACTCCAGCTCCAAATATAGTCACATTGGGAGACCGTGACAGTTGGAACTTTAAAGCTTTAGCAGGATTTTATAAATGCTCTTTAATTTGTAGGAAATGTGAAATTAGCCAGACAATCACGAAGTTGCCAAAGGCAAATCTGAGTGTAGTAGTGAGATTTGTTTAGGGGTTGGAGAGCTGGCTGAGTTGTTCGGATCACTGACTGCTCTTCCAGAGGACCTGGGTTTGGTTCCCAGCACATAGTGGCTCACAACCGTCCATAACTCCAGTTACAGGGATCCAGCACCGTCTCCTGTCCTCCAAGGGCACCAGGTATATGCATGCATGTGGGCATCCATCAAAACAAATAGCTGAGATTCATATAGAATCCATTCAGAAACACTCATGCATGGAAATATATATAATATATATAAATATATTATATATTTATATATTAAATATATATTATAGTATGTATTATATATATTATATGTATATAATATGTATATATAAAGATTTCTTTAAATGACTCATGAGGTACATGATACAGACAGAGACAGACAGAGACAGACAGAGACAGAGATGAGAGAGACAGACAGACACAGAGAATCAGACAGAGAGAGCGCCTGAAGAACATTGAGGATTACTTTGCTGACAAACACAAAGCTTTGGAGCTTTGAAGAGCACGATGTCACTTTTCCTTAATAATTGCTTTTACTCTCTCTCTTTTCTTTCCTTTTTCCATTCAGTCCTTCTGTTTTGAAAAATAGATTTTGTTTTGTTTTTGTTTTGTTTTGCTTTTATTAGTACCCTGCAGGTAGGCAGCGAGCTGGGCAGTAAGTAGAGAACGGCCCACAGCCAAAAACATATTTTTAAAAAAACAAAACAAAAAAAACAAATTAGATGTCCCACATGTAAAAGATTTTAATAGAATTGAAGCTCTCCACCTAGAAAAGTGCCTGTGCCCTCAGTGGGAGTATATACATTTTAAATATAATTTCTAACTGGCAGTTCACTTTATTTTTATTTTGGGTTTTGGTAACACTGGAGGTGGCACTCAGGCACTTTGCCATGAGCTATTTTCTCTACCCACTCCAGGCCACTGATTATTCCATTTTAAAGTGGATCCAAAGCAGAGGTTAAACTGCTGAAATGGGGAGCAGCAGCCAGACGCCTGAGCAAGACGTGCACACATTGGTTGCTCTGGGCTCTCCAGGCCTTCCTCTTTGCTTCTTGCTCTATATCATAGTGTCAGTGCATCCTCAGAAATGAAAAACGTGGGGTTTATGCACTGCTCTCAACAGACTGCTTGGGGAAAAAAATGCCCTTTTTCTCCTTCCAAAGATCAGCTAAAAATGAATATGGCATTGTTTGCCCTTTGTTGCGTGAGCGATGGGGTCAGGCTGTCATCTGACCTAAGCAAGGAGTGATGGACAGTTCCCAAGTGGGCATTATTGGGCGTTATCCCAGCCTAGTCAAACAGTGGAAGGCAAAGGGGGTTTTCTCTTCTCCCGCAGCACCTGCTCTCAAATGTTCGTCCATCTTTGTGTTTGGACCTGCACTGTGGATTTTCAGGATGGCACCATTTATTGAGTTTAGTGAGCTAAAGATTTGGATGACAGCTCTATGTGTCAGGACCCTTGACTAGTGCCTGTAATCCTCAGGCATCAGGCCAGTCTGTTCTAATCCTTCTCACATTGTGCAGAAGTCAGGAGCCCACTGTTTCCTTGATGTGGTAGCAGCTTCTCATTCGACCATAACCCTGCATTTAATTATGAAAGAATCTAAAACATCCATCTTGTAATTGTAACAAATCCTAAAACCCAAATCAATGGGAACTTCATTAGAAATACCCAAAATAAAACAACTAACAACAATGACCAAATCCTAAAGGCTCATATATATATACATATACATATATATATGTATGTATCAGGTTTTTTTAAACATTTACAATTTAGCAATAATAAAAGATAAAGAAAGAATTGGCCTCTTGGGAGCTGAGGGGACATGAGGTAGTGGTAAAAGATCCCCATGCACCCCCGCCAGAGAGTGAAAAGGAGGCTAATGTCTGAGCTAGTCACATTTCTTTGGGGGTGGGGGTGGTTTGAGACAGAGTTTTTTTCTATGTAGCCTTGGCTATCCTGGAACTCACTCTGTAGACCAGGCTGGCCTCGAACTCAGAGATCTGCCTGTCTCTGCTTCTCAAATGCTGGGATTAAAGTCACGTGCCCCCACTGCCCTGCTACTGGGGCGTTACAGCCATACTTTTTACATATTATCTTTAGTCCTGGCCCTCCCCTGAGCCCAGAAAGGTAAGCATGTTGTCTCATTTTTTTTTTTTTTTTAAAAACACTAGAATCACTGTGTATAGCTCAAGCTTCACTCTAATTCATGATCCTCCTGCCTCAGCTGTGATTATAGGCACACGCCTCACCACCACAGCCAGCATCATCTCAATTTTAACAGTGACCAAACTGGAGTTGAGAAGAGTTCTCTGCAGTGCTGGAGATCTCATGGTCTTCATAATCATGTGATCATGATGTATCTAAGATCGAAGTCTAGCTGTGTGTGACTTTATAGAAGAACTGAGAAATATAAAGGTTAAGGCATATACTAGAAAGGGGTCCAGCTCTGAGGCCACGGTGCAGAAACTAAGGCTTGAGCAATCAGCTTCAAGGGGCTTGAGAATAGTCTCTGGAGATGTTCAGGGGACCAGTGAGGAGACAGGAGGAGCCTCAGTCTGGAGGTAGAGCCCTAACTTTGTTAGACCTGAACTGATTGGCTGTGAGATGTGCTGAACTCTTAGTTGGCTGGGCTTGCAGATGTTAGCACCAGGGTTCTGAGTGGGTTATAAGTCTGACTTCCAAGGACTGATTCCATCTTTCTGCTGAGTGATGTTGGAAACGAGAGTGAAGGATTTGGGTTTGGTTTGGGCTGACTTATCCTAGGCGATGAGACAAAGGGAAAAACATGCATTAGATATTATATATGAATCAGTGCTTAGTGTATGCTTAAACTTAATGCTGTGTTTGCATTAGCTCATTTTGTCTTACAAGCCTTGTACGAAGTGGGTCCTGCAATACTTCCTACTCTATCATTGAAGAGCTTAAAGGCCAGAGGATTTGACCCCTGCTAGGGCTGCTTGCTCAAAGTTTCTCCATCTACCTCACAGTTTTCTGTAGTAGTCAAGTTTTTGTGTGAAAGTACTTTGAGAAACCACAAAAATCCAGATGCTTAGAAGACAAGACAGAAAACATCTGAGAGATAGGGAACCTTTTACACTCCACGACACTTCCTGAAATACAGAACTTGGAAAGCAAACTACTGTCAGAGCTATAGTAAAATCAACTTCTTGGTAGAGGAATGCTTTTGGATGGTACCGAGAAAAATACAGTGGTTGAAGAAAAAAGAAGATATAAGAGCATTTTTCAGTGGATTTATTTTCATGGGTGGGTGTTCTCTGTGAAGATGAGAAAACATTGTCACAGTTTATAGGCTAGTCTGTGGCTGGGATTGTCCTAACTAGGAAGTCAATAGCATGCCCTAACAGATTGCTCCTACCTTCAACTGCTAATGAAGCCCTTGGAAAACATGTCCCCACTTAGCAAATGAAGCCACAAATGCCAGAGCCTTTGCCAAGGATCTATTGTCTCAGCTCAGGCTGAATCTGTTATTCCGTTAGAGCACTTGCCACCAAGCCAACCATGGGCAATTTAGCATGCCACACTTGGGCCAGAATTTAATTTACCTAATATGCTCACTTTTGTGTGCCCTGAAAGAGAAATATCCCGCGAATCAGGTGATGACTGCCGGGAATGGCAGCACCACAAAATGTTAACGCCAATGGTGTGTTCTCATGGAGTGTGGCTCTCTAAGAGCTAGTCGGAAGGCTGCAGAGACAGCACAGTGTTGCAAGTGTGACTGCTTTTGAGGAGGACCTGAGTTTGGTTCCCAGCATCCACATCAGGCAGCTTGTAGTTGCCTGTAACTCTAGCTCCTGGAGGATCCGACACCACTGGCTTCAATATATATATGTATAACCAGAAATTAGGCAAGGATAGCAATTTCCTGACTTGTTTATTATGCATTTTTAAAACTTATTTTTATTTACTATTATTTTGCATGTGTATGCATAGTATATGTAGGAGTATGTGTGTGCCATGATGCGAGTTGGTTGTCACCTTCTACACATGGGTTTTAGGGATAGAACTCAAGTCGTCAGGTTTGCATGACAAACACTTTTACTCGCTAAGCCCCCTTACTGACCCTGCCATGTGTTTTGACAATAAAACATCTTTGTTACTTATATATTAATAAAGACAAAAATACACAACTGTGGTGAACTGTGGTGGTGTATGCCTATAATCTGAGCATCAAAAAGTTGAGATAGGAATTGTTGAAGGTTTGAGGCCATCCTGAACCATGTAGAAAGATCCTGCTGGGAGAAAAAAGATGAAGGATATTCCTGAATAAACTTTGATGATATTGGCCTAATAATTGATTATATACATTGTCATAATAGTAGAAAGTATATGTGTGTAGCTTTAGCTCAAAG
>CM052712.1:75752786-75795468 GCA_028551405.1 Uromys caudimaculatus
GTGTGTGTGTGTGTGTGTGTGTGTGTGTGTGTGTTCATGTGCATGTGAAGGCCAGAAGTCAACCTCCAGTGTCAGGTTCCATCTTTCTCTCTCTCTCTCTCTCTCTCTCTCTCTCTCTCTCTCTCTCTCTCTCTCCTTGTTTGCTTCTTTCTTTTCTTTTCTTTCTTTCCCAGACCAGGCTGGCCTCGAACTCAGAAATCTGCCTGCCTCTGCCTCCCAAGTGCTGGGATTAAAGGCGTGTGCCACCACCGCCCGGTCCCAGACAGGGTCTTATGTACCCCAAGTTGATCTCCAGCTAGCTATATAGCTGACGTTGGTCTTGAACTTCTGATCCCTTTTCTCCACTTTCCCAGAGCTGGAATTACAGGCTTGTGCTCGCCTTATGCAGTGTAGGGATCATGAGCTTGGTGCATGCCAGGCAAGCCCTCGACCAAGCTGTTCCTCAGCCTCACGGTTTTTGACAGGGTCTTTCACTGGACCGGAACTCACCAAACAGACTGGTCGCCAGTCATCAGGGATTGGCCAATCCCAGCCTCACTGGTTTGTTTTCTTTGTTTTTTAAACGTGGTGCTTGGGGTTGAGCTTGGATCCTCACACTTATTCAGCAAGCACTTTACCAATTTAGCCATCTCCCCAGGCCTCCTCTCTCCAGGCCTCCTCTCCCCAGGCCTCCTCTCCCCAGGCCTCCTCTATACAGGCCTCCTCTCCACAGCCCTCCTCTCCCCAGGCCTCCTCTCCACAGCCCTCCTCTCCCCAGGCCTCCTCTCCATAGCCCTCCTCTCTCCAGGCCTCCTCTCTCCAGGCCTCCTCTCTCCAGGCCTCCTCTCCACAGGCCTGCTCTCTCCAGGCCTCTTCTCTCCCCAGGCCTCACCTCCCCAGGCCTCATCTCCCAGTCCCCTTCTCTACAGGCCTCCTCTCCACAGGCCTCCTCTCTCCAGGCCTCTTCTCTCCCCAGGCCTCATCTCCCCAGGCCTCCCCTCCCCAGGCCTCATCTCCCAGTCCCCTTCTCTACAGGCCCCCTCTGCTGTTTTCTATAGTATTCTGGAGAGCCTGTGTGGCTTAATCACTACTAAGCAATGTTATTCTTAGGTTTTTTTTCATTCTAGAAATCCCCTGACATAAACCTTCCCATCTTAGCATTTTATCTTTTTAATGAATTGTTGATTTTTTTGAAGTTAAAATGTCATTTTCCCCCTTCCTTTCTATCCCTCCGACCTCTCCCATGTTACCCACCTCTGCACACACTCTTTCATGGCTTATTCATCTTTAATTGTTGTTGCATGGGTGTATGTGTGTATGTGTGTGTGTGTGTGTGTGTGTGTGTGTGTGTGTGTGTGTGTGTGTAGTATGCTCCTAGATATGGAAATAAAAATATGATTTCTCAATACTAGACAATGAACTACAGACGACTAAGAAATTCTGAAAGCGGGAGAAATAGTCTTCCCCAGGGAAGAGCACAGCAATTGGCTGTCCAATAGCAAGGCTTAGCGTTTTACTTTTCCTGACCTCGATGATTCTCATGGGCATACAGCACAGTTTGGGGACAGTTGTGCCAGCGGAATACCTCTGAGGATTGGGCTGCATGCTGAGTGCTGCAGATGGGAGGAATTAAAGCTTGCTAGGAACAGCAGGCTTTGAATCCGATGGCAGCCATTTCTTAGCCCTGAAACTGTTGAAAAGACTTGGTGACCTAATTAGGTCCGAGAAGCTTGTATACTGAGTGCACAGGAGAGAGATGACCTCTCACCCCTTCCTAAGCCGATGCCATTTGCCTCAGTACTGTGATCCTCTCCAAACTCTGACCTGAAATATGTTTTCCATAGTGTTTTAGATGCAGATCTGTCCATTACTGAGAGACTGGCCTCCCTGAGTAAGTTACCACAGTTCTTGTAAACCAGCTTAGTGACAACAAATCTAATTTACCTCTAGGCTTTCTTCCTCCTTTACTGGAGCCCTTCTGTTTTCCCATTTCTTGGTTAAAGAAGAATGTCTACAAAGAATGTTCTTATGTGCTTGGTTGTCAGTTCCACTTGCTGTCCCCCAGTGAGCCTATATGATCCTTTTCATTTCTTAAATACTTTCTATATGTAATTTTACTTTTTTTTGTTGTTGTTGAACAGACATAGCAGAAGATTAAGAATCAGGATCCATAGGCTGCCCTTTCATCTCTTAATCCTCCGTGTATAACCTTGTGCACCAGGAAGATGCCTCTGGGAACGAGCTGCAGGGTTTCTGTGACATGCCAGCCTGTCTGGGAGCTGGGACTGGCTTGCCGACAGTGTCTGTGAGTCTGGAGGTCCTGCGAGTTTGGAGAGATAAGTGAGGATTAAAGTTACAAGAGAATGTTCATGAAATAGATCCACACTAGCTCTAAGGGCTGAAGTAAGACAGAGTCTGGGAGCAGTTCCTAAGGTACATGGGATTGGGTTTAACTTGATGTGCACAGAGACTGACGGGCAGCCTCCCCTCCAAAACTACACAGAACATAAAACACTTGCTGATTTTGCTTGGAGTGTCTGCATGTTTAAGGTAATTTTCCTTTTTCTTTTTTCCTTGAGTCAGATTTTCATTGTGTCTCCCAACTGGCTTTAGGTCTCCTACCTTGGCCTCTTGAGGGCTGAGATTCCAGATATGGGCTTCCACGCCTGTGTGAAAGCCTTCTTGATGCTCAGTTCAATGTATTCATTTTTAAATTTTTACATGATTGTCCTGCTTTTTCTTTCTACTTTACCAAATATATAGTATTATTGATATGTGCGTATATGCATAAATGAGTAACTGTATACGCACACATACATACTTCTTATGAGGTTATCTATAATTGTTCTCAGAAATAAAAGAGATACAGATACATGTAGTGAAGAACATATGATCAGCCAGGCTTGGTGGTGCACACATGTAATTCGAGCTCTCGGGAGGCCGAAGGAGGAGGATTGTGAGTTTTAGGCTAGCCCTGCCTCAAAAACCCAAACCAAAGCCCAAACCAAATTGATGGCCTATGCGGGCCACTTCTCTGTCTGTAAGCCTCAAACAGCATTTTCTTTCCCATTACGGGAACACTCAAGCATGTCCTGCACAAGGAAGTTGAAAACACAACACTGAACAAAAGCCAAACTAAAGTCTCCGAGAGCCAATCACAGCTTGCCAGAGGCAGCTGCTGGTTCTTCCTCCTTTCTCAGTCCAGGAATTTCACTCTGGAAAACTGTAGTTGAGACGGCTGAGTTGGGGACCCAACCTCTGTTAGCAGAAACCGAGAGAGAGGACCGTGATTAGGATCTGAGCTCTGAGCCTCCATGAATGGGCCTGACGTTTGAGAAAAGAGACAGATCTGGCCGTTTTCTCCCCTCTCCCCACGGCCTGCTCGGCTTTCTCCACTTCCCTCTGAAAAGTCCAGCTTCTGTGCCCAGCCAGGCCTGTCCGTTGCAAAGCAGCCTCTGGTCTGCCCAGCAGAATGTAAACAGCCAAGGGGTGTTAGGAGGAAGGGTCCAGTGTGGGGGTGACAGTCATGTCACATGATAGAACCCATGCCCTTCTGGGATCACAAAGGATGCCTGTGGTTTCCACCGTGTTCATGGAGATTCAGGAGTGGGGACATTGAATGAGGGCCAGCCATATCTAGCAACTTCCCTGTGGCCTTAGCTCAGTGCCCTTGTTTGCCCCTACTTGCAGAAACTCTGGACTCGGCACTTCTTCTATGAGAAAAAGGAATTTATAATTCTTTTTGGTTGAAGTTGGTATGGAGGGTTGGAAGGTTGTGTTTAAGTAGATTTGATGGGCTGTTTGTGTAGGAAGAGCTGTCTGCTTTGATTTTTTAAATTTTTATTTTTATTTATGTGAGCTGGGTATGAGCCATTATGTGGGTTCACCTGGCTCCTCTGGAAAAGCAGCCAGTGTTCTTAACCCTTGAGCTTTCTCTCCAGCCCCTTTCTTTGCTGTTTGTAACATTTTACTTCAGATGTTTGGGGATATAGCCATTCACAGTTTTTGTTTGTTTTTCCTTCTCAAGCTCCTGTGAACCGGTGTGGTAAGTTTGTTCATCTTTTTATTGTGGCTCTGATGCTTGTATATAAGAGATATAAGTAGTGAACACCTGGGCAGATGTTCACTTGGGAAGCAGGGCTAGCTTTGGCTAGGCAGCCCCTTCACATAACAGTCTGAGAAGCAGCAACTTTGGAGAGTGATAGCTTGGGCCTGAGCCATGCTTTGCTTTGCAGTTCTGTCCCCTACCCCAACACCAGTGCATTGGGCACCCTCTCTTTGTTCTTTCCCAAATCATTTGAAAAGAAATTTAAAAAGAGAATAAAGGGGACTGGAGAGATGGCTCAGTGGCTAAGAGCACTGACTGCTCTTCCAGAGGTCCTGAGTTCAATTCCCAGCAACCACAGGGTGGCTCGCAACCATCTGTAATGGATTCTGGTGTGTCTGAAGACAACTACAGTGTACTCATATACATTAAATAAATAAAATCTTTTTTAAAAAGGAGAGAGAGAATAATGGAATCTGGGACTCCACTTGTATTTATTGTTTAGACAATGTGGGTTGCTTCAATTTTTCTATTTGTCAGAAATATGTTGTAATTATTAAAAATAATTAATGGACTTTCCCCTCCCTCCCCTCCCCCTCCCCTCCTCCTCCTCTCCTTCCCCTCCCTCCCTCCTTTCCTCCCTTCCTTCCTTTTTTTTTTTTTTTTTTTTTTTTTTTTGCATTTATCTTTCTTGGATGGGGCTAGTTGCTTCTGTAATCCCATCACTGCCAGCCTGGTCTACAGAGTGAGCTCTAGTATAGCCAGGGCTACATAAAGAGACCCTGTGTCAGAAAAGCCAAGAAGAAAAAGAAGAGGGAGAGGAGGAAGAAGAGGAAGAAGGGAAGAATGAGGAGAAGGAGGAGGAAGGGGAGGAGGAAGAAGAGGAGGAGGAGGAGAAGAAGAAGGTGCAACCTTTGCATGAGGATCAGCAGCTTCCATTGCTGTGGTTTAGGCTGGGCATGAACACAAGTTTTTTCCGTACATATATGCACTTGCTTTGCCACTTATATCTATCTCAAAACCGCTAACAGTTCTATCTTATTTATCTATTATAATTAAGTGTATCTGTGTACATGCACATGAGTCTGCACGTGGATATATGTACATGAGTCTATGCACATGGATATATGTACATGAGTCTGTGCACGTGGATGTGTGCGCATGAGTCTGTGCACGTGGATGTGTGCGCATGAGTCTGTGCACGTGGATGTGTGCGCATGAGTCTGTGCACGTGGATGTGTGCGCATGAGTGCAAGAGCCAGAAGAAGGTGTCAGATGCCCAGCCCCCTGTAGCTGGAGTTACAGGCAGTTGTGGGTGCTGGCAATGAAATGTGGGTCTTCTGAGAGAGTAGCAAGGGCTCTTAACTGCTGACCCATGTCTCTGGTTGTCTATTTAATTGAGTTTAGTTGTTTTATTATTTATTAGTTATTTAGTTCAGGAAGGCCAGTGCAGATAGCAGGCAAGTTAATAAATTTAGAAAAGGTGAACAAGGGAGAGACAAACAGCTTAAGGAAGGCTTTGCTGACATAGCTCACACATAAGTATCCTCAGTTTTAAGTGTACAAACCAGTATTTTAGTATGTTAATGCACTAGTGCAATTTTACTGTAGGTAGAGAAAGATTATTTATAAGTAGACAAGACTGTCATGTCATAACAAGACAGAACGTACCTCTCTCCTAACTATCTGGGTAATATGTGAGTCTGTGGAGTCGATCCCAGAGCTTCTCCTTGGAGGTCCCTATAAGTGCTGACAGTAGCTGGTGGTGAAGAACTAACTACAAGGCTTGATTGATAGGTCACTGTTTAAACACCAATATGTTGCCACATAGCCACTCATTCCTGTGGGGGTGGGGAGAGACAAGTGTAGCAGATTCTCATGTAGGGGGAATGTGAAACCATGAGGAGATTTGGCTGGGGGAGGAACTGGTGTCTCGGGTGCAGCCAGGATGTATGTTTTGCTCCGACAGCTCCTGGGGGCACCATTCACACGAATTCCGGAAGGAACGGCACCCCCCGTAGTTGCGTAATGTCTCAGCTCTGGCAGTAATCTTTTATTTGCCAATTTGGAAATGTTTCCAGAATTTTCCCTTGTGAAGGACAAAGGTCTACTGTGTGTCTTATATACTTCTCTATTAACTTTTTAGCCATTCTGAGTAACTACTTTGTAAATATCTGTTTGGTGAACAAGGGAGACACAAGTAGCTTAAAGAAGGCTTTGTTGACGTAGCTCACAACATAAGCGTCCTCAGTTTAAAGTGTACAAACCAGTATTTTAGTATGTTTGTGCACTAGTGCAATTTTACTGTAATCAACTTAAAATATTGGCTTTTTCCTCCCTCTCTCCCAAACTCATGTCCATTAGCAGTCGTGTATATACTGCTTTCTCTTGTCCTCAGTTCCTGGTGACCACGAGTCTGGTTTCTGTTCCCTATAGATTTGCCCGTTCTGAACATTTCAGATGAATAGACCCACACAGTGTGAGGCCTTTACGAGCAGCACCTTCTACTTAGTTTTGAATCTATTCACAGTGAAGAAGGATATAATCACACATAATTTAGATATTGTCAGATTATATTCTATTGTATGGCTGGACCGTGATTTATCTGGGCATTTGTTAGTAGTCATGTGAGTTGACTCTCTTTTCTCCTGCTATGAATACTGCTGACCGTGAACATTCAGAATGTACTGTGTAGATATTTGTTTCTGGAGTGTGTACATAGGAGTGTGACTGCACTCCGTATTTAAAGCCATCTTGTTAATGGTATGTGCCTACTTGGCTGGAGCCTCAGCTTCCTGCACCAGCCCCCTCTCATCATGCCCACCCTTGTTGTGAGCCAGTAGGTGAAGCACAGAGAATTGAATTGTACTAAATGTTTGGTCTCGTTGGACAGGGTCGTACTTACATTGAATTCACCCTGATTTATTGTTTTGCTACTGCACTTGGAACAGAGACGGTATTCACTCTGAACTGGAACTATAGACTGGAAACAGAGGTTCCCTGTTTTCATTAGTCAACTCTTAAAGGATGGATGGAGCCAACGGCAGATTATTCTAGGGCTCATGCTCTCGTAGTTCCTCACTCTCCCTCTTACTTTGGCTGCTTTGCTTTCCATTAGTACTACTTACTGAACTAAGAACACAGCTGATTCAGGCCAAGTATGTTTATAGCCTCTGGGTGAAAAGAATGTGGAGTACATGTGTCATCTTGGTTTTTATGACCCTTAAATCTTACGTTGCTTCACTTGAAACCCTAAAGAAGTCACAGCCCACTTCTTTGTGCTTTAGGTCAGCATCTAGTAGTATGCTGCTAGAGCTGTAATTTTTTAAGGCCGATAAAAGCAATTACTAATCATTTGGAGGCAAATTACTTAACACACACACACACAGCAAGCCACCAAGTAGGAATAAAGACTGTCAAATTTTTTAACTAGACAAAGTGCTCATAGTATTAACTTTAAACACAGGTACTAAGGTTATGAATTTGTGACGTGAACTTCGTCTTGGCGTTGGCATCTTAGGATCGATTCGTTTTTGGAGGTCTGATCTTGAAGATCTGTTTAAACTGTGAAGGTATTAACACTTTCCTAATGACGTGTACATTTAGTGGTAGGGGGTGTTGTTTGACTCCTAAAGGGAACATTGCCTCATTAGAGAGGGATAATAATATATGGGGTCTCCTGTACGCTCAGCAGTGCCAGATCTTGAGAACTTGAAGCATTAGCCCCACCGAAGCCAGCACCCCCTTCCCCGGACCATTTTCCTTAGACTCTTTTTTACACAATAAAATTACTTGATTCATAGGCTGGCCCAAGGTTTTGAATAGAGAGCCCTGAGGAATGTGCAGGAAGTGTTCCAGCAAGCCATCAAGACTATTGATAGGTGGCCAAGCCCTGAACAAGAGTATCGGTAATAACAAGAGCTCAGTCTTGCCTAGCTCTCAATCTATGTCAGAATTGCTCTAAACCCATGTAGGCCTACACCCAGGAGATTCTCACAGTAATCCTAGGAACACGGGAAGTGTCTGGGTGAGGGCACTGAAGTGCAGATGGTCTTTGGAACTTGCTTGAGGTTGTATATGGGAACCTGGGTGGTCTAGTACCTGTGTTCAGAAACTTGGAAGTGCTTCTGTGCCTGCCCATGGTACCCAGCCATAGCCCCGGGGCAAGCAGAGACATGGTTCCTAGCCAGTACTTTGCCCACATGAACCAGTAACCTGGGCTTTGTTTTGGTCTTTTGCTGCTTGGGCAAATCAGGAGGTCAAAGGTGCCTTGGATACGTAGAATTCTTCTGTGTCATGGCCAGTTTATGGAAACCAGTGAAAAAAACAAACAAAAACCAAAAACAAATAAAGAGCAGCTAAGTCTTAGATGCTAAGTCATAAGACCATCATCAAATAGGAAGAAGTAATTTGTATTACTGTGTAATCCCTGACATGAATTTGGATTTCTGGTACTTAAAATATAAAGAAATAACATAATTGTGATGTTATAAAGCCAAGACCGAGCAGGTCTTTTCATTTCTGCTCTTTGAAGCTTTACAGACATCTGATGAAGATGAGCAAGCGAAGCTGCCTCTGAAACGTGGTATGCCACAGAGCTCAGTTAAGACCTGAGCCAGGCTTGGTAGCCCCAGCGGGAGAAGGCCTTCCTGAAGATTAAATGAGTTGCCTCCACTTTCCCCTGTTATGACTACTGCTTACTGTGAGCATTCAGAATGTACTGTGTGGACATTTGTTTTCTGGGGTATATACATAGAAGTGTGACTGCACTCTGTATTTAAAGCCATCTTGTTAATAATGGATGTGTCTTTTTGGTACATCCTGCATTAGCCTTCCCCGACCATGACTATCCATGTGGTAGGATGAAGGGGGGAAGCTTTCTTTTTATGGTGTTGGGGAAAGCACATGCTTATCATGTGATCTACCACTGAGCCAAAACTGCACCCCCAGGACAGGATCCGTTTATGAAAAGCATGGCTTGGGTAGATTGGAGGTACATTTACACAGTGGAAGTGGAATTTGATTGTAGGAACTCAGTCAGCTGGCTGAAGACAAGGGCGTTTGTACACATCACCCACCTGCCTATCATAACACACATTTAAGAACAATAACAGCAAAACCAAAATTCCCATTTATTTATTTTGTTAGTTTGCTAATATGAGTGAGTGATGCATGCATCCTATGTGTATGTGTGCATGTATGTGTATGTGTGTATGTGTATGTATGTATGTATGTGCATGTGTGTATGTATGTACTATGCATGTATGTACTATGTATGTATATGTATGTGTGCATGTATGTACTATGCATGTATGTGTATATGTGTATGTATGTGTATGTGTGTATGTATGTGTGTATGTATGTACTATGCATGTATGTACTATGCATGTATGTGTATATGTGCATGTATGCGTATGTGTGCATGTATGTACTATGCATGTATGTGTATGTGTGTGCATGTATGTGTATGTGTGCATGTATGTACTATGCATGTATGTGTATGTGTGCATGTATGTGTATGTGTGTATGTGTATGTGTGTATGTATGTACTATGCATGTATGTACTATGCATGTATGTGTGTGTGCATGTATGTGTGCATGTATGTGTATATGTACATGCATACGTGAGTGTATGTGTACACATGCTTGTATGTGTATGTGCATGCATGTACTATGCATGTATGTGTACATGTGCATGTATTCATGTCATGAGTCTTCCTCTATTGCTCCCCTCCTTTGTTGTGAGATAAGAGCTCTCTCAGAACAAGAGTTCACTAACCTGTCTAGACTGGCTGGCCATCTAGCTCCAATGAGTCTCCTGCCTCTGCCTTCCCAACACTAGGATTACAAGCACACACAACCCTGACTAGATGTTTACCTGGGTGATGGGAATCCAAACTCACTTCTTTATGTTTTCATGAGGAGCATTTTATTGACTGAGTCACCTTCTTATCCTCCCCCCCCCCCCAAATTATCGTTTATAGATACTTAGCCATGTGCCCTCTGTTTGGTCACCTTTTTTTAAAAAAAGATTTATTTAGTATACAGTGTCCTATATGCATATATGCCTGTACACCAGAAGAGGGCACCAGATCCCATTACAGATGGTCGTGAGCCACCATGTAGGTGCTGGGAATTGAACTCAGAACCTCTGGAAGAGCAGCCAATGCTCTTAACCACGGAGCCATCTCTCCAGCCCTGTAGTTTTTCTTTTCTGAGATAGGCTTTCATACAGGCTGTTCCAGCCTGTCCTGGAACTCGGCAGGTAGCCCAGACTACTCTTGAACTCATAGCAATCCTTCTGCTTCAACCTCTTGAGTGCTGAGATTACAGATGTGAGCATCACACTTTCCTCTCCACTGGATTCTTTTTAAGTTTTCAAAGTTATGTTTGAATGAAGTAGCAACTTCACCAAAGGTCTCCTGAGGCTCTGTGTATTACATATGAAGTTTGTGATGGGATTCTTGTGAAAGAGAAAGAGAAGAAGAGCAGGAAAACAAAGCACACACAAAGGAAGGAAGGAAGCAAGCAAGCAAGTAAACACACACACAAAGAAAGGAAGGAAG
This sequence comes from Uromys caudimaculatus, assembly GCA_028551405.1. Taxonomy (NCBI): domain Eukaryota; kingdom Metazoa; phylum Chordata; class Mammalia; order Rodentia; family Muridae; genus Uromys; species Uromys caudimaculatus. The sequence goes on from CM052712.1 coordinate 75,763,377, forward strand.
GAAGGAGGGAGGGAGGGAGGGAGGGAGGGAGGGAAGGAAGGAAGGAAGGAAGGAAGGAAGGAAGGAAGGAAGGAAGGAAGGAAGGAAGGAGTGAGCAAGCAAACAAGCAAGCAAGCAAGCATTCATAGAAATTCTAGCCCCGATTCTGGATATACAATTGCTGCCTTGGGTTCCTGTTTGTCAGTGGGAGTAACTGAATCATGTGACAGATCCTGTGCACTCAAACTTTGTCTTAGATAAGACAGAGACTCCCACATCCTGTGTGGCACTGGCTTGGGTGGGTCCTCCCCACAGTTCTCCTTGAAAGAATGCATCTCCACACAGAACAGGGAGGTAAACCCTTGGCAGGCACAATGGTGCTTTGATGGTAGAAGGCAGGGTACTTAGTTCAGTTGGAATTCCAGAGTAAAAGTAATTTTTTTTAAATTTTGTATTTGTGTATATTAATTATGCATGATGAGTTCTGACATTTTCATACATGTATAAAATGTAATTTGGTCATATTTACCCCCATTACTTCTCTTGTCTCCTGATTCCTACTGATTCCCTTCCTTTTCCCAACTAGTCCCCCTTCTATGTTCATTTCCCTTTCTTCCTTTCTTCCTTCATTCCTTCCTTCCTTCTGTCCTTCCTTCCGTCCTTGGTTTTTTGGTTCTTTGGGGGTTTTTGTTTGTTTTTGTGACCCAGTGAGTTTTTTCATTAGGATTGCTTACAGGAGCACCAAAGAGGGGTTATTGACAGGATCATGAGCACCTTACTAGTGGCTACACCACTAAATCAACCATCTACCCTCTCCCCTCCCTCAGCAACCTAATTGCCCCGTGAGCACCTCCCACCTCCCCCATCTGTGGTATATTATTGACACCCTAGTCTTTTTTTTTTTTTTTAAGAATTATTTATTTTATTTATATGAGTATACTGTTGCTCCATCGGATCCCATTACAGATGGTTGCGAGCCACCATGTGGTTGCTGGGAATTGAACTCAGGACCTCTGGAAGAGCAGTCAGTGCTCTTAACCACTGAGCCATCTCTCCAGCCCCGACAGCCTAGTCTTAATGCAGATCTTGTGCATGCAGTCATAGCTACTGTGAATTCAAGATTATAGTTGCCATATCTTGCCCAGAAGGCAGTATTCCATGACATTCCACCTTTTCTTCTGACTGTAAAATGATTTCCACCCTCCATTCTTCAACAATGTTCCCTGAGCCTTGGAGGGGATAATACAGATACTCATTTTGGCTGAGCACTAATCTGACCAGTTATGAATCTGTGCAGCTATCACCACCAACTGCAAAGGAAGTGAATCAGACTCAAGATGCTTCTCTGGCTTAAATATACTTCTTCAGGAGGCAATCTGACAAGCTTATCATATCCATTGAATAAAACAACACCAGTAGCTTCTTTCACTAAAGCCTATGACACCTACAACCACTAGTATTTGACCAGGTTTACAATATCAAATATGAACTCCTTCCTGTGGAATGGGTCTCAAATTCAGTCAGGAAACAGTTGTTCACCATAACATACATGCCACTAATACATCAGTGAGCTCACCTTACCTGACATATCAGTGGTGTATACAGCACAGGGTCCATAGCTAAGTTAGGGTATTGATAACAACTTTCTCCCAGCAGCCTACATAGCACCTTTTGGTGATCTCCATTCCAGCTTGATTTTTCTGTATCCTGTGACCCAGAGTATGTGGTATCTTCAACACTACAGTCTTACAGTCCAGTTCTGGTGAGCAACTAAGAACAATGACAATTGCCTGTATTGTTTGGGGCACCTCAGGGGCCTCCGTATTTTATTTTTAGTGTTATGTCCCAACAGCGTAGGGTGTACTTATACTAAAGAATTATTGGTTACTTCTCTGAACTTCAATTTTAACTGGGCGCCTATGTGTTTGCATATGCTAAGTTGCCAACCTGAATTCCGGGAGGAGTCATGGCTGGTAACAGCCATACACTGCTCAATTTGGTGTGAAGGTGGATTATGGAGGACTCCATGATGTTCCAGGAGGAGTCTGAGGAGCATCCTCAGAAACATAAATGGGGAGAGAACCATTTGTCTCTTTTCTGAATATTCCTGTCTTAGTTAGGGTATCTATTGCTGCGATGCATAACCAAAAAGCAAGTTGGGGAGGAAAAGGGTTTATTTGGCTTACACTTACACATTGCTGTTCAGCATTGAAAGAAGTCAGGATAGGAACTCAAACAGGGCAGGAACCTGAAGACAGGAGCTGATGCAGAGGCCATGGAGGGGTGCTGCTTATTTGCTTGCTCCTCATCATTTGCTCAGCCTGCTTTCTTGTAAAACCCAGGACCAGCAGCCCAGGGATAGCACCACCCACCATGGGTTGGGCCCTCCTCCATTGATCACTAATTGAGAAAATGCCTTACAGCTGGAACTCATGGAGGAATTTCCTCCACTGAGGCTCTTCCTCTCTAATGACACAGAACCAGCCAGTCCACTCTCTTTTTCCCCCCTCTTTTTTCACTCTTGGCTTTAACATAAAGTGAAAATGTTAATATTTTATGGTTCAGTCTTGGCTTCATTTTTGTTGTAGCTTTTGTTGTTTGTTTGTTTGTTGTCGTTGTTTTCTACTTTAATTTTTGGTCCTTGTTATGGAGTTTACAGCAACAGGTTGGCCTTTCTTTGCCATTTTCACTCTTCGCTACTGCTCCTTCTCTGACTGGACTGACCTCTGCCCCTGTGTGCCTTGCATCGATTTCCTGCTCTGTAGACAGTTTCTCAACAGCAAAGTGATTGCCATATTTCTCACGTTCCTTCCAAGCTTTCTGGGCCTTTTCAGATTTGATTTTAGCTCATCACTCGGTAGTTTGCATAGTGCTTGTTCACAGAGACCATCTCTACAGAAGGAGAAAACGTGAGTCTCCTCTACTGAGGCAGGAGGCACTAGCCCTGGGGTCTCACTCCAGTTTGCAGCTTGCCTGTGGTGCTCCAGGGGTGGGATCAGTGTGTAAGCTGCTAAGTTTGTTCCTGTTTGTCAAACAAGATCACTTAGCACCTCCTGGTTGAGCAACTAACTGTGCTTTCCTATGAACTAGAGGGAGCTGCTAAGCTCAAGACATTGAGGTCATCTCTCCCAGATGGTAAACATCTAAGGGCACCACCAGGCCCTTAAGCTAAAAGCAGCATCAAGAGAAAGAATGAGGCCCTGTCAGAACATGCTGATGGTGACACTCAAGTCCCTTTGGATGTCACTCAGGGAGGTAAGGACTTTGGCAAGTAGAGGTCATTTGAAGATCATTGCTCAAGATCAGTTCTAAGGGGGCTGCTGAAGTTTGTCACTCATGCAATCTATTGAAAGTGCAAAAGCACAACTCTTCTGTTTAAGAGGGTAAAGCTTGGGCTGGAGATGTAGCTCAGTGGTAGAATACTTCCCGACATGCAGGAAGTTCTAGACTCAATCCCAAGGACCACCCAAACCTCCACAATCAACTCTGACCCACCTGGCTTGAAATTCCTTTTAGAAGCACTGATGAGTACAATATTCACTCAGCCAGCTTTACTCCATGGGCTAGACACTGGAAACGCTGAGAAGAAAGGATGGGCACTGTCTGGGAGCTCTCAAGCTTGAGGTAGCAGACTGCTGAAGGACTGAGTGCAGAGGTGAGAGGTCAGAGCTGGTGTGGAGGGGGAGGGGTGAGTGGTGCAGGAGAAGTGGTGGCCTTGGATGTCCAAAGAGCTGCTGTTGGTGATGTGTGTCCAGCTGCTCTATTGGCTAGGCTCCCATGGGAAAGTATGCTCTTAACCAGGCTTGGTAGCACGGGACTGGATCCTAGCTATCGGGTAGCCTGACATAGGAGGATCAAAAGTTCAAGGCCAACCCAGGGGACATAGCAACACCCTGTCTCAAAATAAAAGGACAAGGGACACAGCTTAGCCTAGTGCATGTAAGGCCTTGCCTTGGCTCATTTGCTCTCCTCACACACATGGGCTACACCCACCCCCATCTCCCACATTCACTCTAAGGTCTAAAGGTGCCTTTCTCCCTGGATGACCTCTCAACAATTTAATTACTAAAATGTGACCTCATGCCTCAAAGCAGTTAACCTTATATGCTATTTATGCCTCAGAGACCCTGTGGGAATAAGCTGAGAACAAGTTTCTGATGTTCTCACAGCTCAACTTCCAGACCATCTGGCTTCTCCTGTTTTCTTCCAGGGTTCCCCCAAGAATGTCCCCTCTTCCTGTGACAGGCTCTGGCTCTACTTCTGAGAACCCCAACCTGGTACTGTAGGAGCAGGAAGTATATAGAGTTCTTGTGTTTGGGCTCATGTCTCCTGATGTGAGGAAGGACAGCAGACTCAGTGGTTGAGGATACTGTTGGGTGGCTGATGTTGAGAGTCGGAATGGTATTTGATTATAAATCTAGATGAGAGACCATGATATCCATGTGGGGAGCCAGCCTGGACAGCAGCATCATTTTCTTCAGCAGGCCACAGCCTAGAGTATAGAAACCAGGAAGTAGGGGCTGGAGAGATGGCTTGTCAGTGAAGAGCACTAGTTGCCCTTACAGAAGACCTGATTGGACCTCTAGCACCAACATGGCAGCTCACAACCAACTGTAACTCCAGTCCCAGGGAACCTGATGTCCTCTCTGACTTTCTCATGCATGTGGCACATGGACAAACACGCAGGCAAAACACTCATATACATAAAAATGATTTAAAATAAAAAGTAAAAACATGGGAGTAGGTGGTGTAAGGTGGTCATTCTGACAGATTAGTGTCACAGGACGTCAAGGGGCTGGCGTGAGAATAAATGACTTTACCTCGTGATGGAATGAGTAGTTTGGGAGAAAATGGTAGTGAGTGGGCCATGGCACACTGCAGAGAACACATGACAAGATTAGGGGGATGGGAAGGGTGCTCCGAGTTCAGAATAGAAGGACATAAGGCTTGAATGTAGGTAGCTTGCCTGGTAGAGCGCCTGCTTTACCTTCATGAAGTCCTGGATTTGACCCCTAGCACCAAAAACAGCTGATATTCACACCTGTAATCCCAGCACTCAGACAACGTTGGATCAACATTCAAGCTCAGTTGGCTCTATAGTGAGCTTGAGGCCAGCCTGGGCTACATGATATTCTGTCTTAGTCAAGCAGACAAGCGTAAGAGCATGTTTGCTTCATGTCAGGTGGCAAATGTGCTGAGGGCATAGGTGAGGGATAGTTGGTGGGGTAGGGAGATTAAAGTGTTAGGGAGTTGGGTGGCCACCTTCTTACCTGCCCCAAGCGTGGAAGCTGTGGTCACTCCTTGCATCTAAGCCTTAAGGCCAAAGGTGATGGTCATGATGGCTGTGGACAGACAAATTACTGAAGATGTAGGATTTCCTATGAATGTACAGGACCCTAAATACTTATTAACATCCTTTGCATTCCCCTTCTTTCTGTTCTCATGGTGCCACGGGGTCTCTTGGACTAGTTGGCATTCTTTAACATTTCCTGCTCAGGAGAAGTCAGCCCTGTTGAGTCTCACTTCTCTTTTTGTGTGTTTCTGTTTGTTATCTTTATTTCCTGAACACCTTGCTGACAGGGCACTGGGGGACAAGGACAATATACCAGAAGCAACTTTGTAGTGCAGAGGACACATGCTCTTCCCTCTGTGGGATCTTCCAGCCTCTTCATTCAAATCAGCCTTACTCATCCTTTGGGTTGAGCTGAACGGTTTCTTTCTGGTTTTTCCAGAGTATCTCAGGACTTCTGCTGGGTTGTGTATCTGCAGCTGGGGTGCTGGAGTGTCACAGGCAAGCCACTCAGAGGAGGCAGAACACAGTCCGTGACAGAGGTCCCAGCCTCTTCTGGGAAAGAAACAGTAAGGTCTGGGACTCACTGGTTCTCAATCTCCTGTGTACCCAGAGGCCACTGGGGACTATGGGAAGTTGAGAGGGGAGAGAATGGTGTCCCGGTCTGCACTTCCCCTACACACCAGGCAGGAAGGGGATAGCTGAGGGAAGAATCCGGTTTGGTTCTGAGTGAGTGCCAAGAATATGGAGGGGCTGGAAGAGAGAAGGCCTTCTCCGGGAGATTTAGGCGAGAATCTTTACACTTATGTCTTCCTTAGTGTGAACCAGGGATTAAATATCTTTTTTCAGGAAGGGAAGCTCATTGACTGAATACTCAGGGGGTCTATCTAGATACCTCATTACCATGGAGAACTCCAGGTGCTTAGCTACATGACTGGTTGTCATGGTCCTCTCAGTGGGGTGTCATGGTTACATGTTCCAGGACAGGTAGAACTTGTCAGGGAGCTGGTTACACACCTATCGTCCTCAATTCTGAGACTCCCTGGGGATCTGAACCTGCTTCAACAGTTCTTCTGTCTGGTGGCCCGGTCCCCTGCTCCACATGCTCCCCTTTACATAGTCTCAATGTTCCCTGTTCTCCTGTGTCCCTTAGCACGGGTGTAGTGAAGCAAACAAAACGAGTCATTTGTTGCTCAAGTCTGTGCCCCTTACAGAACGTAACCTCTCTAAGGGCAAGGACCCTGTATGTGCCCCAGTGCCTGGCGAGGTGCCTTCCATAAAGAATGTGCTCAGTAAATGTTTCTAGAACAAACAGATCAGTGTGGGGGTCAGAGAGTCCACTTCCTTTCCTAGACTGGTTCCCCGCTCGTGCTATGGCCTTGGACCAACCACTTGAGCACTTTAGGGAAAAGAACTATTTACCAGTTTTAATAATTAGTGATTTCTGAACTTACAGCATGACAGCCAAACACCTCAACAGTTCTTAACTTCAAAGTACTGCTGGGCTAACCAACAGGGTTCTCATGGAAACTTTTGTTTGTTGCTTGTGCATTTTTTGACTATTTGTTTGGGATAGGGTCTCATGTAGCCCAGGCAGACTTCAAATTCCCTATATAGCTGAGGCTGGTCTTGAACTCCTAATCATCCTGTCTCCATCTCCCAATTTTTAGGATTAGAAATGTCTCTTAGAGCTACTTAAAGTAGTTAATTTCTAGAGAAGTCAGCTTCCTTTGTGGCTTGATGGGTTATTGCTACAGATCAAATAATAATAAAGATCAGAATAGAAAGCAATAAAATAGGAAAACACGGGGAGGCGGTGGAGCATGTGACCTTGGGGAAAGGACATGCAGGGCAGCAATACTGCTTGCTATTCTGACGGCCCTGCATAATGGCACACGCGACATGCTCATAAGTCAGGACAGAAACCTAAGTGACCAGCAAAAATAGCGTTATGCAGGTTGGCCATGCTGGGCCCCTGGACAATTCAAGAGCTCTGGCATTTCCTCAGAGGTGTGATGGGAAACCACTAGACAGTGCTGAGTGGCATTGTGGCATGACTTAAGTCTTCATTTCTTGGTGGTGAAAAATTTCACTTAGAGAAACTTCTCATTTCTGTTCGTGCAGATCGGTGTTTTCTCAGTCAATAGATAGAAAAATCAAGTTTTATGCAACCAGAGCAGTTGCTCCTTTGGCCAAGTTGTAAATTGAGGGTTTGCCCTTAGCAGTTTCTGCAGTGCTCACATGGATAGTGAAAGCTGCTTTGCCCTAACTGCAATGTTCATAGGTATACCTGCCTCGTCAGCCTGGACTGAATCACGGGAGGAGAGGACTTATAAAGATACATGATGGACAGATAGAAAGGGTAGACTGAGTGGGAGAATGTGGGATGGATAGATAGATGGATAGGATAAAAGATGGACAGACAGATGGTTAGTAGGGTGGGAGGGAAGGACAGAAAGGAAGAAATGGGGAGAGTATCTTCCTTTGACAGGCAGCATACAGGAGAACTTCTGGCTCTCTGTGAGTCACTGATATGGAATTCGGGAGTTGTCTCGTTGGTCGGATGCTTCCTTAATTCCTACGCCTTTCTCATCACATACATCCTCATTTAACAAAATAGAAATCAGGGTTTATTTTTCTCCCAAAAGCAGTTAGAAAGTTAGGGGGAGCCAGCCTTGGGACCGAGCAGTGGGTAAGAGGTATATTTGCAGATCATGAGAGAACCTAACAAGACTGAACTGTGTGCTCTCAGTGTGGGATACTCTTTCCCGAATGCTCAGTAATGCCGGGGCCTTTCCTTTGTGTTCTGGTTTTGTGCAAACACAAATTTTACTCTTGTTGACTCACCATAAGCCATGAAACTGAAGACGGGGAAACCTGAGTCCTACAGAGAGCAGTTTCGTTGGACCTGCTTCCCGGGTTTGTGCGATGGAAACCAAGAACACCTGCATCTTCCTGGAGGAAGAAACGTCCAAGCAGAAACCAGCGCAAGCCCTTGATAAAAAGAGTCAGAGCAGCTTCATTAAAACAAACCAACAAACAAAAGAGCCATACATTTTCAATCTGGGGAAGTCCAAGAGGTCACCTAGTCCTCCCTCATCAGACAAATGAAGAAAGCAGATAGAGCCGAGAGGCATTTGTTTACGCCTGACTCAGTGGGTACAGACTTCTCAAAGCCATGTGCTGTAGTAACACAGGCTTCGAGAGGGTGTGTGTGGGAATCCTAGCTCTGTCATTTACTAGCCGCTGTGACCTAGACAAGTGATGGTATCTCTCTGAACTCCACATTCCCCATGTGTCCCTATGTGAAAGGCTGGTCATAAGAAGCTCAGTAAACAGCAGTGGCTCCTTGCTGCTGCCAGGGGTGATGCAAAATAGAAACCATCTTGGAGTTTAAAGTATCAGCCAATGCTGGACTTGTTTCAAGCAGTGTTCAATGTACCATATTCACACAGACTGCAGGGTAACCCTGGTATAAGGTGTGAGGTGCTACAGTGAGTTGAACAGTTGTCTGGAAGTCTTCTGGCTTGCTTTTTTAAAAATTGGCTCAACTGCTATTTTTGTCCTTTGCATTTTTATATGTATTTTAAAAACATCTTGTCAATTTCTACCAAAAAGAATGTTTGGATCCTACTGGGGCTGTGATATATCTGTGTGTTGACGCATAAAAAATTACTCACCTTGGCACTACTGAGTGTTTCAGTCCAAGCACATCGCTGTATTTGTAGAGGTCTTCTTTAGTTTTGTCCAGTATTACTTTGTAGTTATCAGTATAAAGGTCTTATGTATGTTTTATTAGATTTACTCTCAGATATTTTCTTTACTGGAGTATACAAATTAATTTATTTTTTTATTTATTTTTGCCATTGTATACACACATAATAAGTGTCTTTATGTATTGTGTTAGGATCCTATCTTATAGATTCTAACGCATAATATATTTGTAGGAGACCTTTTGTGGGTGTTCTTCATTGTTAAGGAGGTTTCCTTCTGTCCCAAGTTACTAAAACTTTGTTTAAAACCATGAGCGGTCAAGTGTTGTGTCACACGCCTTTAATCCCTGGGCTCGAGATGAGGAGGCAGATGGATCTCTGTGAGTTCAAGGCCAGCCTGATCTACACAGTAAGCTCCACAACAGGACTATATGAGAGATTTCCATCTCAAAAAACAATAAAAACGAAACCATGAGCAGATACTGACTGTGACCACAGCCCCTTCCTCATATCTCAGGACGCTCCTTCTGTCTTGGCTCAGTTCTGGAATCTAACACAAAAGTTCTTTCCTTGGTCTTATTTATGAATTCATAAAAACTCTGTATAATAAAAACCAGACAAACAAGGACCTGAAAGAAGCGGGGGTAAAGACAGACAGGAAGAGAGGAGTGTAAGAGGCCATGATGCTCTGATGAATTCTGCTCAAGCTGACTGAAGAGAGGCAGAGCTCACCATTATAAACTCACATCTCTGTTTGCTAAGCATAGAAATCTACCGTGTATCTTTGTAATACATGTATTATAAAAACAGTGAACTATTTTCCAAATATACAATTTAATACAGAGTAAGCATTTGTTTTTTTCCAAATGATACCCACAATATTCCCTCATTCCTAAAGTCTGAACCATCTTCCTCAGCTCATCACTGTCTCCTGGTTGAAAACCACGGAATCATAGTGTCTACACATCGCCACTACTCTGTAGAGGCTAGATGAAGTGGTTTGTTTGTCTCCTTCGTGTGGCTGGTGGACTATGGAAGTACACATTTGTGAGTTTCCAATGTTTCTTGCATAAAATTACTTCAATACTACATAGTTCCTTCATCCTTTGGGCATAGGACTTAAATACCGTGAGCAATGGTGCCCTCGTGTGGACATGAGAGAAGGTACAAAGAGCAGAACATGTCATTCTATATGGATCACTTTGTGTTCTGCAGCCCACCAGCCTGAGGCAACCCAGACATTAGGCAGATTTCAAGTCCTGCAACCAGGAGTTGCATCGCCCCTTACAAGCACTGTGAAGTGAGGGCCTCTGATAGACGTACGCTCCCTTCATGTCTCTCAGAATATTAAGGAAATTCAGTTCCTCGTTTCCTAAGATTTTTATTTGAAACCTTGACTAGGTATTGAACTACTTTGGTGTGTGTGTGTGTGTGTGTGTGTGTGTGTGTGTGTGTGTGCGCGCGCGTGTGTGCGTAGGGGAGCTTGTTTGTGCTACAGTGTTTGTGTGGAGGCCAAAAGACTACTATAGGAGTTAGTTCTCTCCTTCTACATTGTGTATTTTGGGAATTCAACTCAAGTTTCCTGGCCAGGCTCAGTGGCAAGAATCTTTACCAACAGAGCCATCTTACTGGCTCTAGATATTGCATAATACATCGTCCAAAATGTCTGATTTAAAACATACACAGAGGGCTGGCTAGAGATGGCTCTGCAGTTAAGAGCACTGACTGCTCTACCAGAGGTCCTGAGTTCAATTCCCAGCAACCACATGGTGGCTCACAACCATCTGTAATGGGATCTGATGCCCCCTTCTGGTGTGTCTGAAGACAGCTACAGTGTACTCATACATAAAATAAATAAATAATTTTTAAAAACACACACAGATGCATATACGCACACACACACACACACACACACACACACATACACACACAGGCCTGGAACTTGTGTTAGGCATCACAAAAGATGAATATTAACAGAAGAATCATAGATTCATGTTATTAATGTCAGACAAATAAACATAAATGCAAAATTGTAATTTATGATAACAGGGACGTTTTCACATAGCTTTAGGCAACAGTGGTTGAGAAGAATAAAAGAGAAAGCTTACTGGGATGTGTCTGATCAAACAGAAAAACTGAAGGCTGTAGAGGATCTGAGTAATGTCATAGAGAAAACGGAAAGGCGACTCTAGATGCACCAAGTAACCTGTGCAGGGATTCACTGGTGTAGGCTGTCAGGGCAGACTGCTCTCAAGACCTACTGTCACTTCATCACAGGCATTGGGAGGACCCTCAGAAGTACCCCGAAATCTGGGAGATTGGTTATAAATGTGAGGGTTCGCTCTGATCTCTGCATCCTAGTCCCTTGATGTCTGTCTGTCCTTTGGCGCAATGTCTTGGTGAATATTAGCTTACTATTAAATTTTGAACCAGAAAGTATGGTTCCTTCAACTTTTTCTATTTCAGGACTTTTCCAGATATTCTTGGGTTTTTATATAAATTTTATAATCAGCTTATCAATTCCTGCAAAGGAACCAATGGGGATTTTGGTAGCAACTGCACTGCATCTGTAGATCCATTTGGGGAATGTCAGCATCTTAACATTATTGCCTTTGATCCATTCATGTAAGATCCCCTCTTTAAAGATTTATTTATTTTATGTATATGAGTACACTGCAGCTGTCTTCAGACATACCAGAAGAGGGCATCGGATCCCATTACAGATGGTTGTGAGCCACCATGTGGTTGCTGGGAATTGAACTCAGGACCTCTGGAAGAGCAGTCAGTGCTCTTAACTGCTGAGCCATCTCTCCAGCCCAAGATCCCCTTTTGTTTGTATTTTCTTCAGTTTCTCTGAATATTTTCAACTTTCTGATTGTGTTTCCTAGTTCTTGCTACTGTAATGGAGTAGCTTAGACTGAGCATTTAGTAACTAGCTGGAGCCTATCATTCGCAGTTACAGCGGCTGTGAGTTGGAGGTCTAAGAGTCAGTAGGTTCATCATGATGCTGAAGTTTCTGGTCCTAGAGCCACATTGTGGGAAGCCCAGGTATTAAGTTACGTTAGTTCAGTGGAGCAAGGGGAGAGCAGCATGGGATAGAGATGGAAAGGGTTGTAAATAAGTGAATGGGCTCTCGGGATCGCTCCTGCTTTGAAACCTTCTTGTGAATATCAAGCTTCATATGGCAAAGTCAGTGTGATACATAATGGTAGTGAGGAAGGCAGACCAACCAGCGAAGACCCATTTGAATTCTCTTTCTGCCAGAATACACTCGTGTGACTTGGGACAAGTTACTCTGCCCCTGTAAACCTCAGTTTCCTTAAAAGTCAGACGGGGTTAACAATAGTTACTATCCCTAAGGAGATTGGAAGAACTCAGCAAGTTATAAAAGTACTGAGCACAGCACCTGATCCAGAGCCAGTGCTCCGTGCTAGCTCTGAGGGTGAGCTGGCCCAGTCACACATGAATGTATGTTTCACTGAATGAAAGACGCATGCATGCATTTGTGCACATTGGCCTTTGCTGCCAGGCGCATCGGTAACCTTAATTGTAGAGGAGAGACATATGCAGCTGATGGGTGCGTGTTGCAGAGAAAGTATGTGTGTGGAGGGTGGGGGTGTCCTTGGTTCCAGTCTGAGCTTCCACTTATCTGTGAATCAAAGTTGAACTAAAGAATTTCCAAGCTCCGCCCTGGCTCTGAAATGCAGGAACATTCACACGTTCCTCTCAAAAACACAAGGTGGCACCAGAAGACAAGACCTTTGCCTGCCATTTGCCCCCCCACCCCCACCCCAGGGAAATCTGGCATTCTGTAACTTATACCATATTCTAAAATAAAGATGCCGAATGGCTTTGGTTCATTGCTACTTTGGTGGTCCCTAGGAGGCCTTAATGTGCCTAAAATAATGCATATGGTATTACCAGGATTTCCCTGTTCTTCCAATCCCCCAAACTTTACACAGTTAACCATTTCTCACCCATAAGCTAGAGTCCGAGGGGCAGGGAGGCTTTCTTCTAGAATAGGAGAGGATTTGAGTTGTAGACACGTGGTGATGCTCACCCAATGTATCTCACAGGACACCCGTATGCTGTCAGTCTTTTCAGACATGATCCATTTACAAGTGACATGATCTGTAAGTTGGGAAACTCTGCTCCTGTTGGTGAGGCTGGGAAAGAAGGAGCTGGTAGAAAGTGGGAGCTGAGCACAAAGTGAGATGGGAAGCAGATGCAGGGCCAGCATCCAAAACTGGAGATGGTGATTCAAACGATATTGCAGGAAGAAGCCTGGGTTGTGGGTCGATGACCCATTAGAGAAGAACTTAAACATGACATGGAGGGAATTTGGGGACATCCAGCACAGTGGAAACAGAATTGAAGGGGTGAAAAGAAAAGCTCAAGGACCATGTTGAATGGTTTGCATGTATCAGAAGGAAATTGACATGTGAATTCTAGGAGATGTTTGATGGTTTCATCGTACGCCGTAGGACCCTGGCAGCCTCCAACACCCTTATCCTGCATGTGGTCCAGTGCATTTCCTAAGAAGACCATCTGGAAGTGGAAACTTCAGAAGGCAGGGAGGAGCAGGGCCCTGGTTTCTAGAGCAGACCTCCTTCCTTCTCCCAGCTGGGTAATGAGAGCAGAAAGCAGATCTGGTGTGTGGGTCAAGGTTCCTCAGTGCATCACACACCCCTGTTAGAGCTGTCCTCTCTGCAAGCTAGGCAGAATAAAGCGATAGATTAATCCTCGAGGTTGCTGGTCTTCTTGGTAGTTGCTATGTAAGTTGTGGCTACCTGACCTGGTTAACAGGCTGAGAAAGACATGGGAGCCTGTGCTGGTCCTTGGGGACTTAGTATGATAGTAGGATGCTGCAAAGTCTCTGAGTGAGGTGTGCCTCACCAACGTGATTCTTCTTTTGAGACAGGATCACATTATGTAGCTCTGGCTGTCCTAGAACTCACTACGTTGACCAAGCTGGCCTCAAACTCATAGAGATCCACCTGCCTCTGCTTCTGCCCCTGCCCCTCCCAAGTGCTGTGATTAAAGACGTGCACCACCATGCCTGGGTAAACCCAAATTCTTTTCAAAAGTGGAAAGCTTCATGGAGCTAGGGTGGAACACGGTTAGTTAATATTTTGCTGAAGTACAGGAAAGAAAGAAGCCGGGTGGGGTTATAATGGACTTCCTTTGCAAGGACGCGGAAGCTCTATCAGATCCCATCAAATGCTTGCAACCATCCCCTCGGGCAAGCTAAAAACCAAAAAAAAAAAAAAAAAGTGAATTTTATGGAATGTGGATTTAATTTTATGGTATATCTTTTGTTTGTTTGTTTGTTTGTTTGAGACATGGTTTCTCTGTATAGTCCTGATTGTCCTGGAACTCATTCTGTAGACCAGGCTGGCCTCGAACTCAGAGATCTGCCTGCCTTTGCCTCCCAAGTGCTGGAATTAAAGTTGTGCACCACTGCTGGACAAGTTATATCTCATTAAAACGTAAAGCATGAAACTTTACTCAAGATATATCTCATGGTCTGAGGTTGTAGCTACATGAAATAGCTCAGCATGCAGGAGGTCCTGGGTTCCTAGCATTTGCATGCTTGTATACACATGTGTGTGCGCGTGTGCATGCACACAAGCGCACTTGCACCTCCCCACACAGACACACACCATGGAAAACATAATCCAATTATCCAATTACTATTAATTTTTTAAAAATTTATTATGTATACAGCATTCTGCCTGCATGTACACCTATATGCCAGAAGAGGGCACCAGATCTCATTACAGATGGTTGTGAGTCACCATGTGATTGCTGGGAATTGAACTCAAGACCTCTGGAAGAGCAGACAACGCTCTTAACCTCTGAGCCATCTCTCCAGGCTCCAATAACAATTATAAGTGAAGTGTGGTATTTGTATTCCTGCACAAACATCATGACCAAGATGCAAGTTAGGGAGGAAAGGGTTTATTGAGCTTACACTTCCATGCTGCTGTTCGTCACCAATGGAAGTCAGGACTGGAACTCAAGCAGGTCAGGAAGCAGGAGCTGATGCAGAGGCCATGGAAGCCTTGCTGGCTTGCTTCTCCTGGGTTGCTCAGCCTGCTTTCTTATAGAACCCAAGACTACCAGCCCACAGATGGTACTACCCGCAAGGAGCCCTCCCCCCCTTGATCACTAATTGAGAAAATGCCTTACCGCTGGATCTCATGGAGACATTTCCTCACCTGAAGCTCCTTTCTCTGTGATAACTCCAGCCTGTGTCAAGTTGACACACAAACTAGCCAGTACATGTGGATAAGGAGAAAAAGACAACGGGAAAAGATGGGAGAGAAAAACCTGTGACTTAAGAAAGAAAATGAGAGCAAAAGAAGAGAAAGGGGGACCAGCTCACCAAGCCTGATGAGCGAGGTTTGATCCCCAGGAACCACATGGTGGGAGAAAAGAACCCAGTCCTCTGACCTCTACATAGATAGATCACTCGACATGGGACACACACACACATACACACACACACACACACACACACACACACACACACACACACACACACACACACACACACAGAGTAAGTAGAGAAAAGCAGTAAGAAGGGCCAGTCAGCAGGTAAAGGCACTGACCACCAAACCTGACGACCTGAGTTGGGTACCAGGACCCACGTGGAGGAAGGAGAGAATGGATTCTTACAAGTTGTCCCTTGACCTCCACACACATGTTGTGATCCTCCCTACCACACACAAATAAAGTAAAAACAGAATTGAAATGCTTTAAGGCAAAGAGAGAGACTGGTTCTATGATTTGTAAGATAATTGGACATTTCTCTCATTTCCCGAATTCTTAGGTTTTTGAAGGGCTGTTATCCATTGATTGACTTCTAATTCAGGAGTTTGACATTATTTTTAGGTTTCTGATTGCCTGCTGGCCTTAAACTCTTCAGTGGTTTGGATTTGGGGGTGGAGGTTGCTAGGAATTGAGCCTAGGGCTCCATGTATGCTAGACAAATGCTCTACCATTGAGCTGCATCCCCAGGGCCCTTATTCCTTTTTTATTTTATTTTATTTTTTATTTGCAGGACCCACAAGAGACACATGTTCAGAATAGCATGTCAGTGGACACCCCCACCCCTTTTCATTACATCATCTGTGTGACTGAGAGGACCAGGACTGGTTCTTCATATTCAGCAGTACTTGGGAGCTATGTCTGACTGTTTCTAAGCCTGTGGTCTAACAAGAGCGAGACCAGGCATCCAAGTCCATTTCTGAGGGTTCTCATTTGCTAGAGAACATTGACATTGGTATAGGGCCTTGAGGGTTATAGTAAAATCCCTTTTAGCGTAAGTGATGCAAACTCGCTCAAACACAAAGCAAGTTTGTGAATTCACAATGGGAAGCAAAGAGATCACAGACAGCAAAGGCCACAGGATCTTGGGGAAGGTGAGGCTAAAACCCCACTGTCCATCTCTCCACAGTTTCTCTCCAGTGGTTGTCTTTTTGTGCCCACAGCCTAGGAACATGGCTTCCAAGGCTCCAGATACAGCACATTCTAGTGGAACTGAAAAGTGTTGTCTATCTGCAAGTATAGAAATCCCGAAAGAGAACTCTAGTTGGTTCTGCTTGGTTCATGGACTAGGATTATCTGGTGGCCTCTGAGAACTCCTGGATGCAGGGAAGAAAAACACTGTTGTCAAATGAAGGACGCCTACTACCAGAAGGGAGCCTACTGCAGGGGTCATTTCCAGGGGTCAGGAAGTTAATTCATCTTCAGAAGTGTGTGTGTGTGTGTGTGAGAGAGAGAGAGAGAGAGAGAGAGAGAGAGAGAGAGAGAGAGAGAGAGAGAGAGAGGAACAAGCATATTCCCCACTGAGAGAGTTTACATCTACACACACACACACACACACACACACACATACACACACACACACGGGGAGAGAAGGGGGGAGGGAGAGAGAGAGAGAGAGAGGGAGGGAGGGAGAAGAGAGGAACAAGCATATTCCCCACTGAGAGAGTTTACATCTACAGAGAGAGAGAGAGAGAGAGAGAGAGAGAGAGAGAGAGAGAGAGAGAGAGGAACAAGCATATTCCCCACTGAGAGAGTTTATATCTACAGAGAGAGAGAAAGAGAAGAGGCCTAGTCCAATACTAGAGGGAAACTGGCTGGGCATACAGAGAGACAGGTGCCAAAGAGGAACCTCCTAGAGATTTTCCAGGGCCATTTTAGTTATGTGTGCTTTTAGACAGTGACTACATTTAGGACCATAAGGTGTCCTGTGCTTTTTATACATGCATCTGAGCACCATTTGGAATGACCTCATTTCTTTTTGTGGCTATGGGGGACGTGAGAAGGATGAGGAGTGGAGTGGAGAGCATTGAAGCAGAGATGTTTTTATTTGAGCATCTTAAATTTTAATCATTTCTCAAATTGTGCTTTCTGGGTTGATTGATGTAGTTTATTATGGACTAGATCTCATTGGGTCATCCAATTCAATCGCCCAGCTAGTTCTTAAACCCCAAAGGACCATCCAAGGTGAGATTGAACACTCCAGTCACCTGGGATGTCTACATCCAAAGCGAGCCTTTGATCTACAGATAATGCTGACTATTAAATTATGTTCTCTCTACATGGAGCTCAAATCTAGATTCCTATAATTTATACTCCTTGATATTATAGTTATTTCCTGGGTCAGAAAGAAGCCATCTAATCTCTCTGTCTCTTGGCAGTGTTTCAAGACTTTGAAGAGCCAAGCATGTCTCTACAGGTCTCCTTTTTCTTCCCGGCTTCATTTTCACAAACTGATTATGAAGATGATCACAATGATAGCAACATCAGAATAGCAACATTTATCGGGTATGGAATTTGATATGGTGCTGACTGTTGGCCACACTAGTATAAGATGCTGTAGAATATGATCTATCAGGTGTTATCCTAATCAACATATATTCATATTTTCATTTAAATATGTTTATATGAATGTCACAATAATAAAGAAAGCTTCCATATAAAATGAGGCTTAGAGAAGTTAAACAGGGTACCCAGAGTTACACAGCTCTTAAGGAACAGAGTCTAACTTTGAACCAAGAACTCTGGCTTCTGGGCCTCCTTTCTTAACACCATTGCTAAAAGATATGTGAGCCTGGTAGTCCCCTTATCTCTCAGAATGAAATTCAGAAGCAGACACCATCCTCCAGGTGTTGTCTGCCACAAACTACATTTTTCTACTTTGTACATTTCTGTTAATGCCATCCAGGCTCCCATTAGCCTGATGCTATGTCTTAGTTACTGTTCTATTGCTGTGAACAGATACCTTGACCAAGGCAACTTGTACAAGAAAGCATTCTATTGAGAGCTTGCTTACAGTTTCAGAGGATGAGCGTATGACCATCAGGACTGGGAGCATGGCAACAGGAAGGCTCTGGAACAGTCCTGGGAACTTATATATGATTCACAAGCAGGAGGCAGATGGAGGAAGGGAGGGACAGAGGGAAGGGAGAGAGACAGAGACAGCGAGACTGATGGGGCCTGGTGTGGGCTTTTGAAACCTAGAAGCCCACTCCCAGTGACATGCCTCCTTCAACAAGGCCACCTCTCCTAAGCCATCCTCAACAGTCCACCAACTGGGAACCAAACATTCAAATACTTGAGCCCATGGGTCCATTCTGATTTAAACTGCCACAGGATGTTATCTCCATGGTGGTTTGTGCTGGCTAGTTTGTGTCAACTGGATCCAAGCTAGTCATTGGAGAGAAAGAAGCCTTCATTGAGAAAATGTCTCCATCCGATCTGGTTGTAGGCAAAACTATTGGGCATTTTCTTAATTAGTGATTGGTGGGGAATGGCTCAGCCCATTGTGGGTGGTGCCATCCCTAGGCTGATGGTCCTGGGTTCTGTAAGAAAGGCTGAGCAATCCTTGAGGAGCAAGCCAGTAAGCAACATTATTCCATGGCCTCTGCATCAGCTTCTGCCTCCAGGTTCCTTCCCTGATTGGGTTCTGCCCTGACTTTCTTCAGTGAACAACGTGGAAGCATAAGCCAAATAGCACCCCGTTCCCAGTTGCTTTTGGTCATGGTATTTTACCACAGCAATGATAACCCTAAGACACAGTTCTTTGCCATGTGTGTTTAATCTGAATCTAAGCAAGAGGAAATGATAATCAAACACAAGTTTGGGGGTAACAAGACAACTGAACTCTATAAAACAGTTAATGTCTAGGGGAAAAGTTAATATCTGGAAAGAAAAAGTATGACAATAGTCAGGCTATTGTAGAAGAATAAGAAGTCTTAGAAACATGGTAATTAGGGCTATAGAGATGGTTCAGCCCTTAAGAGATCCTATTCCTCCCTCAAAGAACCTGAGTTCAGTACCCAACACCCACTTCAAGCAGCTCACAGGATCTGTAACTCCAGCTCCAGGGATCTGACACCCTCTTCTGGACTACGTGGATACTTGAACTCATGTGCACATACCCATATGTAAAAATACATGAATTTATTTTAAATTGAAAATGAATCTTTAAAAACATGGTAACTAAGTATGATAAATGATCTTTGATTGGATCCTAGTTTTTTAATTTTAGCTATAAAGGCCATTCTTGAGATTCATAGGAATTTTGAAACTATACTCTATGATATATGATGATAGAATACTAATGTAAGCTTTTTCAATGTGATACTATAGTTATATGAGAAACTGTCTTTTCTCTTGGAATATATAAAGTATTAAGAGATTATGAAAAGAAGGTAAATCTTTCCAAAACTGTAACTAAAAACTACCATATGTTCCATCAATTCTACTGCTGACTATAGATCTGAAGTTTGCTAAAAAAGATTCTTGTGCGTCCATGCTTGTTGTAGCACTATTTACAATAGCTAAAGTATGGACCCAACCTAGACTCTGATCAGTGGATGAGTCGATAAAGAAAACTTGCTACATATAACCAGTGGGCTGTTGTTCATTCATAAAAAGAATAAAGTCTTGTCAATTGCAATAATGTGGATGGAGATGGAGCTCCTGATTTTGTCATTGAGCTCTGAGGTTCCGTCAGTTAGGCATATTGACTGCATTTTGACTTAGCATATTTTCAACTTACGATGGTTTTATCAAGACATAGCCCTATGGTAAGGCAAGGGGCACCAGTATAATTATTTTAAAATGGGAGGGGAAAAGAACAGAACATGCATAGCGTAGTAACATGGGGTATTTTCTTTTTCCATGTTAGAGATCAAGCCTAGGGCCACATACACAGTAGGAAAGCTCTACGGCCTAGCTGTATTCCCGGCCTTAAATGGTGAAGAGTCCAAATGTTTCATTGGATAGACCTTTCCTTTTCAAAGGTTTGGAATATTTAAAAAAAAAAAAATCCTTCAAAATAAAAACTCCATTATAATAACAAAGAAAGCCATTCCTTTGCCTTCAGGGTGTTTCAGGGCAGGCACTAGGGTGGTAACCCTGCAGGACTATGGTGGGTGGGAGGCAGTGCTGTGCTGGCACAGCTTAGGAACTTAGAATGAGTTTCCATGAGGAGTGGCAGCATAGAAGATTCTTCAGGGCCATGGAGGAGTTGACTGCCAGAGTGAGGCTGGTCTGGGGAGTTGCCAGATGGCCAGAGTGTTTGGTGCAGAGGGCAGGAATGGGAGCTGGAAGCAGGCAGGGATTCTACAGAGACAGGCAGCATTCTACAGAGAAGCTTGGCTTTATCATGAACACCAACAGGCTGTGGAACTTTAGGGCCCGTGACATGGACAAATGGTTGTTTGGGGGCTAGTGGCGGGGTTGGGGGGGGATGGAGAAGCCTGGAGATAAACAGCTGTAAAGTTTGTGGGACAAAGGAGCAAGCCAGATGAGAAGGGAGATAGGGCAGTCGTTAATGGAAAGCAGAGGGTTCTAGGCAAATTTTTAGTTTTATCTGAAGAGAGAGACTTCTGTGTTTACCTAGGAAAAGAATTCATCAGAGGGTTGGAATGGTCACCAGGGAGCAGCAGTGATGGATGAAGCAAGTCCTAGGGCACACAGGACTCGGGCTAAGTGGGAAGAGCCTCATCTTCATGGAGATGATGAGGCAGAACCTACAAAATAAAAGAGACAGGGAACCTTAGACATTTTCAGGCCATGGTGAGAGCCAAGGGAGAGACAGACATCGTCCAGGCAGGATGAAATCCAGGGAAGTCTGCTTGAGAAGGACAGGAACAAGGACATGAGTTAGCTTTTCAAAATGAGGCCAAAACAGACACACCAGAGGGAATTCTCACGCCCAAAAGGCTCATCAATGGCTGGAATATGTAGAGAGAGGGCCATCGTCTTCTTGACTCTCTGGACTGGAATCCTTCTGTAATTAGTGAGACAGTACTCCAAGCTCTGTACACCTGTGTGGGAGGGTGTTCGGTTTCAGCACCAAGCCTCTCAAGAGCTGCGTCTATAACGCCAGAACTCCAGGGAAACGGGTGTCCATGCCATCCTTCGTTCCTGGGCACGTGGGCGTCTCCTTAGAGCTAGGTTTGGGAACAAAAGAGAATATCCCTTCTCCATACATTAACTTCTGAATACCTCAGCGTGAGAGTGGCTTGCCACAGGCTCCCGCTGTGGAATTTAACATGCGTCCAAAGATGGGCATGACTGAACTTGGGCAGAAACCATTCCCTCTGACGCTGGCTTCTTTCCCCAGCTCCTCGTTCTGCTTCTCAGGTGAGAACGCCCTTTGTAGCTGCTTCCCCAGCGTTCATCCTTCCAGAGGAGTCGAGCACCTCAGCCCAGCACAAGTTCAGCCTGGTTGGGTCAGGGGTATGGTTACTGCTCATCCTGGCCTGGCTGGACAGAAGTACCCAGTGATGGAAACCTGGGCACAGCTGACAGGAAATAATTAGTTATTCCGTGTGGAAGGGTCTAAGCCACAGAAGTTCACAGCATCCGGACTAGGTTCAGAGACCTTCAATAGGACTTTAATTTTTTTTTTTTTTTATAGGTTTTAGGGCTGACAATGTAGTAAGGTTAGTAATGTATTTGTGTCACATACATGATGCCTTGGCACTTGGTAGGTGAAGGAGGGGAGGTCAGAAATGCAGAGTCATCCTTGCCTATATTCTGAGTTCGAGGCCAGCCTGGGATACATGAGACCTTGTATCAGAAAATAAAATTTAAATAAAATGTAAAACTAATTGTACCTGTACAATGTTGGGCGTGGTACTACCTGAGGTCTGCTGTGCCCTTTACCTGGTGGCTCAATCTTACATAACTATAGAACAATATCAAAGCCAAGGATTTGATGCTGGTATGGTGCACATGTCATTCCATGTAGCACAGCCAGGACACAAAACTGTCACATTCAGTAAATATCTCTCTCTCACTTCAGTTGTACAATCCACCCACCTCTTCTTCTCCTCATCCCCAACCCCTGACCACCACTGTTATGTCTTCTATTTCTAATTTTGTCATTTAAAAAATGTTATACAAATATTCCTTTAAATTTCTGAGTAATAAATATTTCATGGTTTAAATGTTCAACAGTGTGTTTGACCACTTAACTTTTGAGGGCTACCTCGGCTGTTTATACTTTGCACTATTACTATTACAAACTGAGGTGAGGCACGGTGGCATGCACCTTTAATCCCAGCACTTGGGAGGCAGAGGCAGGGGGATCGCTAAGCTCCAGGCCAGCTTGGTCTGGATAGTGAGTTCCAGGTCACCCTGTGCTACACAGTGAGAACCTGCATATGTGTACATACATGTGTGTGTGTGTGAATGTACCTGTGCTCATATGTGTGTGTGCATATGTGTGTCTGTTATATCATGTGCATTTATAAACAGATCATTATGTGTGCGTGAATTTCCACTTCTCGGAGTTAATTCTCCGGGAGTACATTTGCTGGATCATAGAGTAAGTACATGTTTGATTTTTCAAAGAAGCTACCAAACTATTTCCAGAGTGACTGATGATCACATTTTAGGTTTCTCCCATATTTGCCAGAATTTGATAAAATTTTATTTTAATTATTTTAGCGGCTGTGTAATGACACCCCAGTGTGATTTTAATTTGCATTCCCCTAATGGCCAGTGATGTTGAATATGTTTTTACGTATTTACGATAATAAACCCTTCACATCTTTTGCCCATTTTCTAATGGGATTGCTTTCTTTTTAAGAGTTTTAATTTTATTTTATGTATATGGGTATTTTGTTTGCATGTATGCCTGTGAACTATGTGCATGTCTGGTACCTAAGGTGCCTTAAGAGAGTGTCAGATACCCTGGAACTGGGGTTACAGATAATTGTGAGCTGTCATAAGATGCTAGGGATCAAACCCAGGTCCTTCTGGAAAAGCAGCCAGTTTGTTTGCTTGTTTTGAAGCAGAGTCTCTATACATAGCCTTGGCTATCCTGGAACTTACTATGTAGACCAAGCTGGCCTGGAACTCACAGAGATCTGCCTGCCCCTGCCTCCCAAGTGCTGAGATAAAAGGCATATACCACCACACCCAGTTAAGAGCAGCATTGCTTTTAACTGAGCCATCATTCTTAACCTCTGATTCTTTTCTTAAAGCAGTTTGCAAATTGTTTTGTCTGAGATAAAGTCTTACTGTGTAGCCCAGGCTGGCCTTGAACTTGCTGTATAGCCCAAGTGGGCCTCAAAAGCAGCTGCTGCCCTAGTCTCCTGAGTGCTGGGGTTATGGGCATGCTTCAGCTCCAAGGTCTTTGTCCAATATCATTCAGAGCACTGTCAGTTGTTAATTCAAGGCCATCATTGCTTCCACATGGATATGAGCCTGGTCTTTTATTATTGAGCACAGTCCTGCCCTTATCACAGTGCAGACACTTTTTCTGACTCCCTGCTTCCTCAGCTGTTTCCTGACCCCCAGGGGCAGCCTAGATCTTATGTCTAAGCTTCTTCTTGACCTCATGATGTGTTGTGAATGGCTTCAGAAATTAGACATCTTTCCCTGGACCCACATGTATTGTGAAGTAAAATACAGAAGCTAGGTAGTTCCTGTGCATTCGCCCCCACCCCTGCCTCTAGTGTACCAACCAGTGTGATGTGTCTTTTATCCTGAGCAAATGGGAAAGAGAGTGTGGTAGTTTGAATGAAAATGGCAACTATAGGCTCATGTATTTGAATACTCAGTCCCCAGTTGGTGGAATTGTTTGGGAAGGATTAGGAGGTGTGGCCTTATTGGAGGAGGCATGTCACTGAGGGTGGGCCTTGAGGTTTCTGCCTTCTTCTTATGGATAGGCATGTAAGCTTTCAGCTACTGCTCCTGCACCATGCCTGCCTGCCTGATGCTGTACCATCAAGGCCGTGGACTCACCCTCTGGGGCTGTGAGCCCCCACAAACTGTTTCTTTTACAAGTTGCCTTGGTCATGATGCCTTATCACATTAATTTTTTTTTTTAAAAAGTAACTAAGACAGTAGTGGACTCTGGAAACAGGACTTTCTGAAAATCATGGTCTCCTTTGAACGTCACCAGTTTGCACCAGTGGCAAGGAAATATGGAAATGTGGGAGAGACAGCCACAGGAGGAATTTTTTAGGTATACTGCCTATCAGGACAATAGCCTTCGCTTAGGCAGTCAGTGTTTCTGGAAGGTTATTTTTAACTGCCACATCATAAAGTAAACGTTTGCCAAAGATAAGTGCCTGTTCGCTGGCTTGTTCTAAATTCTGGTCAGAGAGATTACCGGAAGAGCCCAGGAGTGGTAGGAAGCAGGAGTCTGGGTGAGGGCTGCCAGCTGAGATATCCTTGACAGAGCAAACAATCAGTCTGCCCTGTGTGCAAGAGCTTGCGTCACCTGGTCATGAGGGGCAGTGGAACTGGAATTTGTGGAATGGATTGTTCTCTTGCGGTCACCCAATATCCCCGAATAATAGGAGCACACATTCTTAGTTTTACGTAAGAGCTAATAAGAACTGCTTCGCCCAGCTGAGCAGAAGCAGGGAGCACAGCAGATGCCAGTCTGCATGACTTTCTTTCCTTGCTTCCTCCTTCTCCTGCTCTCTCTTAACCCTGAGGAAAAAAAAAAGGGGGGGACAGAGAGAGGAAAAAAGATAGACCCACTGTACGGGGGTCATTAGAAGTGTGGCACAGCCGTTGGCAGATAAATACGGAGAATGCAAATACAAAACACTGGGTTTCTCACTCCTAGAACGTTTCCTCCCTCGCTGCCCCTCCCTCGGTTCCTCCCTCCTTCCCCGACTCTCCTCCATCCCTCATCAGTCCCTCATCCGTCCCTCCCTTTCTTATTTTCTTCTTTCCTTTAGAACCCTGGGTCAGTATATCTCCAGCTGGCCTCAAACTCTCTGTGTAACTAAGGATGACACTTGCACTGTCTGATCCTCCTGCCCTCCCTCCAGGGTGCTGGTGCTGGGATTACATGTGTGTGCTCCCATACCTGCTTTCTGAGGTGCTGGGCATGGAACCCTAGGGTTTCAGGCACTGGGCAAGCAGTCTACCTGCTGAGTTCCTACCCCGCCCAGAACTTTCCTTTTGTTTCAGTGTTGAATTTCCTCAGCGACTACCTTTCTACAACAAAGCGCCGAGGGATGACGTAACTATTGTAAGTTGAGATCATCTGTTTAGATTTAGAAGCTGAGAAAGTTGCTCTCTCCAAACATAACATTTGAAGGTTGGTGTCCCCCCCAACCCCCCACATATAATTAAAAATCAACAACAGCTCCAGTTGGGTGAGACCATATAAGACCTTGATTAATTCAGCTCTAAACAGTTTAGAAATAAAGGAGCCAGGGTTGCTTTGACTTAGTAAATTCCCAGACATGCTTTGCCTTGTATGGTATCAATTTATTTTTATTTTTTTATTTAATGTACATTGCTGTTTTGGCTGCATGTTTGTCTGTGTGAGGGTGCCAGAAGCCCTGGTACTGGAGTTATAGACAGGTGTGAGCTGCCATGTGAATGCTGAGAATTGAGCCTAGGTGCTTTGGAAGATCAACTGGTGCTCTTAACTGCTGAGCCATCTCTCCAGCCCATATGGTATCGATTTCAGTCTGAGGCCTGCTCCAGTGTTTCAGTGTTCATTTCCCCAAAGCAGCCATTTTTTTCTACAACTCCTGAAGAGGGTCCACAGGGCTGTCTGCAGGGTCCAAGAGTGGTCATATGGATGGGGGGGGCGCCTGGCCCAGACTTGCCTTTCTGAGTCAGTTCCTGCACCAGGGTGGTGGGATTAATTGATTGCTCTTGATTTAAACATCTTGAGTATTCGCAGTGGAGGATTTGAGGACAGACACGGGGGGGGGGGGGGTCACTGAAATGTTATCACTATGTCTTCTAAAAGGTTAGTTCTACCTTCCGAACCGAAGATAAAATTTGCTTAAGAGAGAATTTAACTCATTCTGAATTGTGAGGTAAAGTAGCCAAGTAATGACGAACTAACTTATACCAAAACATGTGAGCATAGGTAGGAATAAAGCTGCACAATGCCAAAGGTCAGGTGAGCCAAGAAGTCAACTTATTTCTCTGCGATTAAATTAAATTCACTCATAAGCCCTCAATTCTACTTACTAACAGAAAACTGCATCTTTTCTGACTGAAGATAAATTCAGTTACTTCTTGCTTAAAACTCCATCTTTTATAAGTTCTTAGGCAATTCAAAATTTTCCTTTTCTTCCCATTCATGGTTCTGCGGGTTCCCATGTAACACCAGAGGCTATGAAGTCCCTCCTCTCCCGTGAGGACGTCTCTTGTGACACAGCTTTCACTTTGGATTCTGCCCCAAGTTCCACACCCAGCTAACACTCACAATCTCACCCTGCTTTCAGCTCCTAGTCCAAAATTTGTCAGAGCGTTCCCAATCCTCTGGCATTTTCTCAGCCAGACTCTTGCTCAGATGGACAGTGGAGGATGTGGGAAGCCATGGAGAGAGCTCAGGGCTCTTCCGTGGAAGGCACAGGTATGGGAGAAGCATGAGGTGGAATTGTTTATCTAGTGCACTCTCACTGAACACACCTGTGACTACTGCTGCTCTGACAGCCTCTGTATTGACCTACTGATCTGAGAATATTTCCTTACAGAATTTCCAGTGGGGAATTGAGGCCCCAGTCTTATTCTGAGATTCCCCAGACCAGCTGAAGTTCCCATTGCTCGCACCCCTGGCATTTGGACCTGGAAATGACTCTTGGCTTTAGTCCACTCCAGGAAGGATTTAACAACCACACACATATTTAAAACAATTATTCTACCGGGAAGTGGTAGTAAATGCCTTTAATCCCAGCATTCAGGACACAGAGGCAGATAGATCTCTGAGGCTAGCCTGGTTTATAGAGCAAGTTCCAGGACAGCCAGGGTTACATGGAGGAACCCTGTCTTGAAAAACAAAAATAAAAATAAAAAATTCTAAATAGTTTGGTGGGGGGCACTTACATAATTTTCTATTCTTTGGAGTTTCTGGCAAAACCAAATTTTCTTATTTAGTGTTTTGTTCTAGGTCTGGACAACAGTGATTGTCTTAGCATTTTACTGCTGTGAACAGACACGGTTACCAAGGCAACTCTTATAAAGGAAAACATTTTATTGGGGCTGGCTTACAGGTTCAGAGGTTCAGTCCCTTATCATCAAAGCAGGAGCATGGCAGCATCCAGGCAGGCATGGTGCAGGAGGAGCTGAGAGTTCTACATCTTCATCTGAAGGCTGCTAGCAAAATACTGGCTTCCAGTTTGCTAGGTTGAGGGTCTTAAAGCTCACATCCACAGTGACACACCTCCTCCAGCAGGGCCACACCCACTCCAACAGGGTCATACACTCCGATAGTGCCACTCCCTGGGCCTAGCATATACAAACCATCACAGTGACTAAAATCAGGTGACTTGAAACAGCTTGCATCTGTAATCCCAGAATTTCTACAGAAAGGTGAGAGGTGGAAACAAGAGAAGCTAAAGCATGCAATATACTGGCAGGAATAATAAAAAAAGACCTTGCCTAGAAAACAAGATGATTGGCTTTCAGTAGCTTGCTGCAAAGTCTGAGAACCTAAGTTTGATAATTGGGAATGCAGATGGTGGAAGGAGAACATTTAATAATACTGCAAGTGTTCTCTGAAAAAAATCCACACACTCGTGAAAGCATGCATATACCTACACTCCTCCCCTTACATAAATAAGCAAATAAATAAATAGTCTTTAAATACTAGCATTATAATGCATAGTTAATGCAGATAAAGCAAGTGTAGACAAAGGGGCAAATAATTATTACTATTTTGTATTGTTTTCAGAGAGGATTTTATGCAGGCCTCAGACTTGCTGGGTAGCAGAAGATGAATTTGAATCCTTGATCTTCTACCTCTATTTCTCAAGTGCTAAGAGTATAGGCACTGTGATGGCTTGAATAGGAATGGCCCCCCATAGGCTCATATATTTGAATGCTTAGTCATCAGGGAGTGGCATTACTTGAGAAGGATTAAGAGGCGTGGCCTTATTGGAGTAAATGTAGCCTTGCCCCAGCCAGGCTTACTGGCTCTCTCTCTCCCTGCTGCCTGTGGATCTGGATGTAGACTCTGCTGCCACGATGGGGGAGCATCCCCCTCATGATGATAATGGAGTCTTCACATAAACAGAACTCTAAGACAGGAGTTCAACGCCATTCTCACTGCAATCACTGTTGAAAAGATTAGCATCATTAAAAAAACACTTTTCAATCTGTGCTGAGACCAAAGGAAAGGTGACTTAAGGAAGATACTTCCTCCTGAAGGCTCCAGGATATAAAAATGAAAGCCCATTGCTGGACTGTCTCAACTACCAGTTTCTGAGACAGAGACAAATTTACTTATGGAGCTTATAGCTGAGGCTTGTTCTCAACTAGCTTGTATGACTTTTGTGTAACTTAATAACCCATTTGTTCTCATCTAAGTTCTGCCACGTGGCCTGTGACCTCCCCTTCAGTCCTGGCACCAATTCCTTCCTCCCTGTCTAGCTGGCTGGTGAATCTGCTGCACCTGATTCTTTCCCAGAGTTCCTATATCTGCCTGAATGTTCTTCCTTTCCTCTCCTACCCTGCTATAGGCCGTCATCTCTTTATTGAACCAATAAAAAGGAGAATAATGTTTATGAAACACTGGGACACGTGATGCTTCATAAAAATAATACCAAGGTCCAGCCTGTACTCAACTCTCTGCCGGTACAGAAATCAACATTAGAATAATACAAAGACAACCTTTACACGGTGCACAAGAAGAATATCCCATCAAAAGCCAAAGTGGTACCCTGCAGGAAGGGACTACTCAAGAAAGCCAGGTTCAGGCACTGGCCCAGGGGTTAAGAGCTCTGCCTGCTCAGCAGAGGTTTGATTCCTGGCATCCATATGTGGCTCAAAACTGTCTGTAGTGCTAGTCACAGGAGATCTGACATCCTCTTCTGGCTCCCATGGACACTAGGCACGCATGTGGTACACAGACATATGTGCAGGCAAAACACTCAAACATAAAAATAATAAGTAACATTTAAATATAAATAAATAACCAGATTCAACTGCTGAACACCTAGAGACTGGTACAGCTGTGGTCCAAGGAGGCCCAGCTGCATCTCAAGCCAACATTAAAACTTGGTGTCTACATGCTGCCTATTTTGTAGCATAGAGACTGCAGGAATTATAGGATCACAGAGCCTCACACTCAGGTTCCAGAGAAAAGCCAACGGGGCCAGGCGTTGTGAAGCAGGTATCTCTCTTGGACTAGCTCTGCTGTATGTCTACATCTTTCTTAAATGATACTCATGGCATCTCCAGCACCCTGGGGTCTCCATCACAGTTCAGGCTTCACCCTCGGAGCTCCATGCCTTGTCTGTTCAAGGGTTCCCTACAGACAAAGTGATATATGGATATTTAATGATATTATGGATATTTAAGCCTAAATTGTTATGGAGACCCTAGAGTATTGAGAATACAGGTTTGGACTGTCTTCTAACTCCAGCTTCAGGCACCAAGCCAGAGATAGCCCACACGTACTGCAGGCAGCAGGCTTTTCCTTTTCCTTGGAAGTTCTAATTTTGTGTGTAGTTTTGTTGTTGTTGTGTTTTGTTTTTCTGAGACAGCATTCTTCTTTGTAGCCCTGGCTGTCCTGGAACCCACTGTGTAGGCCAGCCTGGCCTCAGGGAACTCAGAGATTATCTACCTCCGCCTCCTGAGTGCTGGGACTGAAGGTGTGTGCCACCACATCCAAGTAAAGTTCTCATTTTAACAGTGAGAGGAAGACATAGGTTTGTAGGTTATCTCATTGCTGGAGTGATTGTGTAACGTGTTCCTTGAGTTTCGTCCTCAGCACTTATTAAAATAAAAGTGAGGAGGAGAAAGACCCTGTCTGTAAGTAGCATTGCTTGCAGGACAAATGAGAAGGTGTTTGGAAAAAACTATGGGGGCTTCTGTGGTTTCTTACGAGGTTCAGACGGACACGGTGTCCGATAAATGTTAGGTAAAGTCTAGCTACACACTTGGTGGCTGTCAAGTCACAACCTTCATCCATTTCTCTCTATGTCATCGGCTTCATGAACTTCCTGTAGCATAAGGCTGCGTCAGCTTCTAGAAGGTGAGCAGACACCACAGCTTGACTTCATCCTTCAGGCTGTACCTCGTCTTCATAGGTTTGTAGCTCAGTTCCGTGCTTTCCCTAGACAACTCCCCTCCAACAGGCAGCGGTTCTGTCAGAGGAAGGCGTGTGTGCATGCGTGTGTGCGTGTGTATGTGTGTGGCTGTCTTCAGTCTCTGCCATCATCTTTTATAGGCAGATAATGTGTCTGCTGTTCTAGATGAAGAAGCTACAAACACAAGGTGGAGAGTGTAACTGGGGAAGAGATCCAGGGAGAGAGTTTGTCTCTGGGTAAAGGCTCGGGCCACATGAGCTTTCTGACTCATGCTCAACAGGCTTCCATGGAACTGAACGAGAAGTAATAAGGAGCAAACTGACAAATGTCCCAGGGTAGAAGTGTCCCCCCGTGTTGTCACATGAACAGTGTTCTGGGGACCAGGCACTGAGTATATAGTGTTTAGGGGAAGTAAACTCAGATATATGAGAGAGGGACATTTGCTTAGGAATGTTTTCTTTTCCCATGTTGACAGGTTCACTGTGACGCTGTTTCCTGAATTGTGACCAATAGCAGTAACGTATGCTTAGCTTTGCGATTTCTCCTTTCAGTATTCTGAATGTAACATATGTTGGAATTTTTTTTTTTTTTTTTACAATGATAGTATGGGAGTTTGTTTTATTTTATATTTTTTGGTTTTTAGAAACACAGTTTTCCTGTGTAGTTCTGGCTGTCCTGGAACTCTCTCTGTACACCAAGCTGGCCTTGAACTCACAGAGATCTACCTGCCTCGGCTTCCTGAGTGCTGGGATTAAAGGCATGTGCCACCACTGCCTGGCTATAGGATTTTTATTAAAACATTAGCCAAACAGTGACCCTGAAAGAATTTTTGGGAGGACATTTGAAAATTTAATCCTAGAATATAATTTAGGAGTTGGTCATGGATTTAGCATTGTAAGGCCCTGTTCAATATCTTCCATCAAAAAGGCAAAAGTAATACAGCCAGGAGAACGCTTGTAATCTTAGCTACTTGGGAGGGTAAGATGGTTTGGGAGTTCAAGATCAGTCTGGGCGACACAGAAAGAGATTTTGTCTCAAACAAAGCAATAGGCTTGGAGGCTTTCACTCAATAGGAAGTATGAATTCAATGTGAGATAGACAAAGTCATGTCCATGTGGAGATATTTGTAAAGATTTTATAATAGCTTGCAGATAACTTGATGGAACCCTGAAGAATAAAAATATTCTCTTTGAGGAGATGACCTACAAGTGAATCTCACTCAAAACACTTTAAATTGGCCCTGCGCACAGAGCTCTCCCTTTAGTGGAAGGTGAACTGGTTTTTAGATGTGCTGGGAGATTGGACCCCTCCCCTTGATGAACGTCCATAGTATACAGAAGATGGAACCTCCCAGCTTTCTCATCTGTCAGTCATAATTATATTTTCATCATGGAGATTAAATGCAAATTCCTACAGGGCATTCAGCATGGCTCTCACCACTTGGCCAAATGTCTGCTCCACACAGCTCCCATCGGCCACACCGCCTGGCCAGATGACTGGTCCACATAGCTCCCATTGGCCATACCACCTGGCCAGATGTCTGCTCCACATAGCTC
>CM052712.1:75795568-75878735 GCA_028551405.1 Uromys caudimaculatus
CCCATCGGCCACACCGCCTGGCCAGATGTCTGCCCCACATAGCCCCCATCGGCCGTACCATCTAGTTTGCATCGGAGGAAAAGTGAACGTGAAGTACCTCCCACTCCAGCACATGAAGGGAGTGCCAAAGCCGTGAGGAAGACCATCACGGTGCTCTTTCCAGGAAGACCTGGCCATCCTGGATGGGCGCAATATGGCGGCCTTTGGAACAAACTCCAGCTCTGTCTGCCAACTCACTCTTAAAGGCTTCTTTCCTTTTTGCAGTCATAGCTGGGAGAGTATAAACCTTTGATCTCTATTCTCTTGAGAATAATAAATCCTCCCTAAATTTGATATCCTACTACACTCCATGTCAGATGTAAGTGAAGAGTCGAGTTGAGATTATTATGTTTATACACGTACCTTGTCACGACAAGCAACCTTGTGGTAGTTTGATTCCTAGACTATGCTGACTGTGGGAATACATATGTTATGGTTAGAGAGGTGGTAAGACTTAACGAGAGGCAGAAGTGTATTAAATAGAAATCGGTTGGCAGGGACTACGTAAAGAGTACCAGCTGCTCTTCCAGAGGACTACGTTCATTTCCCAGTACCCACATGGTAGCTAATAGCCATCTGTAACTCTGGTTTCAGGGATCTAGTGCCCTCTTCTGGACTCTATTGATACCAGACATTAACGTAGTATATAGACATACATGTGGGCAAAACATCCATACACTTAAAAATTTTTAATTAGAATGGGCACTTTTTAAAAAAAATGGAAGATGATTTAGTGGCTTCCCAAGAGACATTCAATGCTAGTTGTCCCTGAAAATAAGAGCCAGTGCTCTCATGTTTCCAGGTGGTTCCCTTTGGTTGTCTAGGCACCAGGGGTTCGTGAACTTCTAGGCTATAGGCAGAAGACAGAGCCAAAGAATCTCTTGGCCCATCAGACATTAACATCATCTTACAGAATAGTGCTGGGGTAAAGCTGAGATGAATTTAGTAGGACAGAGAATATTTAAAACAAACTTGCCCTGCAAATTTTTTTACATACATACATACACACACACACACACACACACACACACACACACACACACATATATATATATATTTAAAGCATTCAAAATAAGTACACAAAATTCTACCTTTCACTGTTTTGGTTATGAAAAATAACAAGCAGAACCAGATGTGGTCACACACACCTTTAATCTCACACTGGAGAGGCAGAATCTCTGTGGGTTTGAGGCCAACCAAGGCTATGCAGTAAGACCCCATCTCAAAGGAAAAGAAAAAGAACAAACAGATATTATTTCCTCTTCTCTTAGTTTGGACATAAGTGGGCCTGTGTGCTGGGAGCTTTCCTCAGGGATCTCTGGCCTGGAATAACGCAAGGGTTTGGGCAAAGGGGAGAGTGTGAGCAGGGACGGAGTCTCCTCCACCTCGGTCTCTGCAGTTGCCGCCTCGGTTGCACCAAGACGCTGTACCCACAGCCCTGCGCTGAGTCAGGCCCTGGCTGAGAGGCCGACTAGCTGGTGAGGAGTGCGGGAAGCTTCTGGTGGCGTTTGGGAGAGCAGATCTCTTCCCAAGCAGCAGTGTTACGGCTCTTATGATAGAAGCTCTCAGACGATGGAGTAGTTCTCACAACTTTATTCCTTCTGGATGGCGATCTCTCCTACACAGGTTGGGACGGTCTAATATACTGTTTGGGAGGGGTCAGGGGTTTGACAACAGGTACTTCCCATTGGCTTGGTCTGAGAGCTTAAGGGCACCTTATTTGCATGTAGGAGGGCTTGGTGTTGCTCCTATGTGACTAATCTCACATGACAGGCCTCTCTGCAGAGGGTTGTGGAGGTTGTAGCTGTTTTATAAGACCCTTCCAGGAGCGTTGGCAAAAATGTTTTCTGGTCCCTTGTGAACTGCTCCGCTGGGTCGCCCAGAGTTTTCAGCCTGTGCTCAACCGGGTGCCAGATTGCCTGCCACAGACCACTGCCCCACAGACATGTGTATGGGGTGCATGAGTGTGAGCGTCTGTGTGGAGGGCAGCAGTCAATCTCAGATGTTGTTCCTTGGTTACTATTCATTCACCTTGAGTTTCTTTTGAGACAAAGCATCTTGTTGGCCTGGGATTCTCCAGTTCAGTTAGGCACAATGTCAGTCGAAAGCTAGTTCTCAGTAAATGTTGATTGTTGTCATTGGCAACTGCAATCTCCAGAAGGATGCAGTGTCATCCAGTTTAGACTGGCCTGAAGGAATTGCAAGTTAGCAGAAGAGTGATGTCCTAATGGAGGCTACAGAATGATTTGACACCAAACAACAAATACCTGTCATTGTCACCCAGCCCAGGAGGTGGTCAGCATGCTTGGCTGGCTCACGGTTTCTGATGGTGATTACAACAAAAATGAAGTGTATGCTGGTGCCAGTGGCAGTTTGAACATGCCTGGCCCATGGGAAGTGGCGCTATTAAGGGGTGTGGCCTTGTTGGAGGAAGTGTGTCACTGTGTAGGCAAGCTTTGAGGGCTCCTAGTGCTCAACTTCCATCCAGTTCAAAGGGGACCCTTCTCCTGGCTGCCTGTGGACAGTAGTCTCCTTCTGGATGCCTTCTAATCAAGATGTGAAACTTTCAGCTCCTTCTCCAGCACCATGTCTGCCTGGGCTGAACCTCTGAAGCTATAAGCCAGCCCCAATTAAATGTTGTCCCTACAAGAGTTTCTTTGGTCATGGTGTCTCGTCACAGCAGTAAAACCCTAAGAGAATGCTCAATACTGTTCCTGTTGCTCAGGAAGCTCACCCTGTAGACTATGCTCCTCCATCTTTGAGGCAATGGGCTATGGGCCACTGGTAGATTTTGGCCGATAGTAGATAGATGTTTGGAAGGTCCAAGTCATGCTATTTCTCCTATCCCTTAGTCTCAGTGTGAGTACTGGTGGTTTCTTCCCTTCTGGGCACTGCATCCTGCTTGCCTGTCTCCTGCTGTGAAGCTCTACCTCCAGCTGTGAAGCTCTCGCTGTGGTTTGTGAGCTTATTCTGCTATGTAGCCAGGTCTATGTGCCCCAGAGAATCATTTGTTTTCCTGCAGCTACTCTGTCTGGTAACAGACACCACTGGAGCTTCCCATACCAGCAAGAAAAGAATCCTGTGATGTTTAGTGAGCATTTCAGATGAGCCACACACTGTGGAAGGCAATGTGTATCCAAAAAATGACTGAGGTGTCTGCCCTGGAGGAATTCCGTCTGGCCGAGAAACTAGAGACCTAACTGAAGAATGTGGGACAGTGAAGCCATAGTCCCTCCAGTTCCCAGTCTTTGAACTTGAGTGAGTGGGAGTCTGGAAGGGAAGGTTTTTCAAGAGGTTATATAATTTAATAAAATTAAGAATACAAACACTGAGGGCTCAGGAGGTGGTTAAGTGGGTAAGTAGCCTGGCCATTTCATCTCAAACTTTATCAGCAAACACCCAAGGAGCTCCGTCATTGAGCTGATTTAATATGTATAGAAAACCAGCTAGCAGTAGGAGCTAGCCCTTCACCTGTGATTCAGGGGTGTCTAGCAGCTAACCCATCATGTGTGTAATGTGGGGGATGAGGGGGAAAGTGTAGTGACACTAGTGACTTGGCAGATACTGCTCCCCCACGGCCATACGCCACCCAGCACCACATTTTAAGTGACTGAGTTATTGTGGGTACAGATTCCAAACAGGAAAAAGCCAATCGGAGTTTCCAGGGGTCAAGGAAAAACGCTGGGTCAGAAGAGAAGGAAGAAATGGCCTGTTGAAAATGAAAGACGAGAGACGCCGTGGTCAAGGGGTGGCTGGAGAGCACAGAAATGTTTGGGCCACCAGTGTGGGATTTCAGGGAAGGGCGCTCAAGTGGGGCCACTGACCAACTGCTTTCCTTTCACTGCCTTAGACGGCAAGACCTTCTCTGTGCCTCCTTAATGGCGAAGAGAAGACGTAGTCTGCTGATAAGCATCAGCAGAGAGGGCCACTTGATGGGATTTTTATCTTGCAGAAGGTAGTCCTGGACGATGAGTTGAGAGAATGCCAGGAATCCCTGGAATCTAATTAAACTCAGCTAAGAACATAAAGGTTTCATTTTAGAGTCAAAAAAAAAAAAAGAGCCGTACTGATTCCTTTACTTTTGCAAATATTTGAGTTGTTTAATAGACACACATTCCTAGCTTGATGTCAATCAAATGGAAGGTTGGAAGCTTGTAAAGTGATGACCCAAGGATGGTTTTGGGGTAGATTTATTATTTCATATAATGTATTTTGATTATGTTCCAGAGCTTTCCCACTTCCCTACCCACTCAACTCCGTGCTCCCTGGCTCTATCCCAAACAACAACAACAACAACAACAACAACACAAACAGACAAACCAACCAACCAAACAAACAAAATCCAGAAAACTAAAAATAAAACAATAAGAAAAAATAATACTAAAACAAAACAAGAAGATCACAAGAGAAAAAGCTTATTTTCCCTTGGCTGACTACTCCTGCTCATGGGGCCTGCCCTGGTGTGTGGTTAACATACAAAGTGCCACTGCACTGGAGAAAACTGATTTTTCCCCTTCGTCAGCAGGTATCAATAGCAAGTAACTTCATGGTTAGGGTAAGACTTGGTGTCCACAACTCAGTGCTGGGATTGTGTCTGGTTTATACCTGTGCAAATCTTGTGTGTGCTGCTACAATCTCTGGGTTCATATGTGTTAGCATTCTGTGTAACTCCACCCCACAGTTGCCTGGCAACATCCAGGTATGCTCCGCCCCACAGTTGCCTGGCAACATCCAGGTATGCTCCGCCCCACAGTTGCCTGGCAACATCCAGGTATGCTCCGCCCCACAGTTGCCTGGCAACATCCAGGTATACTCCGCCCCACAGTTGCCTGGCAACAGCCAGGTGGGCCTGGCCCACTATAAAAGGAACTGCTTACCCCTCCTCTCCCTCTTGCCTTCTTGCCTCCTTCCCCCCTCTTTCCCCATTCCCCCCCACCTGGTCATGGCCGGCCTCTACTTCTCTACTCTACTCTCTCCCTCTCTCTGCCTTTCTCTGCCTCTACTACCCTCTTAGCTCCTCTCCCCATGCCCTAAATATACTCTATTCTATACTATACTGTGGGGTGGCTGGTCCCTCAGGGGGAAGGGATGCCTTGGCATGGGCCCGCTGAGGAGCCCCCTTCCCCCACACCTCACCACACACACATAGAACATATTCTTATATCTCTTTATCTTTTTATAAACACATCAATATGTGTATCAGTCCTGTTGTGTCTGAAAGATGCTATAACCTTGGAGTCATCCATCCCCTCTGGCTCTTACAGTTTGTCCACTTCCTCTTCTACAGAGATCCCTGACCCTTAGGGGAGGGTTTGATGAAGACATCCCATTTGTGATTCTCCCTCCCTCTCTCCCTCCCTCTCTCCCCACATAGTCCAGTGTTAATTGGTCTCTGAGAAGAAGATTCTCTGATGCGAATCACCTATGCGTACAGCACTGTGTTATTAGGAGTCATTTCATTATGGTCTTCCTTATCAGAATAATGATGGTAGATTTTTCTCTAGGTCCATAACTTATTAGCCTCAGTTCTTGACT
Source organism: Uromys caudimaculatus (assembly GCA_028551405.1). NCBI lineage: Eukaryota > Metazoa > Chordata > Mammalia > Rodentia > Muridae > Uromys > Uromys caudimaculatus. The sequence continues at coordinate 75,801,143 of CM052712.1, forward strand.
ACTTTAGCAGTGTCAGGTATGGATTTTGTCTCATGGAATGGCCTTAAATCCAACCAAAAAGCGGTTGGTTCTTTCTGTAACGTTTGTGCCAGTATTGCACCTGGAAGCCCTGGATGCTGTCATAGGTCACAGGGTTTGTAGCTGGGCAATATTGGTTATTATTTTTCTCCTGAGGTAGTGTACAGGGTACCTTCTGATACCATGAACACTAGTCAGTAGGGGATGAAGCTTTTTAAAGGGGAAGGATTCTGAAAAGAAGGGGATTTCTTCCTCAATGATCTCCAAGCCTGCTAATGTCTGCCTAGCTACCTATCATTCTCCCCTCAGGAGTTGTGACCCTAAAAATCATTTAGAATATGAACATCAAGTTAATTTGACTGCTCTAGCTGGCTTTGGGAGTATAGAGAGGATTAGGGTCTCTACTCATATTGACTTTCAGGCCCTGAAAGGTGATCCAGGGGACTCAGAATTAGATTGCCCTGGGACCACCTGAGTATGAATCAACTGTAAACACGAGTAGGTGAAATTAAGACAACAGTTGAGTTCACAAGGTCCAGTGATTAATGCCATCAGCACTAACATTAAAACAGATTTAACACTTTCATGATGAAAACCCAAAAGTCCAGCTTTAGAGCAGTTAAGCAATGAGAGAGTGGTGGTGTTTGGCACATGTAATGGTTTGAATGAGAATGTCCCCCATAGGCTCAGATATTTGAAGACCTGTTCTTCATTTGGTGGTGCTGTTTGGGAGGGTTTAGGAGGTTCAGCCTTGCTGAAGTAAGTCTATCACTGGAGGTGGGCTGTAGGATGAAAAGCCTTCTCGTTTGAGCTCACTCTGGCTCTGGCTTTCTCTGTCTTTGCCTTTCTCTCTGTCTTTCTGTCTCCTCTGTCTGTCTCTGCCTGTCTCTATCTGTCTCTGTCTCTGTCTCTGTCTCTGTCTCTGTCTCTGTCTCTCTCTCTCTCTCTCTCTCTCTCTCTCTCTCTCTCTCGTGCCTGTGGCTTGAAGACCTGAGCTCTCAGCTTACTGCTCTGGCCATCATATCTGTCTCCTGAAGCCGTCCCGTCTCTCCCGTTATGAACTCTAATGCTCCAGAGTCATAAGCTAAGACAAACTCTCTTCTATAAACTGCCTTCCTGGGTCTTAGTATTTTACCACAGCAACAGAAAAGGAACTGACATAGCGTGGCCTTAGTCTGACTTGTAGATATTGTAAAGCAAAGGAGACATAAACAGAATTATCAGGAACAAATATACAAACAGCAGTATGCTTATGGCTAGGAAAAGGATGAGAGTCCTTCGATTTAATTAGAGCTGGAATGGTTGTAATTACCTCACATGTCAGTGGTCCCATTATTTGCTTTATATTATCAATTGTTAAAATGTTTGAATATAGTTTCCCAATGGGTATTTAAAACCATGTAAGTAACCAAAATTATATATCTATATCTCTATCTCTCTAACTCTGTCTCTATAATCTCTATCTCTATATCTATATCTATAGATATACTGTTAAAGCCAGTTGAGTCTCTAAAGGTTGCTGTACTCTGGAGGAACCTCTGGCTCCTTTGGCCTCTTTTTCCAGTTTTCTATCTGTGTGAGGATAGCTCAAAGGCCTTGCTTGACCATGGCTGTCTTAGTTAGGGTCATTATCACTGTGATGAAACACCACGATGAAAAGCAACTTGTGGAGGAAAGGGTTTAATCGGCTTACATATCCTGAAGCACAGTTCACTGTGGGAAGCCTAGGCTGGAACTCAAACTGGGCAGGAATCTGGAGGCAGGAGCTGATGTAGAAGCCATGGAAGAATGTTGGTGACTGACTTGCTCCTCATGCTTACTCAGCCTGCTTTCTTATAGAACTCAGGATGGCCAGTCAGGGTGGCTCCACCCACAATGGACTGGGCCCTCCCAGTCAGTCACTAATTAAGAAAATGTTCTACCGGCTTGCCTGTAGCCTGATCTTATGGAGACATTTTCTCAGTTGACATTCTATCCTCTCATGTGATTAAGTTTGTGTCCAGTTCATATAAAACTAGCCAGGATGTGGCTTCACTTGGAAGCGTAACAGAGGACATTTTTCTTGTGTGGACCTTCCTCTTTGTAGAATGGACACTGGTTAGAGATCACTTGGCAGGGTTTCGCTGGCCTCCCTGAAGAAAAGGACAGGTGACTCACCAGGGATTATAGGGCATTTTAAGAGACATCCCTTAGTCCTCTGGAATCTAATTGATCTTGGAGAGCAAGTGGCAAAATATTGTCTCTTTTAATCTCTCTGCGTTAGTATAGGCCTCCAAGTATGGCGACTGAACACCCAGAAGGCCAGTTTCTCCATTCTGGCACTTTTAGCCACTGTGTAATATTTATATAGAGCTTAGGCCAAAACCCATATGCATATTTTTTCACTTTATTTTATGTGTGTAGATACATCATCTGAATGTATGCTTGGATACCACATGTTTGCAGTGCCAGGAGAGGCCAGAAGAGGGCATCAGATCCCCTGGTGTTATAGATGCTTGAGACTGCCATGTGGGTGTTGGGAATTGAACCCAAGTCCCTAGAAGAGCAACCAGTGCTCTTAACTTGCTCTAGCACCCAAATCCAGATACTTTGAAATAAATCTTGCTTAGCATATCCAAGTGTCATCTGGCACATGTCTTGTAAAACCTACTCGGCTTTGGTGACGCGCTTAGCCTTTCCAGTTTTCTTTCCCATTCTGGAAACATACCCAGCCATCTTGACCTAGTCTAGACACAAAGTCTTGTTTACTGAAAGCTGGTTATTTCCATTCTTGCATCTTTCTGGCATCTTTTTCCTTCTGTTTCCATTTTATTTTTATTTCCTTTTTTCATACTGTAAGACAGAGTCTCATTCACAAATAAAATTACCACCTGACTTAGTCCATGTTCTATTGCTGTGAAGAGACACTGTGACCACAACAACTCTTAATAAGGAAAGCATTTAATTGGGGCTTTATACAGTTTCACAGGTTTGGTCCACTGTCATCAATGCAGAAAGCATGGCAGCAGGCAGGCAGACATGGTGCTGGAGAAGGAACTGAAAAGTCTACAGCCAGGTCCGCCGGCAGTAGGAAGAGTGAGCCATAGGCCTGATTTGGGCTCTTGAAACCTTAAAGACCCACCCCCAGTGCCATACTTCCTCCAATAAGGCCACACCTAATTCAACAAGACCACATCTCCTATTCCCTCTCAAGAAGTTTGGATATTCCTTTTCAACCATCACAACACCTGTGCTGGTTAGTTTCTTGTCCAACGCCAAGCAGTTACTCTCTCCAGTGGACCATAGAAGAAAGAGGGGGCTAGGCAGGAGACACATGGAGTCCCATGATCAATCCACGTCATTTAGCAGAGGCACATGAAACGTATGAAGTCTCAAAGAGGGCAGTGGAGGTGTGGAGGCTGGCACTCTATTTTAGCCAGAGAACAAGCAGGCCTGGAGATGTATGTCCGAGAGAGAGAGGTGGGGAGCACTAAGACTTAGTACACTCTGTATCTCCCACCTTAGCAGGCTGCCTGTGGATAGGGAAACTAAGTTTCTTTTAGAATCCAGTAGATGCAGTATGTGAAATAACTGTCTCAAAAACCAAAGGGCTTGGGTGGGAGAGATGGCTCAGCGGTTAAGAGCACCGGCTAGTAGAGTAACTCTAGTCCCAAGGCATCCGACATTCTCTCCTGCCCTCTGAAGGCACCAGCTATGTGTGATGCATATACATTCGTGAAGGCACTCACACACATACATTAAAATTAAAATAATTTTAAGTAGACTTTTGTGGAACTGACAGTGGGAAGATGGGGTGGGGACTTGTGAAGACTATAGACACAGTGGTTTTGGGGACAGTGATAAAAATATTACAAATAGGGCTGGAGAGATGGCTCAGTGGTTAAGAGCACTGACTGCTCTTCCAGAGGTCCTGAGTTCGATTCCCAGCAACCACATGGTGGCTCATGACCATCTATAAAATGGATCTGATGCCCTCTTCTGGCATGTAGGTATACCTGTTATACTCATATACATGTAGGTATACCTGGTATACTCATACACATAAAAATAAATAAATAAATAAATAAATAAATAAATAAATAAATAAATAAATAAATAAATCTTTACAAACAAAAAAACAACCCAAAGGATTCAACCATGGAGGTCTGGTAATCAATCATGACCTCCTTAGTCTGATATAGGAAAGTATTGACCTTAGTACATGGCAAAAGGCATCACACAAGTATAGTCTATGCTAGATAGCCAATTGTCATGCTGGCCTTCGTTGCTTAGTTACACTCTCAAGCGTCTGTCTCTGTTTGGTAAAAAGCTGCCTGTTTTAGAATTGAGTTGGGGGGATTATGATGGATTTTGACTTCAACTCTGGATTTGAATTTTGGCTCTGCTATTAATAACATTCTTAACCCAGGAATCCTTGGATGGCAAAGATTGAGTGTTGTCCTTGGGAGAAGGTGTTTAAGTCAAGTGGGCCCAGAGTAGAGAGAGAAAGATGGGAGAAGGGGGATGTCTTCATGAGCCTTGGTTTATAAAAGGAAAATGGGTGAACTTAGAGATCAGCACAACAAACAGAGGTCCAGAAGCACACAGACGCTTTCCAGGGTGGTGGGGAAAAGGGACAGAAGTTCAGAAAAGCGCAGGAGCCCACAAAAGAGGGGCCAGGACCTGGGTATAGACAAAGAGCCCAGTAAAGACAAAGGGCCACCAGAACCCCAAGAGTAAGGCAAAGCCAAGGTCCTCCCAGAACTCTGACAGAAGGTAAGAGAAGATGGACCATGAGGGTGAGGAGAGGCACAACTGTAGAGGTGTGTGTCCTGACCACTCTCAGAGGACAGAGGGTAAGAGAGTTGATGACAGAGCGGGTACCAGAGGGCAGCATGTCTCTAAGTGGGGGAGGGGCCTAGAGGAGGTTGTGTGGGAAGCATCAGAGAGTAAAGATAGGTTTTGATAGGCTTGTTACACAATCTTCTTAAAGTCCCCTTTAGTTTTGGAGCAGAGTATTTTTTTTTTTCCAGAAGACTCACAAAGTAGAAACGACCCAAATGCCTCTATCTATTCGTGGAATAGATATTGTTTAGTAGTAAAAAAGCAATTTGTTCGTGCTAAAGTTTGGATGAACCCTGAAGGTATTGTGCTGAGTGAAAGAAGCCAGCCACAGAAGACCATGTACTATATGACATAAAATATCCTGACCAGGCAAGTTTATAAAGAGAAGAAAGCAGACTTGAAGGGGCAGAAGAGAAGGCTCACTTGCTGCTCGTGCAGAGGACCTGGATTTGGTTCCCAACACTCACATGGCAATTTATACCTGCCTGTCACTCCAGTCCCAAAGCATCCAACACCCTCTCCTGACCTCTGAAGGTACCAGCTATGTGTGGTGCATATGCAGACACTCACACATATATATTAAAATTAAGATAATTTTAAGTAGATTTTTGTGGAGCTGATAGCAGTGGGAAGATGGGGTGGGGACTTGTGAAGGCTATAAACACAGTGGTTCTGGGGACAGTGATAAAAATATTCCAAAGTCATTTATGATGATGTTTGTACAACTCCATGAATAACTAAAGCCCCACTGGGCTGTGTACTTTACAAGGGTGAACGTTACAGCATCTAAATTGCATCATGAAGCTGTCAACAGCAAACATAAGCCAAGATAAGCAGAGGTGGTCAGAGAAACTTTTGAAGCGGAGGCAGGGATGGAGTATTGGCGGTGTCCAGAGCTACAGCCTGACCTTGGAAGTGAGTACAGAAGATCCTGGCAGGGAGCCCAGGAAGACAACAAGTGCTAGAGGGTCCTATAGGTCATGGCCATCTAGAGTGGTAGCAGGAGTTACCCTGGCAATGAACCTGCCAGTTAGCCAGGAGAGAGAAGCCTCCACTGAATGAGGAGGAGGACCTGAGGGCTTTCGGATATCACAGGAAGCCTTGCGTGTGGGGCCGGGGTGTGGGAGTCGGGTGAGGGAGTGGGAGGGAATTCTGATAGCAGGAAGTTCAAAGCCAGGGGGTGGATAGAGGGCAGTCTGGAATTTGAGTCTAACAGACTCAAAGAAATTCTTAAGGACTCGGAGTTATGTTTATTCCCTCCATTTATCTATCCATGCAGTATGCATTTGCTCTATCACTGGTGATACTGTCTATTCATGGAGTCCTCTCCGTAGATGATGCTGGGTGTGGTGGAGGGGACTTTGGTGGCCTCAGTGTCCAGAGACTGTATGATGACTTCATTTCCAGCAGTTTTACCAGGACATGTTGCCTGAAGGTGGCTGGAAGGCTGTGATCAGCGGGCAGCTTTCCACCCACCACTGGCCTCCGTTGTTCAATTACACTACAGAAGCATCTGCCTCCGTTGTTTCAAGGGCTGCCTGTTTAGACTAGAATAGGGAGGTTATGATGCACGTTGGCTTCAGGTCTAAGTCCGATTTTGAATTTTGGCTCTGCTATTTATAACTATCAACTCGGGCGTTGTCTTAATTAGAGTTTCTATTGCTGTGATAAAACAATTTGACCAAAACCACCCTGGAGAGGAAGGGATCTATTTGGCTTACAGCTTGTAGTCTTTCATCTAGGGAATCTAAGGCGGGAACTCCAGACAAGGACCTGGAGGCAGGTACCCGTACTTTTTCCTCATGACTTGCTCAGCCCACATAGCACCCAGATCCACCAGCCACAGTGAGCTGGACCCTCTTACATAAACCATCAATCGTGAATCAAGAAAATGCACCACAGTCTTCCCTAGAGGACATCTGGTAGGGCCATTTTCTCAATTGAGGGTCCTTTTTCCCAAATGACTTTAGTTTGTGTCAAGTTGACATAAAAGTAGCCAGCATAGACATCTTATTTAATATTGCCGTCTTAGTGTTGTGATTGACAAAATGCTCTCGTGTGTTGGTGAGAATGGATCCTCGATATCCTAACAGGTGGAAGACACTATGTCTTCTTCTCTTTCTTCCTGCACTTCCAGGGACCATGTCTGAGCAGATGTCCTCTCTAGGCATCAGCGTCATCAAAATGATTTAGCTGATTTCTGAACGGACAGAGCCAGTGATCGCTTACTTAACTATACCTTGTAACATTTCTCAATGGTTTTGGGGTGTTTTGTTTTAAACTGGGCTGCAGGTATGATTCAGTGGTAGAGCCTTTGCCTAGTAAAACGTAAAAAACAAAAAACCAAACAAAACCAAAAAACCTCAAGTGCTTTATAAAGCATTTCTGATCTTTTACTGCAGGCTACAGGAAAGTATTTGTATTCCTGATTTACCAAGGAAAATATAAATGACTGAATAGTCTTAATGTTTACTGCACATGTTTCCCTGCGTGCCTTGCGTGCATTCCTTGACTTAATACTCTTAACAATCGTGTGAAGTGTTTCTAGCTTTATCTCCTAGGAAGGGAATAGGTCAGAGAGATCAAATAACTTGTTGAAGGTCACATAACTTCTCAGCCTGGGGGAAGATTTGAACCCTACCATCTGGCTGTAAAGTTTAACCGCCATATGGCCTCTGAGAGATGGTAAGTAAACAAATCATTGTTGAGAACCACAGCGAGAAGAAACCCTTTTGCCAGTTGGTGCTCCGGTGTCTTTCTGGCCTCTGGGATCTCCTACAGCTTGTAGGCTGTAGGGTGATGGAGGCTCAGGGTGATGACTAATGGAATACTATTGTTATCTTTGACAGGCCTGAGGTACCCTTGGGAGTTTTATTGCTGCATTTCCTGGTAGCTCAGCCACTTCTGAGAGTTCTTTTGCAGAGACAAAGAGGCCATTTCCTTGGAGACAATGGTATTAGTAGGCACCCTTGTCACAAGACATTCCTGTCTGTTGCAAGCCAAGTTCTGATATTAATATTAAGCCATGTGTACACTTGTAATCTCAGCACTTGGAAGTAGAGGCAGGCAGATTTCTGTGAGTTCAAGGCCAACCGAGTCGAGTCTGCTTAGAGCACTCCAGAGCATCCAAAGCTATGTAATAAGACTCTCAAACAAACAAACAGACTAATATTAATATTAAAAGTAATACTATGGTCAGGAATTATGGCACACATCTTTAATCTCAACCATCTACTGGGGAGGCATAGGCAGGTAGATATCTGTGAGTTTGAAGCCAGCCTTGTCTATATAAGAAGTTCTGGGCTAGCCAGGGCTACATAGTGAGAACTTGTCTCAAAACAAAAATTAGGTTTACTTTATAATACATGCTATATACATATAAAACATATGAAATATATGTACAGTTTATACATTTTATTTCCTTCCCAAAGAACCCAGCTCTGTCGGTGTGGCAAGTAAGACATTCTCTTCCTTTTGTACTGATTTGTCTTGAGAAGGGGTCTGGTTATGTAACCCTGTCTGCACAGCCATCACTCTGTAGTTCTGACTGCCTCAAATTCACACGGTATTCCTCATGCCAGAGTTTCCTGGGCGCTGGGATTACAGGAGTGCGTACCATCCTGTCTGGCTCCTTATTTTATATATTTTATCTATAACATAACAATAGCTGGTCTATGTATACACACATGTGTACAGAGTGGACTGAAAACACTGTTTACATTAAATGTAAACAAACTAGGGTAATGCAGAAGGTCTTTTTAGGAACATGGACTAAACATGCTAAGACTCCTAGAATTATTTCAGAAATGGTTATAAAATAGAAATAAATGTCTTTACATTTAAAGAGCCATTTATCATAGTTTTCTGTCTGAATGGAACAGAAATGGGAGCCTCATCAGCTTAAAAAACACAGGTTTATCTCTTGCTTCTTTTTGTTTTCATGTGCCTGTGTGTGGTATGTATACATGTGTGTATGTTCACATATATGGCAGCATATGTATATATAGGTACATGTGTACACACACACACACACAGAGGCCAAAGGTTGGCAACCAGTTTCTTCCGTGATAGCCCTCTACTTCATCCACTGAGGCAGGCTCTCTCAGTTGAACCAATAGGGCTAGTCTAGGGTCCAGCTTGTTCCTCGGATTTCCTGTCTCAGCTTCCCAGTACTGGAGTTACAAGCAGGCCACAGTGCCCACTGGGCAGTCATGTGGGTGCTGGGATCTGAACCTGGGTTCTCACACTTTCACGGCAAGCACCTGCTGAGCTATCTCCCCACCTCCTGTTTCTTGCTCATTATGTCCATGGCATGTCTGCAGGACAGCAGCTCACCTAGTTACTCAGCCCTCAGTGACAGAGTGACTAGCCCCTATTGTCTATTCCAACATTGTCAGTCACTGTGCCCAAGGAAAGAACACCTGGAGAAGTAGGGGCAACACGGTTTCCTGTTCAAAACCCAAAAATGGCTTCCTTGTCCCACACAACTGCATGGCTTCTAGCCTCAGACTGTGGCTGAGGTGGGAAGCTGGGAAATTTTTTTTTTTTAAAGTATCAGGGATTGAATCAGGGCCCACCAATGCTTATGTAAGCACTCTGTCACTGACCTGTAACTCCAGCTTTTTAATATTTATTTATTTATTTTAAGACAGAGTCTCACTAAGTGGCCCAGCCTAGCCTTGAACTTGCAATCTTCCTACCTTAGCTTCCAGAGTAGCTGGCATCCTGGGCCTGTGCCATCAGACCCACCCTCAGGAATTCTCAGTGACAGCATTAATGACACCACTGGGTTCATCAGACATCTAGTTTTTTGTTTGGGGGTTTTTGTTTTTGCTTTTAAAGATTTATTTATTATGTATACAGTGTTCTGCTTACATGTATGCCTGCAGGCCGGAAGAGGACACCAGATCTCATTATAGATGGTTATGAGCCACCAGGTGGTTGCTGAGAACTAAACTTAGGATCTCTGGAAGAGCAGCCAGTGTTCTTACCCACTGAGCCATGTCTCCAGGCCAGACAGCTAGTTTTTGATACTGTTAAAGCAAACAAAGGCAATTGAGGACCACCTCTGCCTTCCTGGACTTCTTAATGGCTCGAGGCTTCACAGAGGCCAACTTGAATGAACCATCTCTGTGTCCCACAGTGCCTCACTGCTTGATAAATACATATTTACTTTTGGCTTTTGTCTCCAGGAGGCTTAGAGCCAGATATGTTCCATAGAGCACTCCAGGGAATTAGTAGCGAGGTTTGTCTTGCTTTAAAACACTGACCAAAATGTGATCTTAAACGATAGAAAGTTGAAAATCAAAATGAACGTCTATGAAAACAAGAGTCTTTAACTTTACTCAGTACAATAATAATAGTAATAATAATAAATAATAATAATAATAACAACAACAACAATTAAAGTCCTGGCTAACCCTCGGAATAATGAAGAAGGATCATTGAACTTAGTTTCTCGTTCTTCCTCCCAGACCCATGTTTTCAGAAATAAGACTCAGACTCAAAATATATTTACTAATACCTTGGCCATGTAGCTAGCCTCTTCTCTGACTAGATAGAACTTGAAATATCCCATTTATTCAAGCCTACATTCTGCCTTGCTCAGGTACCATGTGTCTATCTTGTCACATCTTCCTGGCGGATCTCCTCTCTGGCTCTATCCCAGAATTCTTTTTCCTCCCAGATGTCCCACCTCCCATTTCCTGCCTAAGTCATAGGCCATAGGCTTTTTAATTGACAGGTGATGCATCCATCCAATATACAAGATATTCTCTCTACAAGGATGGCTATTTTCCATCCTGACTTCTTTATATACTTTTAAGATAATATTTTATCTTTTGTATTTTACCTTTTTTGGAAAGATATCCAAGTTCACTGTGCTATTGCTAACTCCATAGCATTGTGTAATTATAGCATTGGCTAACTATCGGATAATTACATCCTGGGTTAACTACCGTGGGCTTGTTGAATTGTCTGCCATCCCACATCCAAGCCGACCATGGTGGAACTGCTGGACCTGGAGCTGGACACTAGGGCTGTGGCGTGGATAGATCACGGCTGCTTTCCCCAGGTGTGAGTGAGGCTGACTCTCCCTCTCCACAGATCCATGGACCAATAGGCACAGGAATAACAAATACCCAGGTGGGTAATGAAAACTCCACACCCACGGAATGTATCTTTGCTTCCTCTTTTATTATGTTTTCATTTTGCTCAGATTCCTTCAGCTGCTCCCTCTGTTCTTGTGTGTTGCTAAGGAGTGCCTCAATTCCATTGTAAGATGAGAAGGATAAACAAACAAATGGAGGTGAATACTGACTGCCCAACTTTCTAATTACCCCAGACTGGTTTTATTGGAATCAGCCACCTTGGAGAAGCTGGAGTCTGGACACTTTTCTTGAGGCACGGAAAGCTGAGTGGGCATGGTTGCCCTGGTGAAGCTTGGCCGTTGGCTAGCTTTGCTATCAGATCTTTCCTCTTAGTGAGCAGAAAATCAAGGACTTCAGCCTGGCTGGGTTTCCAGAGGCTGAGGCTCAGTTAGCTGCTCCGGTGTGGGTGGTGCTGAGTAACCTCGTGTCTGGGACCTCTCTGGGAAGCAAAAACTTCCTTCTGACTGTCTCCCTCCTGTGCTTATAAATCAAGTTAATATTCCATCTAGAACTTTAGGAAAATAACCTCTGCCCTCTCCATCAGCCCCTTCCCCGGATGGCTCCAGATGCTAAAATTACATTATGTTCTTCTGATGTAAATGGTCGGAGAAGCATAAAGCTGACTGACTGGGACTGTGCAGTCCGTGAAGCATGCCTCAGGAACCTTTGCCCATGAAAGAACTTCCTATGTCTTTCCTCACATGACCCTCACACAACGTTAGTGTCGTTTGTCCTGTGGTCCTGTATTAAGTAAAGAAATGCATGCTCAGAAAAGTGCACATTGTCCAATATGGGGAGGAGGAATCCATCCTGTGATGGCCCAAGCCCAGAGTGTCTAGTCTTTATCCCTCGTGCCGCCTCTTCCCCTTCGGTTGCTTCCCAGCTAGGCTATAAACTTAGGAGAGAATAATACACCTCTTATCTTAAAAAAAAAAAAAAAAAAAAACAAGTTTTTGCACGATCTTTCATACTATCTTAGTCACTGTTCTATTGCTGCAAAAAGACACGCTGACCAAGGTGAACTCATAAAAGAAAGCATTTAATTGAGGGCTGACTTACGGTTTCAGAGGTTTAGTTCATTATCATGTTGAGAAACATGGCAACACACAGGCAGATGGGGTGCTGGAGAAGTAGCACAGAGCTACATCCTAATCCACTGGCCAAGAGAGTAAGGGGCTCTGGGCTTGGTGTGGGCTTTTGAAACCTCACAGCCCACCACCAGTGACACACTGCCTCCAACAAGGCCACGCCTCCTAATCCTTTCAAATAGTGCCACTCCCTTGTAACCAACCTTGCAGATCTATGAGCCTATGGGAGCCATTCCTTTTTCAAACCATCACACATACTAAGCTGTACACGTGTATTCCAATATAAAGAAAGCTGTAGAATTTTATAGTGTGAGGCACACATTTCTGTGTGTAAGGCTCTGTCCCGTAGTACAGAAGAGACATTATCCATGGTTTGTAGATGAGAGGCCCATCCAGGGTCCTATAATGGAAGGACAAAGTTGGGATCAAAGCATAGGATTCATGAATCCCAGGCGACTGTCCTAAGCCACGAGACATACCCCTGAGTGACCCTGAGTGATCCAGAGATGGAATCCTCAATGGAAGAATCCTGGCCATCCAACATTGGAGAGAGGCAGGGAGGTCATGGGCGGCCATCATGGCAGGACCATTGTTACTCAGTTCACAGAACCATTTCTGTTTGTTTATAGCCCCGCAGTTAGTTCTGGGTCCCTCGAAAGGCTGTGTAATTTCATAGAATGGAGAGCTCAGGCACAGATTTTGGAAAGAATTTTGTATTTATTTCATTGTCCACACTTCATGTACAGTTCAAAACCAAGACTATCCAATGAGTAACAATGACTCCCGGAGAACAGAATGTAACATTCAGAACAATCGGAAGGTTTTTTATTTTTTTATCTGCCAAATACTATATATAACTTTGCTTGTTACCATGAACAAATACCTGACAAGAAGCAATTTAAGGACTGAAAAGGTTTATCAGTCCCTAGGCTAACTGGGGGGTGGGTTGGGGGTGTGTCCATCCCTCAAGTTGGGGAAGGGGCGGCAGCAAGAAGGTAAAGTTACTAGTTACTTAGTCAGGAAACAGAGAGCTGACAGGAAATGGTGCTGGGCTTTAAAACCGGAAGACCCACCCCCAGCAACACACTTCCTCAAGTGAGGCCCCACCTCCTAAAGGTGCCACAACCCCCCCAAATAGCACCATTACCTAGGGACTATTTTAAACACTTGAGCCCATGGGGGGAGGGGCTTCACATTTCAAACACAAAACCCTTTATCTTTTTAATATTTGGTGTTTTGCTTATCACTTTAATGCAGTTATTGCTCCTAATAGAGGATACACTTGTTCTCAAGTCACCAAGAAAGTAGCAAACGGACTGCACGTTACACTGCATGAACTACCCTTCCCTCCCCGGAGCCCCACCATGCCAATCTGCAGGAAAGCGCTGTGAGGAAAAGGATGAATCTCTCAAGTTTAGACACCACATAGCAGTGAAATTCAGGTGTGACTGCCTTCTGCAGGATGAGCTGGATTCTAATTCAACCCCAGATAGAGAGGAAATTAAGCAGAAGGTGTTATGTGTTCAGTTTTGTGTAGCCACCTCCCTACCGCTGGGGCGGTGGATGGCAGCTTGTTTTCTCATGGATGGTCTGGGACTGCTGTTAAACCTATAAGCCTATGCAATTGGTTTCCAGTCCTTAGGAGCCCTGAAAGAGAAGGATCAGGACACAGAAATGTAGAGAGTGTCGGGTTTCTTGGGCACTTGAGGGATTAGACTGACAAGTGAAGAAATATTAGTCTGGGACAAAGATCTTGAGGGTTCTCAGAGGCAGCAGACTGGAGGATGTGGGCTTTGAAGTCTGTCTGGAATTCCACCCCAGCTCTTTCCTCTTCCTAATGTTCAGCCATGCACAAGCCTTTCACCCTCTAAGTGTCAGTGCCTTGTTCTGTAACTGAGAATTTATGTAAATTTATTATAAACCAAGTGCATATGCTAACCTTACAAAGACCTCATGACAGTCCGGTTGAGATAGTATCATTATTGAAATATGAGGCACCCAACACCTGGTCGCTATGACAATGATGTGTTGCTCATCTAGATGATGAATACTGGGCACTGATCTTGGTTCCTGCGCTGTTCTGCATGCTGGGAGCAAATTAAGGCAGGTATCAGTCAGACTTCTCATAGACTGATATTCGAGTGAGAGACAGGTAATAAGCCAGACACATGAGAAAAGTTATAGGTCACGGGGCTAGGGAGGGGCTAGGGAAATGATTGACAGATGAAGAAAGGTACTCGCCCTTAATCCCACATGGTAGAAGGGAAGAGCTGGTTGTCTGACTTCTACACACATTATGTCCTACATGCTTATGTGAATAAATGTATAAAATGTGTATTTGTATTAAGTGCTGGTTGTGGATTAAGTGCTAAGGGAGAAATGCAGTTGAGAAGGAAGATGAAGACTTAGAAAGGTATGGCTGGTGGTGTAGCTCAGTGGTAAGGCACTTGAGTGGCAGGCGTAAGGCCTTGGGTACCATCTCTAGCTGTAAGGAAGTAGTTGGGAATTCTATTTCTAGCTTGGACATAATGATAAAGTCACCTGGGCATAATGCCTTCCAGACTAAGCTAACATCAGATAGAGCCCTGAAGTGAGACTGTGCTGTGTTCCACCACAAGGAGGGAACTGACTCCCGAAGTCCCTCTGACACATGCCTCCCATCCCACATGTGCACACAAATAAAATGCCATTTAAAAATGATTAAAATCAATTCAACTAATTACTGTAGGTGTAGATAAACTTAGAATTTCAGGAGAGAGAAAAGCACATTTATGCTGTGGGTTCTGATGTATGCATCTCCACTTCCTTTGCTAGCTTAGGGATATATCCTGGTCAGGGTTGCCTGGTGTTATCTGAAGCTCTTTAACCTGTTGACAATCACATTCCTGGAGTAAGTAAATTCTATGCAGGTGAAACTAGATAAGGAATGTCGGTGACCTTGTTAGCTGCCAATGTATCAGTCCAAAGATTAAAATAATAAGCTTTTTCCCCAGTGACTCTTGTCGGACAGTGTCAGCACTGCATGAATTCAAGAAGATTGTAAATATTCTTTTTTTTTAAGTCATGACAATGATTTTAGATAGTGTCAATAATCACATGAGCTTGGGGCTTGGGGAGATAGCTCAGAGGTTCCAACTATGGGTTGTCTTCCAGAAGATTAGAGTTTAGGTCCCAGCACCCATGTCACATGGCTCACAAGCACCTGTAATTCCAGCCTCAGGGGACTCTTATGCCTCTAGCCTCCTCCAGCACCAGCACTCCTGACCACAAATCCATACTCAGAGAGACAGACAGACAGACAGACACACACAGACAGACAGACACACAGACACAAACACACACACACACACATACACACACACACACACACACACACACACACACACACACACACACACACGCTGACTTGGCTGCTATCAGTTTGTTCCGACAGTTCCGTTTATCAGTTGTTAAGATAAACAGAGACAATATTGATACAATCAGTTACAGTCAGTAGCTTCAACTTGCGTGGCAACCATGTTTATCACCAAACCATCAACAAACATTGTGTCAACTGACATTGTGCTAGCAAATGAACAGGCCGGGGAAGGGCTGTCAGCCGTGAGGGAGGAGGAGCTATGGGCATCCTAAGGCATTATCAGACAAAGTAGCAACCTTTATTTTCCCTAAATGGCTGAAATGTGGTAGACATGGGCTCAACACTTGTGAAAACAGCTTCATTTAAAACCCAGGGTAGGCCTTTTGGGTGAGACGCCCATTTTGGGGTACAGTCCTGGGTAGATCCAGGCACTAAGCAGGCTTCCCAGAGTCCTCCTCCCTTTCCTGGAAATTGCTGACCTTCCAGGGAGAATTGCTTATGTGGATCAGTTGAAGTGCCCTTAAGATAAGAAAAAAAATCCAGCCTTGTTTTTACCAGGCTGCCTCTCTGGCACCAGCATTTTTAGTTACGGACAAAGATGTGAACTATACTAAAAATATGTTAGAATGTAAACTCCGGGAAGAAGGAGAGGATACAGGTAATTTCCCCGGGTCCAGGAGAGTGCCTGGGAATGTTAGATGCTCAAAAACGTGTGGGATGGGTGAATGGATAAATCTTCCCCCCCCTTTCTCTCTCTCTCTCTCTCTCTCTCTCTCTCTCTCTCTCTCTCTCTCTCTCTCTCTCTCTCTCTAGTTTCTGACCTCAGGAGTTTAAGTGCTGGAAATGGGGCATGATCAGAAAGATGGAGAAAAAAGGCTAGTCTCAAGATAGGCAGGAGCTGCTCACAGGAGAGTAGGTAGACATGGACGGGGTCTATTTGGGTTGATAAGAATGCCATGTTGCTACAGAAAATGTGGTACATTTACACAATGGAGTACTACTCAGCTATTAAAAACAATGATTTAATGAAATTTGCAGGCAACTGGATGGAACTTGAAAATTTTATCCTGAGCGAGGTAACTCAGTCACAAAAGAACGAACATGGTATGTACTCACTGATAAGTGGATATTAGCCAAAACGTTGGGAATACCCAAGTTTCACTTTACAGTAACTGCTGGACTGAGAGTGAGGTTCCAGATGGAGGAGTTGGAGAAGGGACTGAAGGAGCTGAGGGAGTCTGCAGCCCCATGGAGGGAGCAACAATGTCAACTGGCCTGACCCCCCCCCCATCCTCATAGAGGCTGGACCACCAACCAAAGAATACACATGGAGGGACCCATGGTTCAGACCACATATGTGGCAGAGGAGGGCCTGCAGAGGAGGGCCTTGTTGGCCATCAGGGGGAGGAGAGGCCCCAGTAAAGGGGAATGTCAAGGTGGGAATATGGGAGTGGGCGGGTGGGTGGGTGGGAGGTGGAATTCCCTCATAGAGGTGGGGGAGGGGGAGGGGATAGGGGGTTTCCAAAGAGGAGATCTAGAAAGGGGGAAACATTGGAAATGTAAATAAAGTATCAAAAAAAAAAAAAAATGCCATGTTGGAGCAAAGACCTGAAAGTATCGCTGGAGAATCAAAGCAGGAAGTAGAAGCTGGGGGTGTAACCTAGTGACAGGGCATGAGCCTCTGGGCTCACTCCCAGCAACACAAAACAAAAGCAGGCAAGTCTAAGTAGGTGCCCAACTAATGTTTTACAAAGAAATACCATTTCAAACATTATCTCAGCCTCTGCTTCTCCAGTTTCATAAATTAATTTGTTAATTAACTTTTTAAAAGTAAGCGCGTGGAGGGTGGTTGGAGCGTTGGCTCAGAGGTTAAGAGCACTTGTTATTCTTGAGAAGGACCCGGAGTTTGATCCCAACAGCCACATGGTGACTCTCAATGGTCTGCAACGCCAGTCTCAGGGGATCTGAAAACTTCTGACATCTGTAGGCATCAGGTACGCACATAATGTGCATATATACACTCAGGGTGTGGTGGTTTGGATAGATATGGCCCCTATAGACTCAAGTATTTGAAAGCTTGACCCATGGGGAGTGACACTAGTAGGAGGTGTGGCCTTACTGGAGGAAGTGTATCACTGTGTGGGCGGGCTCTGAGGGCTGCTGGTACTCAAGCTCCGCCCTCTATGGAATCCAGTCTCCTCCTTGCTGTCTTCTATCAAGATGTAGAGCTCTTGGCTCCTCCAGCACCAAGTCTGCCTGCATGCTGCCATGCTTCCCACCATGATGATAATGGACTGAACCTCTGAAACTGCAAGCCAGCCCCAATAAAATGTTTTCCTTCATAAGAGTTGCCTTGGCCACTGAGGTCCCTTCACAACAATGAAACCCTAAGACAGGCAAAATGTCGATGCACATCAAGTAATAAAATAAATCTAAAGTTTAAAAACTAACGTTAAGCATTTGGGGCCTGGAAATGTAGGTCAGTTGGTAGAGTGCTTGTCTAGCAGGCATGAAGCCTTGAGTTTGATCGCCAGTACCACACAAACTGGCAAGATGGTACACCCTCTAATCCTAGCACTGGTGGGGTGGGGATGGGAAGATCAAAAGTTCAGTATTACCCTTGGCTGCATAATGACTCTGAGGACATCCTGAGATGTGTGAGATCCTGCCTCAAAAAACAAAGTCAAAATCAAAGAGTGGGGAGCTGGAGAGATGGCGGTTAAGAGCACTTCCAGAGGTCCTGAGTTCAATTCCCAGCAACCACATGGTGGCTCACAACCATCTGTAATGGGATCTGATGCCCTCTTCTGGTGTGTCTGAAGAGAGTGACAGTGTATTCATATACATAAAATAAATAAATAAATCTTTAAAATTAAAATAAAATTTAGAGTAAACATATTAGGCCAAGGGTGGAATTAGAACAGCACCTGTCTACCATTGTATAGGTTCCAGCCCCAGCACCACAAAACATTAAACAGTAGAAATATTTTTTTTCTGGACTGTGGTGGTACACACCTTTAATCCCAGCACTAAGGAGACAGATACAGGTGGATATCTGTGAGTTCCAGGCCAGCCTGGGCTATCTATCAAATTCCAGGCCAGACAGAGCTATCTAGTTAAAACTTGTCTCAATAAATAAGTTAATTAATTAGGTATTTTTTTAGTTTAAAGAACAAGAAAAAGTAAGCAGTCTAAACCTAAAAGTATAGTAAAAAGTGAAGAGTCTCTGGAGAACTCTATAAATATAGAAAGTGAGGGAGGGGCTTGGGATGTAGCTTAGTCCTCTGGGCCACATGCCCAGCACAAAAAAAAATCAAAAAAGAACAAAAACAAGTGGACAACGTGAAAGTCCTCAACTTTTCTTCCTCTTAATGTTTACTTGCATCTCAGTCATGAATGTACCCGAAGGAAACTCTGCAAGTAACGTCCTCCTCCTCCTCCTCCTCCTCCTCCTTCTTTTTAACTTATAGAAAATAAAGGTATATTTTGTTGTCATGGATTTTTAGGCAGTCTCTGTACATACCACTGGAAGCCCTGGCTGGCACCAGACTTGGTGTGATCCTCCTGATTCGGTTTTCTGAGTGATGGGATTACAGGTGTAAAGTACCCTCCTGGCTCCTTTGCTTTATATTATTTTCACATGTATGTAATGTACTTTGATCATATTCAGCCTCTGTTACCCTCTCTGGCCCTTCTTCCTGTCCCACTGGTCTCCCTTGTCTTCTAAAATAGCCACTTTAAAAAAAAATTGAGATTTCTCCACATGAGAAAAAGTGTGTGATATTCATCTTTCTGCCCTTGGAACAAGATAGCCTCCAGGTACCTGAAGAATGACGCAACCCCGCTCTTCTTCATGGCTGAGCAACACTCCATTGTGTGTGTGTAGTCCGGATTGTCTTTAACTGTTCATCTGCTATTGATTCTAAAACTTGATTTCCGTCTTCTTATGCGCCACTGGCCATTTCCTAGGGTTCGTTTTGTTCAAAGTGCTGGTGAATAATGTGATCAGAACTTGGTTCCACAACCGAGTTTGAAGAGAGGCTGATCGTGTTTACTACTGTGCCTTCATCTCTTATCTACTTGCTCGGTATTTTGTTACAGCGGCAAAGCTGTGCTTTCTCGGGAACTCTTACATTCTGACCTAATTACAGATGGAGTCATGATTGAGTCCTGTCTTCAAAGAGCTCACAGTTCAAGCTGGGGAAGGTGAGCCTATGGACAGTTAACAGACAAGATATAAACAACTTTGCTGAACGACCATGTGGGGAGTACAGCATTATGTTAAAGTTGGCTAAATAAGTAAATTATGTGAGTGTCACATTATGTTTCTATATTATTTTGTTCACTGGGACTCTGAAAGTAGGGAAGGGGCATGACTTTTGTTGCTCTTCTCTCTTTTGTGCTGGGGACCAAAGCCAGGGTCTTTTGTATGCAGGGCAAGAGCTCTGGTGTTAGCTACACTCTCAACTCTGTTACCTAGCTGTCTTCTTGGGCAAATACAGAGGGGAAGGATTTGGGGTGGGTGTTGGTGAGAACTCTGGACAGCTTTGGAGGAAATGGAACTCGAACTTGGCCTGAAGCAATGGGTCAGAACTGTATTTGAACTTTCCTGAGAATGCACTGTGTGCCAGGCACTGTTCTAGCCCTTGGCTAGCATGAGCTTATTTAATTCCCACTATATGTGTGGGAAATATTTATCATTTAGATAGGGAAACTGAGGCACGGGGAGGTTGAGTCACATGTTCAAAGCCACATAGCTACTAAGAAATAGGCCGTAGAGTCTGACTCATTCTCAATATGGTCTACTGTGGGTTTTAGAGAAAGCTCCCGAGTCCAGCTGAGAAAGCAGGGAGATCTGGGGAGGAGGAAAACCTGAGCAGCTGACACAGGCCTTGGGTAGGCTCTTCAGTATACAAGGACCACACTGGCTATCCAGGCTGGCAGGGAAGTTCAATAGGCGGAAACAGTCATCAGTGCAAGAGGACTAACTGCAGCGTGCGACATCTCCACCCTCAAGTGTCATGCGGTCAATAACTGACATGATGAGCTATTTTGAGTGGCAATGTCTTCATACTGTATGACTTATGAAAAACAATGGTTCCCACTTTTGATATTTCTAGGTCCTAGTAGGCCAGGACCTGCGGTTGGCGGTTCACACGGCGGATCTCACCTCTCCACCTTGCATGTGCACAGTGTAGAACAGTCAGAAACTTAGAGAACAGAACACTTAGCTCTCTCAGAGTTTATCTGTGTGACTCAGGATCGTAGCCACTCACTGTAAGGCCTCTCCACAAAGCTTGCCAAGTCATGTAAAGTAAAATAGCATTTTTGCTAAATGAATTATTTAAAATGCACATAAAATTCACGACTCTTCCATGACTTCTTCAGAGTGATGTGAATGAGCAGGGTGGGGACTTTTACACCTTTGTGCATAATTCTCACTCTCTATAACTATATAATAAATATGTAAGCATTTACTAGCAAATTAATTAAAACATTGATTTTAGCATATACTATTTTTGTTGTTCAAAAAGGAAGTAGGTAAGGCCCAAATCTACTACTTTATTTTATAACTATGAAGGCAACACAAATTGCTACTTGCTCCGTTCTATAGATCTTAAGATCTGTTGGAGGTCTCTGACTATTGAATTAGTTCTTCAGAGTACTATGGAAAAGGGAAACCTGACCCAGGTTTTGTTTCCTAGCTTTTGAGTTTGTTTTGCTTTTCTCTTGCCATTGCTTTATCATGACCGATATCCCGTTATCACCCACGGGCACTCTGGTGCTGGAGCAAGCAGTGTTTCCCTCTGCTCGCTCCCAAAGCACACAGTCAGTGTCTGCTCACTCATCATGGACCTGCTCAGTGTCCTCATGGCTTGTTTTTCTTCCTCCACCTGTCAGTCTGACAAAACAGCAGTGCAGCTGGGCATGGTGGTGCACCCCTTTAATCGCAGAGGCAGGGGCAGGGCAGGGGCCGGGGCAGGGGCAGGGGCAGGGGCAGGGTGAGGGGCAGGGGCCGGGGCAGGGGCAGGGGCAGGGGCAGGGGCAGGGGCAGGGGCAGGGGCAGGGGCAGGGGCCGGGGCAGGGGCAGAGGCAGAGGAGAGACAGAGACAGAGGCAACTCTGTGAGCTCAAGGCCAGCCTGCTCTAGGACAGCCAGGGTTACACAGAGAAATCCTGTCTCAAAAACAAACAAATGAAACAGAAGTACTTATTTGTGTGTGTGTGTGTGTGTGTGTGTGTGTGTGTGTGTGTGTGTGAGAGAGAGAGAGACAGACAGACAGACAGACAGAGGGGGGAATATGTACCATCAGGCATCCTTTATCTCTGTCCACTTTTTTCCATTGACACAGTGTCTCTCTCTAAACTCAGGTTACGGTTTGTAGCTTACGCTAAAATCCAGCAATTCTCAGACATTGTCTCTGACTGCTTTGGAACTGCGGTTACAGGCATCATGGGAAGAGCCAGCTTGTTACTTAGGGACTGGGATCCAGTCTTAGCACTGCTGATTTTAGAGTAAGAGTTCTTAACCGCTGAGTCATCCAGAACTTAAAATGTGTTCATTTTATTGTTGTTTTGAGACAGGGTTTCTCTGTGTAGTCCTGGATGTCACAGAACTCATTTTGTAGACCAGACTGGCCTTGAACTCAGAAATCCTCCTGCCTCTGTCTCTGAGTTTTGGAATTAAACATGTGTGCCACCACCACCTGGCTTCTAAAATAATTTAAAAATATACTATGTATAGAGCAGTTTAAAGTCTAAACTGAGTAGGAGGCACCATTTTGCCCATATGCCTCCAACCCTGCACATACCTAGCCTCCTGTTCTATCCACATATTTATACCATTCTTACCTGTCTTAGGGTTTCCACTGCTGTGAAGAGATGCCATGACCCAGGCAACTCTTATACAGCATTTAATTGGGGCTGACTTACAGGTTCAGAGGTTCAGTCCATTATCAGCATGGCAGTGTCCAGCAGGCATGGCGCTGGAGGAGCTGAGATTTCTACATCTTTATCCAAAGGCAAACAGGAAAAGACTACTGTCTTCCAACAGCTAGGAGGAGGGTCTCAAAGCCCACCCCCAAAGTGACACACTTCCTCCAACAAGGCCACACCCACTCCAACAAGGCCACACCCCCTAATAGTGCTAGGCCCTGGGCCCAGCATAATCAAACTACCACATCACCCAAAGTCTACCATTACAGTGTTATACATAATAGTCTCATTTACCCAGAAGGCTTCTGTGCTATCTCCACTAACCTCTGGAGACAGATCTTCCACCATCTCTGTGGCTTTGCCTTTTCCTGAATGTCACAAGACTGCCTTCTTGACACTTCTGTGTCTTTTCATTTCTGTTTGAATAATATTCCATTGTTTATATCACTTTGCTTATGCAGTGGGCTATAATTTGAACCAAAAAGTGGGAAGTGAGTTAAAGAAAACAAATCAACCGGGCTGAGGCTATATATCTCAGTTTGGGTACAAACTGAGAGTGATTGTCGATACCCATGGATCCCAACACTCAGGAAGTGGAAACCAGAGAGTCACAAGTTCATTCCTGTGTTACTTAGCAGATCAAAGGCCAGCCTGGGCTACAGGAGACTCTGTTGAAACAACAACCACAAAAACCACCTCAGTTTCTAAAGGAATAAGCAAAAGCTCCAAGTGGATTTGGAGAGGGAGTGGGGTGTCCAGAGGGCCCTGGGTTAGTGGTCTCCAGAACTGTGTCATCCATTCAGCTAATGTCTGTGAGTGCCTTCTGTGGACAGAGTTACAGGTACTGGAGAATATGGAGAAGAGAGACCAGCCCTTTACTTCTTAAAGATGACACTTTGGCCAGGTGCAGGGGTATGGTTGCATCTGGTCTGCCATGTTCTGCATCTGTCTAGGCATGGCTCAGGACAAAGGAATTGACCCAGACTGGACACAAGGTCACTGTGGCTCTCTCTCCTCTCTCTGAGCAGATTGAAGAAGGGGGGAAAGCCGACTCGGTGAGCTCCGGACTGCAAGCTGGGGATGAAGTCATTCACATCAATGAGGTGGCGCTGAGCAGTTCCAGGAGAGAGGCCGTCTCCCTGGTGAAAGGGTCCTACAAGACCCTCCGGCTGGTGGTGCGCAGGTGAGTGAGCTGGCTCGCCAACTCTGTCCCTTCTAACACCTCAGTGTCACCTCCCTGTCCTGACTGATGGGGTATGTAACTTATCTTTAATGCTGACTTAGTGGGGGATGTACTGTCTTTATGTAGGTTTTTCTTTTTCTTTCTTCTTGCCCATGCTGTGGTATGGGACAGGAAGTAGAGCGAAGACATTTGGGCACTGTTTGTCTCTCTTTTGAAGCCCCTCCCTGCTTTTCAGAGTTAGCATTGGCTTGTGACACAGGAGCTTCTTCCCTGACCTTCCTAAATTCTAAGTTTGATGAATACTGACACATCCCAGTGTGGCTAGAGCTCTAAGCAGCCCTGTGTTCTGGACCTAAAGTGACAGACTTGGAGCTAATCTAGGTGACATTTTGTTAGCCATGCCTACAACACAGGGCTAAAAGACTGGTGGATGGATCCCTCTTGTTTGGTCATCTTAGGAGTCATGTGTCCTTTTTGGGGAAACACTTGTTTGCAATATTTTAAGTTAATTAATTATTTTATTTTTAGGCGTGTGTGTGTGTGTGTGTGTGTGTGTGCGCACGCGCGCGCGCTTATATGAGTTTATGCTTACCATCTGCATGCAGGAGCACAAGGAGGCCAGAAAGAGGGCATCTTAACCCGCTAGAGTTGCAGCAGGTTGTGAGCTGTCATGTGACTACTGGGAACTAAACCTCGATCCTCTGCAAAAGCAGCAGGAATTCTTAACCACTGGAGCCGTCTTTCCAGCCTGCTGCCTGCAGTTTCAATGTCTCACAGTAACAAGGTCTTGATGCCCACGAACCAACTCTTGGTGAACAGAATTATCTATAGAAAATGGAAGCGACTCAGTTTATTCGTCCCTGTTATAAACCAAGCATATTTGAGGTCTTTTCCATACGTTGATTCATTTAACCTACACTTGAACCCCGAGAGAGGAGGCCAGAGAGATGGCTCAGTGGGTGGACATGTGTGCTGCCAAGACTGGTGACCTGAGTTCAATTTCCAGGGCCCAAACGATAAAAGGGAAGAACCAACCAGATCCTGTACATACACACACACACACACACACACACACACACACACGCACACGTGCACATGTGCACACGTGCACACAGATATACATATTAAATTCATTTAAAAAGAAAGTCCTCGGGGCTAGAGAGATGGCTCAGCGGTTAAGAGTGCCGATTGCTCTTCCAAAGGTCATGAGTTCAAATCCCAGCAACCACATGATGGATCACAACCATCCATAATGAGATTTTCTGGGGTATCTGAAGACAGCTACAGCGAGTGGGGCCTGGAGTGAGAAGAAAAAGTGTCTGAAGACAGCTACAGTGTACTTACATATAATAAATAGATAAATCTTTAAAAAAAAGAAAGAAAGAAAGTCCTCCTGAGGTAGCCTCACTATCGCCATGTCACAGGCAAGTGGTAAAACTAGTTCCTGAAGGTAGTGAGGCTGACAAGCTAAAAGGCAGAGTAGCCTGAACTGCCTGTCCCTTTGTCATTGTGACAAAGGGAACTCCTGAGCCACAAGCCTGCACATTTTGTGTACTTGGATATTCCTTTACTAGTAGGATTTCCTCTGCCTGCCTTGGAATCCAAAATTATAGTGTTTGAGAATGTTATCCTCCATTACAACTTTAGGGAACACCGATCAGGCCCCATTTTCAAGCTGTAGAAGGTAAGGTGGCATTCTGTCACCTAAGATGGTCTCTCATGAGACTCCCTCCTCTTGCAGCGACTCATTTCCCCTTAGCAGACACTTCCAATCGTGACTGGAATCCTCCCAAACACAAGACATAAATCCAGAAAACCTGCCTACCCCTGTCTCTCCACAGTGATGCCTTTGCTCAGTGGACTGGTGTGTCTACTCGACCATCAGGGCCGTCAGCCTCAAGTTGCTTCTCTGGCTGTCAGTGGTACCGAGTGACTGTAAGGAAAGTCTGCAGTCAGATTAGAGCAAGGTTCAAATATTGAGGTCATCGCCTTCTGTGTGAAATTATTTAACATCAGTGGAGATTCAATTTCTTCTTTGTTTTTGTTGTTGTTATTTGTTTTTTGGGTGGTGGTGTTGTTTTCAGATATGGTCCCACATAGCTGGCCTAGAATACAATATATTCCAAGGCTGATCTTGAACTGGTCTTTATGTCTTTATCCCCCAAGTACTGGGGTGATAGGCAAATTTCAGCCTATCTTTAGTTGTTGTTGTTTTAAGAATTCTTAATTTTTATGTGTGAGTTTTGTCTGCATGCATGTGTATGCACCATGTGCACGCAGTACCCAAGAAGGCCAGAAGGGGGTGTTGGATTCTCTGGAACTGGAGTTACAGATGGCTGTGAGCCATCAGACCTCTGCAAGAGCATCATGTGCTCTCAACCACTAAGCACCTCTCCAGTCCAAATATTTTTCAGACTGCATCTCAATATAGTTTCTTCATCTTTACATGAGGATTAAAATACCTGCTCTACATCAAGACATGAAAATAATCTGTGTCCACAAATGAGAGGTGGATAGGAAAAGGTAGTGTATGTATACAAGCTCACATATATAAATCATATAATACGCAGCACACATGCATATATGATATATTATAGAGCACCCAGAAGAGGAGTATTATACCATTTGCAACATAAACAAAACTGGAGAACATAATGTTTTCCACATAATGGAAAGAATTCAAAAGATATACTCTGATCTACTGGTTGGAATCTCTTGAATAGAATTCCTAGAGGCAGAAACTGGAATGTCAGCTACCTGGGAGGAAGCCTAAGAGGAATGCAAAGATCATGGTTAAAGAGCACAACTTGAGTTAGAAGGTGAAAAAGGCCAGTTGTGGCAAAACCTGTGTCCTATGGCTGGGAGGAAGAAGCTCAGTAAGTCTGAGGCCAGTCTGACGACAGAGTGAGTTTAAGTGGGGTCAGCTGGACTCTGTGTCCCAAAAGCAAACAAGAAACCAAAACAAGTAAGTTCCAGGGATGTGTTCCGTAGCCTGGTGACTGTTATGACTGATACTGGGTTATGTATTTGTAAGTTGCCGGGTTAACCCTTAAGTGTCTTCACCACAAGCAAGCCTGGATGCACCCAGAGCACACACATGATGATGCAAGGGTAATAGCATTCAGTAGTGTATGCACTGATTAATTTAATCGATTTTGATTAATCATAATGAGTACATATATCAGACCATTGCATCACCCATCTTGAATATCTATAGTTTCTTAGTAGAGAATGCTGAGAGTTAAATCTAATCTTCACTCATGTTAAGAGCATACTCTACTCAAAGCTACATCCTCAACACCATTGCTCTGTAACTTTTATTAGTTATAAGTCACTAATGTTGGGGGGCAGTGTATTTTACAAGGTGACTGAAAAGAGTAAACGGTATAGTCTACATGGTAACAAGACAAGCTTCTACTATTTATATTATTATTGTCTAACTCTAGACAGAAGCATGTTTGTTAGGTCAAAATTTAAGTGCCTATGAGATGGCTCAGTAGGTAAAGGCACTTGTGACCACAGTTTACAACCTGACTTTACTCTCTAGGTCCTACCAGCCTACACAACGAAGTAACAATAGACTTCTGCAGGTGACCCTCTGGGTCTTGTGCAGGTTGAGCTGTGCATGGCATGCCTGCTAGCACAGTCAATACATAAATAAATGTAATCAAGTTTTAAAAGAAGATTTAACTGAAGCACACCCACCGACATGGGGACTGAGTTTTCAGATGGTAGAAAGGCTTGAACAATGGGGCTCATTCCTTCCTTCCAGAGAAGAGTTGAGGGTTTAGGTCACCTCGGAATGAACCTCCAGCTTGAGAACACTGGTGCTGGAGAAGAGTGGCCACGGAATCTACACTCCTGATGTGTCTGACAGGACTCTGGTGTCCCCAAGGGAAAGCTTCCACACTGGTAGCCCACAGGGTCCTAGCTGTGCCGTCTAATGATGACATGTCATTTGAGTCATTTCTAGCAGAATCTTTCCCAATTGGGTTTAACTTGGCATAAAACATTGAACTCCAGCCTTGCTGCCAACTGATTATGTGACCCTCTAAGTTTCACTCACCTCATTTATTCAGGAAAACCCAAGTAATAGTTTCTTCTTCCAAAGGGCATCCTACTGACCGTGCTGGATAAAGTTAACATGCATGGAACATGGGCAGGAGTTTTTCATGTTTGTTCTCAACTGGGCTAGAGAGTTGCGTGGGACTATCGTACTGTCATATGGCCACATGTGTGGCTGGCTGCTTATCCAGAAGCCCCTATTTCCTTCCCTCCATGAAATTATTATGGTTTAGGGGTGGGTGATCTGCTTATAGGCCTAAAGTTAGTCCTGGACATCTCAGAGCTTGTGGGATTTAGGAGTGTGAAGTCACATTATATAAACCCAGAAGCAACTGGGCATTAACCACCATGGCCATGTGCTAATTCATTTTAAGATGGACACTTCTAAATGGATGGGAATCAATATACTTCCTCCCTACAGGCACACT
The DNA here is from genome assembly GCA_028551405.1 of Uromys caudimaculatus. Taxonomy (NCBI): domain Eukaryota; kingdom Metazoa; phylum Chordata; class Mammalia; order Rodentia; family Muridae; genus Uromys; species Uromys caudimaculatus. Next base: position 75,829,191 of record CM052712.1, read on the forward strand.
GAAGGGGAAGTGGTGACCTCTGCCTGCAGGAGCTGATGTGTGTGGTGGCATCTATTCCAAAGGCCAGATGCTCTCCCCTCCCATTGGACGGCAAGGCCTTTCCCCTCTGGGCCCCAGGAAATCACACTGCCAAAGTCCCCCTTTCCAGTTTCAACCCCTCACCACCAAATCCCCTTTCTGACTGACACATTCTTTCTTTAGATATGTTAATGAAATCGATAAGGTTACCGGCAGTCTTGCTCTCACCGCCACTGGTGTGGGAAACATTTTGTCTCTGGGGTGTCTGTTGAATGCACCCAAGCTCGTCCTTTTTGTGTCCGTGTTTAGCGTGAATTCTCAGTGTTAGAGGGAAAGGAGCCTGCCTCACCTCTCACCAGTCAGCTGCAGGAGACATGAAAGGGCGTTTTTTTCTCCCATACCTCCAGATCCACTGCAAGCCCCTGTGCTGAACTCCGCTGCTTTCATATCCTGAAGTCCAGCCCCTGAGATTTTGTTCCTTTCCATTTTGACAAAATGATTTATGATTTGTAATAATTCATTTATTAGTTTGCTTTTCTTCATAAGTGATCCCAATATTACTACTACTACTGATTATGATGACGTTACCTGATTTTCTAGAAACATAATTGATAGTGGCTGTCTATGGAGGGCAAATAACTTGTCAGTTTATGTACCTGCTGACATCTCTACCTGCCTCCTTTAAAGTTATTTTGGGTAGGTGAGTATAACACCTGTGGGGTGTCCACATCAAAATGTCAAGAGTAACGGTGTTTATGTGAGTTTCAGGGTGACTGAGAACAGGCCGAAGTAGAAACACCTTCTTAAAAGGCTGCAATGACAAGAGACATACCAAGTCCCCAGTGAACCGTGGGGTCAGAGATCTTGGGATTTCTGCTGATCCATGAAGAGGGCGGAGCTTAGCCTTTCTTGGGGGCAAAAGGGCAGTGCGTAGCCTTCAGGGACAGAGACTGCTGTGCTGCTTGTGGGCCAGCGTCTAAGCTGGTGGTGGGTAATGTAAGTGGTGGGTGTGCTAGGAGAAGCTAAAAGAGGCCTTGAGAGAGGAAAGCAAACATCTCCCAGCGGGGGAGACCTTTATGGAATGCGAAGATCCAAAGCCCATACAAAATGTGTTAATTTGGGTAAGACGCATGGTGAGAGTCAACACTCCAAATCCTGTCTGAAATCAACACACACTTTATTTGGCAGACGTGTGTAAAATTTTGTCTGAGGGCCAGGTGACCTTCAGAAGGAAACTGGTAGAGAGGAGGAAAAGATCTTCAGATTTAATTGAACTGTATATGATACAAGATGCTTTAAAAATAAATAGATCTAAAGAAGTAACTCAGTGGTTAAGAGCACTGGCCGCTCTTCCAGAGGATCTGGGTTGGTGTCCCAGCGCCCATATGACAGGTCATAGCTGTCTGTAACTCCAGTCCTAGGGAGTCCAGCACCCTCTTCTGATCTCCTCAGGCACTAGGCATGCACATGAAGCACAGAAATACATGCAACAAAATAGCCATATACAAAAAGTAAATAAGGTTTGCCAGATGTAGTGGCACACGCCTTTAAGCCCAGCACTCTGGAAGCAGAGGCAGGTGGATCTCTGTGAGTTTGCAGCTAGCCTGGTCTGTATAGCAAGTTCCAGGACAGCCAGGACCACATAGAGAGACACTGTTTCAAAGAAACAGTGATGAGGATGATGATGATGATGATGATGATGATGATGATGATGATGGTGATGGTGATGGTGATGATGATAGATATTTTTAAAACAACCCCCCCAAAAGATTTATTTTATTGTTCACTTTATATTATATTTATGTGTATGTGTGTGCGTGGGGTGTGTGTGTTAATGTTCACTATGCAACAGGCCAGAAGAGGGCATCAGACAACGTGGACTGAATTACAGGTGGTTGTGAGCCACCCAGTGTGGGTGCTGGGAACTGAGAGCACGATCTGTACCTCTGACACGTACATTGTATCCGAAGACTGTTAAGTGACTGATTCGCTTCAGTCAGTGCTGTCTGAGCATGGGTTCAGTCCTCTTCCAGAACTGGGCAGTCAGAGATAGGAGGACCCCTGGGGTTGCTGGCCAGTCAGTCTAGCCAATCAACCAGGAACAGGTCGGGCAAGGAACTCTGACTCAAAAAATGAGGTAGGTGGGTCAGCAAGATCCATGGCCAGCAGGTGAAGACGCTGCACTCACCAGGGGATCAGAGTTTGATCCTTAGAATCCATACAACGGTACAAGGACCTCCACACACATGCCGTGGTCCCTGTTGTCAACCTTTGGCCTCCGCCTGCCTCTCGACACATATGTAAGACGGCCTGCATATGCACACAGTCACAGACATGCACACCAAAAATTCTTTTTTTTTTTTCGAGACAGGGTTTCTCTGTGTAGCCCTGGCTGTCCTGGAACTCACTCTGTAGACCAGGCTGGCCTCGAACTCAGAAATCCGCCTGTCTCTGCCTCCCAAAGATACTATTTTTGACAAATAATATTCTGTTCTTAAACTTGGTGAACACACACACACACACACACACACACACACACACACACACACACTTGTTAGTTAAGCAATTTATATTTAGTGTGCAAGAAAAAAACTGAATAGTTTTTATGGTAACTGTTTTGTCCATTTTTATCTATTATATTTATTTTGATAACTGTTTTGTCTGAGTTTTTGTTGTTGTTACTGTTTACTTTTTTGAGTCAGGTCTCACTATGTAGCCCTGGCTATCCTGAAACTTGCTATATAGACCAGGCGGGCCTCAAAATGACAGAGATCCATCCACCTGCCTCTGCTTCCCAAATGCTGGCCTTAAAGACATGCTACCACACTGGGCACAGTTTTGTGCCTTTGACAAGGCTTACACTAGATACATGAGAGTTAGGACACACAGGCAGTGACCTATCCCGGCGAGGACCCCAATTTGCACACTGTAACCTAGCATTCAGGTGGACCTTCTCAGGAGGTAATTAACAAATACACTTTATTTTCAGATGTCGGTGCTCTAATCGCCATACTAAATACCACACTCACCCAGTTCTCCGTTAAGCCTCACAGTCATTAAACAATTCCATGGCCAGTAGCTAATGCCCTCAGCCCTCCGACCCAGGCAGCCTCAGCGTGGTCCCTGCCTGACTCAAAAAAGTAACAATAACAGCAACAAAAACTCAGACAAAACAGTTACCAAAATAAATGAATATAATAAGATAAAAACGGACAGAACAGTTACCATAAAAACTATTCAGTTTTTTCTTACACACTAAATATAAATTGCTTAACTAACAAGTGTGTGTGTGTGTGTGTGTGTGTTCACCAAGTTTAAGAACAGAGTATTATTTGTCAAAAATAGTACCTTTTAAAAATGAATTTTTGGTGTGCAGTCTGTGACTGTGTGCATATGCAGGCCGTCTCACATATGTGTCGAGAGGCAGGCGGAGGCCAAAGGTTGACAACAGGGACCATGGCATGTGTGTGGAGGTCCTTGTACCGTTGTGTGGATTCTAAGGATCGAACTCTGATCCCCTGGTGAGTGCAGCGTCTTCACCCGCTGGCCATGGATCCCCACTGTATCTCATCAAACTTGGTAGAGGCTTTTCCTCTGAGTTGATACTGCATTAGAAAGGTTTTCTCATATTTCACTGGGAAGAGAGAGACTACAGGCAGACTGGAGGGTTAAAGCAGCACGAGCAGGCTCTTGTGCATAAGCTCTGGCCATGTGATTTGCTGTATAGTAAGGCTCAAGTCTCCCTCTCAACCTTGTAAGTTCCAGACTATGGGGGTGGCACACCCCTTTAATCCTAGCATTTGGCAAGCAGAGGCTAAGGCTGAATTCAAGACCAGCTGGATCTACATAGCAAATTCAGGGCAGACCAGGCTATCTAAAAATACAAACTAAGGAACTACGTCCAAAGATGCAAAGGGAGCCGGGCAGTGGTGGCGCACGCCTTTAATCCCAGCACTCGGGAGGCAGAGGCAGGTGGATTTCTGAGTTCGAGGCCAGCCTGGTCTACAGAGTGAGTTCCAGGACAGCCAGGGCTACACAGAGAAACCCTGTCTCGAAAAAAAAGAGAAAAAAAAAAAAAAAAAGATGCATAGGGACATACTGGGAACCACTTGCTTTTTCAGTAGCTGATAGACTTTTGTGCTACGAAAAAAACAAGCAGAGAACAAACCCAGGAAGACAAAACAAAACAAAACCCTGATTTTTAGTTCATCTAGGACAGTGTTGTAAACAAAGAGGACATTTCCTTCTGACCGTGAATTTCCCGAAGGAGCTCAGGACACTCAGCTGACTTAAATTCCTACATGAGCCCCTGAAATAAAACCCGAGTAGCTCCAGCAGCCGCTCCCTCCTTCCTCACTGCAGCCCTGGGGCCCACCCACTCCTGCAGGGACCATCCCACATTGCTGAGGGCTAGGGAATCATTTCTTCATATAAAGGGTGGAATGACATTATTGGATTGGAATGACTGGCTCAAACATTTGTTCCCTCCATGTGTCCGATCCCTTTGACCTTTTATTTCTAGATCGAATTCTGAAATTGCAGCTTGCCCAAGATTTGCAAGTCAATGATCTCGAAATAGATGTCATTAATGAGCACTATGCTGTTGAAGTCCAGCTTAATGGATGCAGAATTAACTTTATTAACTATTAATAAAGAAGGGCTGGTCAAACCTGTTTCTTTGCCAACTCATGGTTATAGTCTATGGGAGAAAGTCATTTCTTAGACTGTATACCTCTACATATCCTTCACAGGGCTGTCTCATCTCCCCCTACCTGCCCGACTCCATTCCCTGAAAATACACTTGACCCTCTCAAAGCAACTTGCTGTGATTAATAGTGTGTTACTGTCTCATTACTGTGACGAAATGCCTGAGAAAACTAGCTTTATTAAAGGAGGAGTGTACTGGCTCATTTTGTGTGTCAACTTGACACAAGCTGGAGTTATCACAGAGAAAGGAGCTTCAGTTGAGAAAATGTCTCCATGAGATCCAGCGGTAAGGCATTTTCTCAATTAGTGATCAAGGGGGGAGGGCCCCTTGTGAGTGGTACCATCTGTGGGCTGGTAGTCTTGGGTTCTATAAGAAGCAGGCTGAGCAAGCCAGGAGAAGCAAGCCAGTAAGTGACATCCCTCCATGGCCTCTGCATCAGCTCCTGCTTCCTGACCTGCTTGAGCCCAGTCCTGACTTCCTTTCGTGATGAACAGCAGTGTGGAAGTGTAAGCTCAATAAACCCTCCCCCCCCCCCCCAACTTGCTTCTTGGTCATGATGTTTGTGCAAGAATAGAAACCCTGACTAAGGGTTTTAAAACCTGGCTCATGGTTTTAGAGTTTCAGGCTAAGGTCATTTGGTTCCCCACCACACCCCAGCATCATGGAGGAGATGGGATGGTGGAGCCCCTCTCGTGGCCATGAAGTGAGGGAGATAGAGGGAGAGAAAGCTCAAAAGAGAAACAGTGATTAAAGCAGCCCAGAGGGTTCCTTCTCAGCCATCGCTGATTTCCTCCGACTCGGTCCCACCTCCTAACTGGTTCATCACCTCTGAATGCCTGACTATGAATCCACACATGGATGAAACCATTTATGAGACAGCTACAGTCACTCCCCAAACACAAACACCACTTCTGAAATGGACCAAGCATTGGGACCCAGCCTTCAGAGAGCTGGAAGCATAGTTCAGATCCAAACCATTAACAAACCCAATCTTTTAAAGCACTTTGCAGTAAGAGTTCATCAAAGGAAGAAATTGAAATAAAAGTCCCTTCTTGTTGCCTTTCTACAGAGCCCTGGCTGTCCTGGAACTCACTATGTAGACCAGGCTGGCCTTGAACTCACAGACATCTGCCTGCTTCCCGAATGTGCCTCCACACCTAGTTAAACCATCCTATTTTAAAAACAAGAAAATTTGAAGCTGAGATTTAGGACCTCTTGTCTCATAAATAGAGATCTGCAGACCAGATGGTATAACAAGGAAATAGCAGGTTTCTGAGGTGAAAATGTCGACAGTGTGGGGAAGACATCAGAGATAGATTCCAATCTCAGCACTGCTGGGTTCTGGTTATAAATGTAATCTCTGTACATTTCTCCTTACAACAGAGGGTTACAGCAGTAACATCTTCTGTACCGAGGTGCTATGACATAGGTCATGGATATGAAAATTCTTCATTGCATATATAACATAAATATATAGGGTTTTGGGGTTTTTTTTTTTTCTTTCTGTGTAGCCCTGGCTGTTCTGGAACTCACTCTGTAGATAGACCAGGCTGCCCTCAAACTGAGAGATCCACCTGCCTCTGCCTTTCAAGTGCTGGGATCAGAGGTGTATGCCACCACTGTCCTGCCATAAAAATATTTTAAGACTATACTGTTAACTGCTAATAAGTAGCCGGACAGTGGTGGCGTACGTCTTTAATCCCAGCACTTGGGAGGCAGAGGCAGGTGGATTTCTGAGTTCGAGGCCAGCCTGGTCTACAGAGTGAGTTCCAGGACAGCCAGGGCTACACAGAGAAACCCTGTCTCGAAAAACCAAAAAAAAAAAAAAAAAAAAAAAAAGCTAATAAATAAAATACAGCAGATTTGAAAAACTATAAACCTTTGTGCTTAGAGGGATCTTACTTGTAAAGGGGTTGTTTTGGGATGGGGGTTTTGACCAAAAGATAGTCTTTTTATTTTATGTGCGTGAGTGTTTTGCCTGTGAGTATGTCTCTCTACTACGTGCATGTCTGGTATTCACAGAGGCCAGAAAAAAACCATTAGATTCACTAGAACGGGAGTCACTGATGGGTGTGTGCTACCATGTGGCGCTCTGGGGATCAAACCCAGGTCCTCTGCAAGATCAACAGTGCTTTTTACCACTGAACCATCTCTAACACACCACAAATCTGTTCTTGAAACTCAAGTACTCTAAGGTGCACAGCTATGGCCTTCACCACCAAACTGCATGCAGATGGTAATTGAGAAATGCTTTTGCTTCATGAAGGTTCTAACTACTGCCTCATCTCTCAAGGTATATGGAGGTATAGGAAGGGGGGAGGGTGAGTTGAACTTTAGATATGGCTAGCATGCATGAAACCCCAGTTTCAACCCACAGCTCAAAACTAGGTTAGGTAGCACATGCCTGCATCCCAGCACTTGGGAGGTGAAGAGGGGGGATCAGAGGTTCAAGGTCATTCTGGGTTACATCTCAAGCTTCAGTCCAACTGAGTGCACGAGACATCATAAAGGAAGAGGGCGTGTCTACACTAGCCTTGGGAGGACCACACTGGAGACAAGACACCTATGACGGTTTCAGGGCAATTTCAGCTCCTGTGTTATTCTTCTCAGTCACACATGCCTTCTGGGTGGATGTGTGCCTCCTCTGCCTCATCTGCTCTCCTACCACAAGACTGTGTGCTCTTTAAAATTCTTAATTTGGGCAAGCGGCTGGGACATGAGTGTAAATCCCCAGCTGTAGCACCACTTGCACCCATTTTAGGTGCAGCATTAGACTCTCCAAGGGGAAGTCAGTAGAACTGAGAACTGTGGTAACTTAGCCTCTACACATTTCTTCCCACTTGAACATGTGGTTGATGGAGGCTGGGGGGAGCAGAGGCGACAGCTGTAGTGGCCTTCGGCTCTCGGGCGCACTTCCAAGAGGCCTGGCATCATGGGAATTTGCGCCATGTGCTTTGAGGAGGTATTTCAATCCTGCTGGGACCATACACTGAGCAGGTTTGGCCTCCCTGGAGTTCTGGGCTTCGGTGTAGACGTCCGGATTTGATTTCCTAGCCAGTTGCTCCTTTCCGTGGAAAATTCATGTAACACGTTATTGGGTTTCCTGGGAGGTATGCAATAAGATTCCCTTGCAGTAATGAGTAAAGGGGTGTTCCCCTCTCCTGAAGCATATAATGGTAGCTACTATTTTTATCCAGTGGGGTTGCATGTGCTCACCGAACATTAGCCACATACAAAGGAATGCCTTATTGGTCCTCCCGCCAAGGCTTGATGATGAAAGACTGATTTCATTCCTGGGATAACAGGGCTTTATTTCAGACAAATGTATTCCAAACTGGAGTTGCCTCTCGGTGCCTGGCTGCTAAAGAATGACCCTCAAATATCTGTCTGAGCCTTTGAACGTGAGTTCTGAGCTCACGCAGAAGTTAGGGCCAAATCCCAGTTCCAAGTATCGATACATTAGCTAGAACCAGACAATTTTTGGTGATTCCAAATGAAAGGAAAGCCAGATATTGGAAATTCTGCATTCTAAAATCAAAATGATCTGAAGCTACTTCTTACACAGGCTACACCTAAGGATTACCTGGGGATTTAAAAACAACAAGGAATCTTAATGCCTACCTCCAACTTCCAGGGAGTCAAATTTCAATGATAACCAGTGCTGGATTGTCTGGACATTAAAAAGCACCGTAAATGACAGATGTTCAATGGGGTCTGAGAACCTCTGTAAGTTGAAGCAGTGAGGAACAAGAAAGTAGACCCAAGAAAGATGGTGGGTGTGGGGCACAGAAGGAGAACGGCTGCCTGAGAATCAAGGCAGTACACCAAGAGGAGGGCAAGACTTGCTTATGGAGGAATAGAGAGCAAAAAGTGTAACAGGGTCCTGTTGCCAGAGACTCTGGACTGGCTAGAACCTGAAGAAGCTGCCTGGGAAGCTTCCTCCAGCAGCGGCTCATGTACCTGCATTTCTATAAGCTTTGTTTTTTATTATTGTTAAATGGAGGTGTGGATTGGTTTTTAAAACTCAATTCTTTTTGGGGGGAGTGGGGACGATATGGTCTCATGTAGCTCAGGCTGGCCTCCAACTCACTCTGTAACAGAGGATAACCTTGAACAGATTTCTACTGTCAAGTGCTGGGATTACAGGCATGAGCTATCAAGTCCGAGGTTTCAGGCAGTGCTAAAGATAGAGCCCAGAGCTTTAGTTGGTAAAGGAAGTGCTCTGCCAACTAAGTTAAATCCCCCAGACTCCCACCTTTTTAAAGGTGGGCCCAAGGGGCTGAAACCAAGCAATCCCTGTGGCCCCGAGTCCTAAGTTACCCACCAACCATGTCCAGCTATTATTAGTTGTTTATTTTTTTAAAATAACATGAGTAATGATAAGTGGACATGAACAAGGAAAACTTTCAGTGAGGAGCACTGGCGTCCCATCCTCCTGAGCATCTCAGCACTGTCATCACCACACGCCATTGCCCTGAACCCACCTCATCCAAATAAAGCAGGGGAGAAGATCCTGTTCATCTCTCTGCAGTTGCCATGTTGGTGTGACATGAAACAAGAAAGGTGGCTTGGTGCCCCAGGGTCCCCTCTAACAGGACCAACCATTCAAGGCCATTTCAGAGGGGCTGAGGAGACAGGACACAGAGCCAGTATTTCCTATGGTATTTACTTCATCAGCCCCTGATTTCATAATGGCTGCCAGGAATGGAGCATCAGTTACCACCTACCCCTTGCTTGTGTTCTTGGTAGGAAAAAAGCAAATCTTTGAGGTTCTGGCAGTTTTGATTTATTTAGTCTGGACAATCTTTCATTTCACTGCCTACCCCTTTCTTCTTGATTGCATATATTAATGTCTGATTGATTGGTTGAGTGATTGACGGAGTGTGGTGTTAAGGAGCTGGAGCAAGTGGGTAACCATTAAGCTATAACCCTCTTCTGCCAATTCTTTTTCTCCACAAACTATAGTTCAGACTGGCCTTAAACACACTGTGTAACTGGGTGATCTTGAACTCTTTTTTAAATTTTTATTCGATTAATGCATTATGTACGTGCATTTGTGTCAATATATACCACTGTGTGTTTGAAGGTTCCTGTGGCGGCCAGAAGAGGAAGTCAGATCAGAACTGAAGTTACATGGTAGTTGTGAGCTACCTGATGTGGGTGCCAGGAACCAAACCCTTGTCCTCTGCAAGAGTGTTCTTAATCTCTAAGCCTTCTCTCCAGCCCCTGACCTTGATCTCCTGATCCTTCTGCCTTCTCCTCCTAAGGACTGGGATTATAGGTGTGTACCACCATATCCAGTCTCTCCTGACCATTTTAACTTCTTCAAGATGATAAATGTTCTTTTCAGGTCTTAGGGAAGAGTCTTAAAGACTAAGTTTGACTGTTTCTAAGAGCCCCTCTTAACTGTCAGTTGGCAGAGAAATCTCCAGATATGACACGGTGTGAACAGTAGGGCTCCTTTCCTTGACTATGGCTAACTAAAGTGAGCTGCCTTAACTGTGTGCTTGTTACCATCTGTCCCCTCAGACTCATCTGCCTTGGTCATCTTCAGAGGAGGCAGCTTCAGAGAGCCTAGTCAGTTCTTAATTAAATTATACCAAAACATTGGTCGAACTGTTGTGTGTTTTATAGAGGCACTCCTGGGTCTGTCCCTGGACTACCATAGTACTTAGCTCCATGTCAGTGGCACACACCTTTCTTCCGCTGTCCCCGAATTCTACTGTCATGCTCTACTCTGAGGCTGTGTTTGTTTAGTGGGTGAGATGTGCATAGTTATACTCCGGGAGACAGCTGTTCACTTAATGTTCTTGTTTCCATGGAAAGGTAGACCACGCTGGCCTTGAACTCAGAGATCCAACTGCCTCAGTCTCCCAAGTATGGGGGTTAGAGGTATGCACCATCACGCACACTAATTTTATTTTTAATAATAAAGTATCTTTATTATATATCTCTAGCTGTCCTGGAACTGAATATGTAGAGCGGGCTGGCCTCTAACTCACAGATATTCACCTGACTCTCCCTCCTGAGTGCTGGAACTAAAGGCACATGGCACCATGTTCAACCTTTTAAAAGAATTATTTTATGGTTTTTTTAATGTTTATTTTGTCTGTATGTATGTGTGGTGGTTTGAATAAGCTTGGTCCAGGGAGTGGCACTATTTGGAGGTGTGGCCTTGTTGGAGGAAGTGTGTCACTGTGGGTGTGGCTATAAGGCCCTCCTTCCAGCCACATGAGAGCCAGTCTTCTCCTAGTGGCTTTCATATGAAGATGTAGAACTCTCAGCTTCTCCCGCACCATGCCTGCCTGGACACTACCATGTTCCTGCCTTGATGATGATAATGGACTGAACCTCTGAACATGTAAGCCAGTCCCAATTAAATGTCCTTATAAGAGATGCCTTGGTCATGGTGTCTGTTCACAGCAGTAAAAACCTAGCTAAGACAGTATGTATGTGTGCTACATCGAGTGCCTGGTGTTCTCAAACGTCAGAAGAGGCTGTCATTTCCCTTGGGGTTGGATTTACAGAGAGTTGTGGGCTGCTATGGGGTTGCTGGGAAGAACAACCAGGGCTCATCCTTCCTGAGTCATCCTTCCTGCCCACACTAAAACATAAAAAAACAAAACAAAACAAAAAAAAAAAAAAAAAACCCCATATGAATGTTAGCTTTATAACACCAAGAGGTGCTCCGTAGGCTGCTTGGGGGTGGGAGAGGTGTCCTCAGTTTTACCAGCTGTGTGCCCTGTGAGCTACAGTTATGGCTGGCCTGGTATGATATGCACATGGGTACAATATAGGGCCACAAACTGAGTGCCTTACACTCTCTGATTAGATTTAAGACCTGGTCTCTAGTCAGAAATAAATAGCTGGCACTGTAAATCTGCTTGTATTTTAGCTGTGAAGAGACACCATGACCAAAACAACTTTTATGAAAAAAAAACATTTAATTGGAGCTGGCTTACATTTTCAGAGGTTTAGTCCCTTATCATCATGGCGGGAAGCATGGCAGCATGCAGGCAGATGTGGTGCTGGAGGAGCTAAGAGTTCTACAGCTTGATCCACAGGCAGCAGGAGACTGTGTCACTGAACTTGGCTTGAACATAGGAGACCTTAAAGCCCCACTTCTACAGTGACACACTTTCTCCAACAAGTCCCACCTACTCCAACAAGGCCACACCCCCTAATAGTGCCACTCCCTAGGGCCAAGCCTTCAAATGCATAAGTCTATGGGGGCCATACCTATTCAAACCACCACATAGGTCAAGAACCTATGGCTGGAGAACTCAGAGACCATAACATAGGTTCACCTACTACTATTATTTTGCTAAATTGACATAGTATCAAACCATCCTCTAAATAGTAACATAGTATCAAACCATCCTCTAAATGGTAACTCTGTATCCATAGATTAGTGTAACTCCAGACCTCAGTGAAGAAGTCTCTGTGTGTGTGTGTGTGTATGGGGGGGGGGTTATTTCAGAAACTCAAAGCTATTCAAAGTACTGAGTGCTCAGCCATAAATGGGACAGGTGTATCATACCTCCTTCTGCCAACATTTTGAATGAGGCAGAAAGATTTCAAGAGCCAGAGGTTTGGGAGGACTGAGGTGAAGCAGTGTCTTTTGGACATGACAAGACCACTGCACATGTGGTCACATGACCTCACAGCAGCTGTGGTTGCCAGCCCAAGGTCTATGCAAGACCAAACTAGTCAATATCCCATCAAATAATGGGGATAGACTCATGAGGCCCCATCCCCAGCTGAGGAACTATTGATGGGTTGGGGGGGGGAGTCGGTTTCTTTTAAGGCCCCTGGTAGATCGACCATGCTCTGCTAAATGGCCTCATACTCCACACCAGTAGATGAGTAGCACAATGAGATTCAGTGAGATTTAAAACAACAAAAAGACATGAACCTGGTGAGGGGAATGGGAGGTATTTGGGGGAGAATCGGCTCCCGGAGGAATTAGGGAAGGAGTAAGGGTGGATGTAATCAAAATATATTACATGAAGCCGGGCAGTGCACATATAATACTCCCAAAGAATTAACAGCAAAATAGTGTATTAACAACAACAAAAATCTCTCTGGAATGTCCTCTTCCCAGTCCATCAGTTGTAATTTAGCATTGCAACTCTGGTCCTGGCAGTAAGTCAGACTCTTTGGCAGGAAAACCTCCTCCTCCTCCTCCTCCTCCTCCTCCTCCTCCTCCTCCTCCTCCTCCTCCTCCTCCTCCTCCTCCTCATCATCATCATCATCATCATCTTCATCATCATCATCATCAATGGTGTGGGGTGCAGGGCACATGTGCCAAGGCAATGTGTGTAGCTCAAAGAACCACGTTTGTAGAGTTAGTTCCCTCCTTCCATCTTTACACTCTGGGGATCTAACTCAGGTCACCAGGCTTGCCGACGAGTGCCTCACTTACTGAGCCATGCTGCTAGCTCAGGAAGCCTGTTCATCACAGAGTTGCCAAAGGGTTTAAAGCTTACAGCCTGCAGGGTAGTGGGCTCTGTCCTTGCCTCCTTGGCTTACACAAGACAAAAAGGATGGGATCTGTGTCTGTGTGGACGACCCCACAGTCGCTCTCAGCTCTCTAGTGTGATGATTCCTCTTGTCCATGCTGTACAAGGAAAGTTCAAAAATTCAAAAACTGGATTTCAGTCAGAGAACAGGGAGCGCTCTTATTCCCCAGAGCTACCCATGATCCTTTGAGAACACAACCCAAATGCCGGTCGCTTTATTTTTCCCTTAAATACCAAGTGTTTGTAGCTTGCCCTCTTTCCAAGGGCATGGCCAGCCATAGAAGTTTCTAAAATTAGACCTTTTCTGGTGCAGGTCACTGAACAGGAATGGCGTCCTGTTCGGTCTGTTTACACAGATTTGCTTCTGACACCTTCACAACAACAGTGCCTACTTAATGAGGCAGGAAGACCCACAAGAGGCTGTGGGAATGCTCAGACAGATTGACTGCAGGGTGGAGGGCCATGATCCCTGGGCAACAGCCCGACCCTAGCAGCGCTGTTTGGATTCAGGGCCCTTTCAACCTTTGGCTTATCCATCTTTTCCCTCACTGTCTCCAGGTAAGGGCGGAGGTCAAAGCCTCCTTATCAGTCCATGAGATGCAATGGAGCAAAATAATGAGCTCATGTTCAGGAACTTAAGGGCCACATGGTTTCTCTTTGTTTGTGTAACCTATCTGGTGCTTCTCCGCTTGCAAGCTCATAGGCTTGCATAGGTGCAACTTTACCTATCAATATAAAATGCTAACTTATCTTTGCTCTAATATTTTCAGAAGAGCCCGGAAAGAATAAAAATTGGTCTTTTATTTTTTGGAGAAAAAAAAAAAGAAAAATTATTTGTACTTATATGTGTATATGTATGTGAGCCCACAGAAGTTAGAGAAGAGCCTCAGATCCCCCCAGCTGGAGTTATGGGTGTTGGTGAGCTCACTGACACGGTCTGAAACCTGTTTTTAACCAAGTCCTCTGGAAGAGCCGGTGAGTGCTCTTAATCACTGAGCCATCTCTCCCGGGGAGGTTTGGTTGTTTATTGGTTTTGTTTTTTGTATCTGTGTATCTTTGTATTTGTGTCTATGCCTTCTTAGTCCCTAAATATGCAGAGTACATAAATCATATTAGAATTTGAGATTAACGTTCTAAACTTAAACCGGTATAGAAGAAGGAGTCACTTGACGTTGAATAGACATAAAATGACTGGACTGGACAAACACACTCTCACACTCTTAAGATTTGAAATACCATCCGAGGAAGTAGATTATTTTGGATCAAACTTATGATATTGGTTATAGGAGTCAACTTTGATTCATGTATTAGCCAGCCGTTCTGAATACATGATTCTAATAAGTACTCAAATCTGAATACATGATTCTAATAAGTACTCAGAACTATTTGAACTAGGTGTAGTAGATCTGTAAGACTCTGGGGAGCCTTAACTTCCTGGAGACCCCCGAGGGAACACCCTTAACTTCTGGGAGACACCCTCCCCCCCCCCCAGTGAACACCATGGAGTCCGGGATTGATGCAAAATGCAAGAGGAATTTGTTGATCTAGCATAATAGGGTCTCCCTGCACACCAAGGCAGGAGAACAACCACGCACAGCTGGTTCATCCAGCTTTTATAGCTTTTAGAGCAGCAGCCATTAGGCACAACGTGATTGGCAGAGCAGTGTGATTTTTAAACTGATTGGTCTTTAGGGAATGAGGTAGCAGGGGCTTCATCAACCCCTTCCTTCCAGCCTACATACTCTCTAACCTGTTCCTTCCAGGAGGGGACGAGGAATTTTCCAAAGTTCCTGAGCTGACTTCTCAGAGCATGTCTTTAATCCCAGCCCCTCAGAGGCAAAGGCAAATGGATCTCTTGAGTTCAAAGTCAACCTGGTCTACAGAATTCCAGACTAGTCAAGTCTACATAATGGGGCTTTCACACTCTGATCTCAAGACAACACTGATTACAGCTGAAGACGTGGACCTTGTGGAGGATAGTTTGGCTTAGGAGACATAGTCCGCTAAGTATGGATTTGAACTCTGGCGTCTGACAGTCTAAGATGCCTTACCTGTCTGTGTTCTGAGGAGAAGGTTTTCTGTGCTTGCACAACCTTGAACCAGCTCCAGGCTCTGGATGACCCACACTCTGGGGCTCTGACTGCACTTTCCTTTGTTTTCCTTTGAAAACAGCGCACACTGGGAGCTTTTGTTTTCCTAGGTGGGTTGATTTGCATTGCCTTAAGTAAATTAGCCTTGCTATCTAGTCTTGCTTGTTTAATGGGAGCAAGTCTACAGGCCAATAAAAATAGGAATGGAGGAAGCAGCCTAGCAGAAGAGAGAAGGGCAGAGCTCTGTGGCTCACTAAATGTGGGCTGGGTGCATTTTCTATCGTACTTCCTCCTAGAATAAAGCAAAACAAAATCCCACAGCCTGGTTCCAAACACAGTTTGTTCTATATTTTTAAACAAGTGGTTAAATACCTTTAGTATCTGAATGTTGGCATCATCATTGTTTTGTAAGAGAATATTGTAGACTTTCAGTGAGATGTTTGTCATTTCTCTCCTAAACAGACCTGGCGGTGCTCACCTCTGGCCCTAGGAGCCCCTGTCTCTGGAAGGCGGGGCTGCGCTCTGGTCCAGCCCTGCTTCTGAAGGCATTGGTGTTTGTCTTTGCCGCTGGTCACCACCAGTTCCACAGGGAAGCTTTTGGCCTTTGCTTTCTGCTGCCTCCTCTAAATCTTCCCTCCCCCCAGTTGGTCCCTCCACAGCTATTGCTTTCTTGTTTCCTCTACCAAACTTTTCTATCCATTTCTTGCTTTCCCCCTTTTCTTCTATTAGAAAAAAAAAAAAAAAAAAAAACTCTTGAAAGCAAATGCACTCTTATATTGACTTAAAGTGAGGGTCACACCACACACACACACACACACACACACACACACACACACACACACACACACACACTTGTGAGAGGGCTTCTCAACTAGTCCAGGTTGGCCTCCACCTCAATGTGTAGCCAAGGATGGCCTTGAACTTTAGCTTCTCCTGCCTCTACTCCCAAGTGCTAGGATAACAGTTCTGTGCTATATGTCCATTTAAAGTGGACCTAGAGATTGAACCCGGGCTTTGAGCCTGCCTTCCTAACTAGCCCTATTTGTGTTTTTAAATGCAGTTTTGCAGTTGATCAATATTTATCCATAAAGGAATAAGTGCCCAGTAGTGTAATCTTAGCGATAAGTTTATTGGTGTTCTCTTTGTGTAGAAAGGTATGTCCTATTGTCTATGTGTGTCCTTTCGTTGAAACTACCTTCAAGTCAGACAGAAAGTGACCTTGAAGGCTGGCTATGGCCAGGTCAGCCTGGGTGTTGGCAGTGTCTAGAGCTTGCTGTGTGACTCAGATGTCCCCAGGACCTCTGGCACAGCTGTCAGCTTCGGTTCTTAGTGGCACGGGAGTTGGACCATGGAAAGATAAAGGAGATTTCAGATATCCTGACAGTGGAGGTAAGGCTTATTTCACAACTGTGGAAACCATCTTTAAGAGATGTTGCGGTGATTCCAATGCGCACCTCTGAATCTTGACCATTTCGGAAGAACAGTGACCGGCATGTCCCAGGCTCTGCTCTGTCAGCACCGTGTCTTTGTGTGGGTGTGCATCCCTGTGGACCGTCACACAGAAGGACTATACTGGACTTCATTTTCTCTCCCACTCAACCTTACTGAAATATTAGCACAAGCCGAAAATCCAATGAAGATTGAGGTTAGATCGGTATTGTTCTCATTTAGCGCAATGACGAGACCACAGCATGATTCAGATCTGGGCTGCAGTAAACGGCAGGATGAAGAGAGACCTGAACGAATGGCCCATCTACCCATCATCCCATGCAATTGTGCACTTGTAGATTACAAGTAAGGTTGTCAGATTTGGTAAATAGATACAGTTTTAACTAAAGATAAATAGGAAATAGGGAATGGTGTGTGTGTGTGTGTGTGTGTGTGTGTGTGTGTGTGTGTGTGTGTATCGATACCCTCATCCTATCCTCTTATGGTGTGTAATGAAGTTTCCCCCAGAAGACTCCTGTGTTGAGGGATTGGTCCCAGTTGATGGCATTATTGATAGAAGATTGTATACTGAGGCTATTGGATGTCCATGGTGTTTACCACTGATGGATTCAGAGCTGAAAATGCCACTCAGAGGTGGGATCTGGTTGGGGGAGGTAAGTCACTGGGGCGTGACTTGTAGGACATATGTGTCCCTCGCCCCTTTACGGCTTTCTCTATGTCCTGGATGCCACAGATAAGAGTCTCTGCTCTGTATCCCATTGTCTGGATGAGGACTGCTGACCTCAAACTTACTTTGACCTTCATTATGCATGCAATTTGCTCGGGTACTCACAAGCTGAAAAACGAATTTGTATACTGAGCAAACTAGATGAACAGGGAAATGGGGGGTGGTGTTGTGTTGTGTTTTTTGTTTTTGTTTTTTGTTTGTTTGTTTGCTTGCTTGCTTTGTCTAAATTTAATCTAGCCTTTCATTCGGACCACTATTGCTACTTAACGAAATAAATGAAGCAATACACCTTTTGTGTTAGTCAGGGAAAATGCTACTGTGGCTAGATCATTTGAGTAATCTTTGCATGCAAGGCTGTCTCTAAAATAAAGCATGCTTCTCTCCTGTCAACCTTCTTCCTTGCTTCCCAGTTTTCTTGATAAAAGAGGTAGGGATTTAGGAGTTTGGCATGGTGCTGTGTAGAAGTCTGTGCTCAGTGAGGGCCTGGTCCCTAGACTCTTGTGTAGTCTTTTTTTTTTTTTTATGTTTTTCTTTTTTCTTTTCTTTTCTTTCTTTTTTTTTTTTTTTGGTTTTTCAAGACAGGGTTTCTCTGTGTAGCCCTGGCTGTCCTGGAACTCACTCTGTAGACCAGGCTGGCCTCGAACTCAGAAATCCACCTGCCTCTGCGTCCCAAGTGGTGGAATTAAAGGCGTGTGCCACCACTGCCCGGCTTCTATGTGTAGTCTTCCTGGCCTCCAAGCAGAACTCAGTAGCTCTTGAGTCTCTGGTCACTTTGGTCTTGGGTGATATCCCTGGGATGACTGGTTTGCAGATTCAGCCTGCTCTATACTCATGAGACCAGACATGTCAGCCTGAGTCAAGAGCCTTTCCCAGTTGTCTCTTGTTCTGAGCCTACCCCCCCAGCTCAAGTGTTCTCTCTAGCTTCCAATACTAGAGAATCCTCTTCCTGTGTACTAGGGACCTTTGCATGGAGGTGGGCACATGATGTCTCCTGGGATCTCCATTGGAGCATTGCAACAAAGACACTCTGTGCTCTCACTTCCTGTATTTGCACCCATACCTGCCCCCTCCTCCCTGGGGCCTGAGGGGAAGGGAGAACTTGATTCCCAGTGGGACTTGTCGTGGTTTACTCATTTCTTCTCATGATGGGTGGGGATCTGAAGGGCTGGGCCCCTCCTCTTACTGTTTGCCTTCCACTCCAACCATAAGCTTCTTGCCTTAGGTAGGAGGGACATCAGCTTTGCACTATGGGAAAATTAGTAGTTGGAATCCTCTACATAGGGCTGAAGACAAGACATGGTGTTTTTTAAAAGTGTGGTCTTAGACCAGGAGCTTTTAGGAAATATAAATTCCTAGGTCTTTCTCTAAACTCCTTGAATCAGAGACTGGAATTCAGGCCTAGCACCCGTGGTCCACTAAGGGTCTGCTGGGATCCTCATAGCCCTCAAGAGCCATGGGCATTACAGATATCCAAAAATTCTCTGTCTACCACCTCCTCTCATGGGTTGCAAGTCCTAAGTCTTGCTAAACAGTCCAGATAACTTTCTTAATCTAATTAATTGATTGATTACCTACTAGATAAGCTGAAGACATTGTATGGTAAAAAGAAAGCAGTCCCAATCTATAAATATGGGACACTCTGACACAGGCTACTGGGACAAACCAGTGCTACTGAAACAAACTGGTCATAGAAGACAAGGAATTCTACAAACACCTAAATAGTCAAATTCTTGGAGACGGAGCAGAGCAGGGATCACCACAGCCTTTAGGAGGGGAAGAGGGAGACTTGCTGTCGAATGGGGACAGAATTCTAGCTCATCAGTGTAAAGAGAATACTGGAGATGGGAAAGATATGGCTCAGTGGCTGCTCTTCCAGAGGCCCCGGGTTCAATTCCCAGCATCCACATGGAGCTCACAACTGTCTGTAAGTCCAGTTCCAGGGCATCTGGCATCCTCACACAGACATACATGTAGGCAGAACACCAATGCACATTTAAAAAAATCTTTTTAAAAAATAAAATAAAAAAGAGGCCATTGAAGAGAGGCAGGAAGCATGTGGCAGTGTGGTGAGCCATTTGCCCGCCTTGGGTGAGGGTCAGTCCCCGGGACCGAGAACAAGACAAGAAACAAACAAACAAGGGGAAAAACCCCTAGAACTGGGTAGTTAAAACAAAATAAGGCCTGTGAGTCAAGGATGGCAATAGGTATCAGCTTGAGAAAAAGCACTTAGCTGTTAGCCACAAAACACAACCTTGGCAGGTAAGGGTCATATATGGATGCAGCAACAGTTGCTGCTGGTAAATTTGGGTCTTTTTTGGCAAATCATAGTTGAGTCCCTGAGCTAACGAAAGTATAAAAGGATGCTGATCAAATATAAATTTCTCTAAATTTAAATAAGGTATCTTTTCTCAATGTGTGTAGGGTTTTGTTTTGTTTTTTACCCTCCGGGTAGTACACGCTTAGAATGTTTCTCTGTCTTGGGCTAAATGCCCCTCTGCATAACTCGTACTGGTCTCTACCCTGTATCTTCTACATACTGGGAGGTCAGCGATTCCTCCCAGGGGGCAGAAGGTAAGCACTGAGAAGGGCCAGCAATTGCCTGCGTCCGTTGATTTGGACAGAAGATGTCTGGATCCCTTATTGTTCTTTTCTTCCAGTCACTTGGCTGTCACATGATGCCACCTCCTCTTCCCTCATGACCACTTCTGGCATCTTTTGCCTTCCCCATGAAAGGTTCTCAGGCCTAAACATATCCTTAGAAAACTGTTCCAGCTGCCTCTCATTGGCTTGTCCTTCCTTTATGGTCATACAAGTGCCACCATCCTAACAAGTGCCACCATTCTAGCCCCAGTTCCATGCTACACCAATTTCCAGAGAAGAGAAAGTCTTTGGGCATCTAGATCTCCTTCTTGTCTCAATGTATTTATATAAAGACAATGTTGTCATAAGCTAGAAATTTAGCTTAGGTAACTGCAACTAGATAAGACCTATCATCCTCCCCCCACTGTGTTCATGTAGTTGCTTTAAAAAGGGGAGGGGCTAAGTAATGAATGACAGCTATACCTTTCACTGCCAGTGTTTACAATGTGAATAAATCATAGTGTCTAAATAGAATAAAGTTCTTTTTTGTTCCTGATTAAGAAATGAAGGTTATCAAACTCTTTTTTTTTTTTTTTTTTTTTGGTTTTTCAAAACAGGGTTTCTCTGTGTAGCCCTGGCTGTCCTGGAACTCACTCTGTAGACCAGGCTGGCCTTGAACTCAGAAATCCACCTGCCTCTGCCTCCCAAGTGCTGGAATTAAAGGCGTGCGCCACCACTGCCCAGCTCTCTAATTTTATTAACTTCTGTTGTCTTCTCTCTCTTACTTTTAGGTAGTTTGGCTAAGGATTTGTCAATCTGTTTATCTTTTCAAAGAGACAATCCTGATTGGTCAATTGGTTGTCTTCTTCTTCTTCTTCTTCTTCTTCTTCTTCTTCTTCTTCTTCTTCTTCTTCTTTCTCTCTCTCTCTCTCTCTCTCTCTCTCTCTCTCTCTCTCTCTCTGTCTTTCTTTGTCGTAGCAGATTTGTTTTCTCTCATTTTCTCATTAGAATTCTTCATTAGAATTTCATACAATCTGCTGCTGGTGGTGGCACATGCCTTTAATCCCAGGACTGGATTGGCAGAGGCAGGTGGAACTCTTGAGTTCATGGAGGCTAGCCTGATCTAAAAAGCAAACCCAGGAAACCCTGTATCTTACAGTTTTACTGCTATGAACAGACACCATGACCAAGACAACTCTTATAAGGACAACATTTAATTGGGGCTGGCTTACAGGTTCAGAGGTTCAGTCCATTATCATCAAGGCAGGAACATGGCAGCATCCAGGCAGGCATGGTGCAGGAGGAGCTGAGAGTTTTACATCTTCATCTGAAGGCTGCTAGCAGAATACTGGCTTCCAGGCAGCTAGGTTGAGGGTCTTAAAGCCCACACCCACAGTGACACACCTACTCCTACAGGGCCACACCTCCTGATAGTGCCACTCCTTGGGCTGAACAGATACCAGCCATCACCCTGTCTTGAAAAACAAAACAAAAAAAGAATTTAATACAATGTATTTTGATCATATTCACTCTCCTCCCCCTCCCCTCCCCTCCCCTTCCCCCCCTCCCCTCCCCCTCCCAGATCCATCCCACCTCCTCACCCAGTCGCATCTGTGCCCACCCCCCTTGAGTGGCATTTGTGCTTTGCATATACTCTTGGATGTGTGGTTTTCCAATGGAGCATGGGCAGCCTACCAGGTGCCACACCCTTAAAGGAAACTGATTCTTCACCCAGCAGTTATTGATTGCAAATGGCTCCTGAGCTAAGACGGGACTTTGTTCCCACCTCTCCTCTCCATGCTGGGATTGTGTCTGTCTTGAGCTTGTGCAGGTCTTGTGTGTGCTGTCATAACTGCTGTGAGGTCATATGTACAATTGTCCTGTTTCCATGTAGAAAACACTACTACCTTTTTGTCTTCCAGGACCTCTGGCTCCTGTAATTTTTCTGCCCCCTGTCCCACAACAATCCTGAGCTTTGGGAAGAGAAGGTGTGACGTAGATGTTCCACTTAGTGCTGGGCACCCCACGTTCTCCCAGTCTCTGCACCTTGATCAGTTGTAGGCCTCTGGTTAATCATCACCATCTGAAAAGAGAAGTTACTCTGATGAGGGCTGAGAGTTGTTCTAATCTTTCATACAAAAATAAGTCATTGTAAGTTTAATGCCATGTGCATTTATCAGAATAGCAATATGTTCTCCTCTAGGACCTATGACTAGTCTAGTCTAGCAATAGATTCTTAGTTCAATAATAGTGCCAGATATGGGTTTCATCTTGTGGAGTGGGCCTTAAATCCAACCAGAAAGTGTTTGGTTACGCCCATGATGTTTGGCCACTATTGCCCCAGGGGACACATCTTGGCAGGCCGGTTGTTATTATAGGTTAGGCTTCACAGCTAGGTAAGACTGGTGATGAGTTTTCCCTTCCAGCAGCAGGCGTAGCACCTTCCAGCACTATGACATCATCACTATTTCCATTCCATTAAGTTCTGCCCTGGTTTTAACGATTCCTTTCCATCTACTGGTTGAGATTTGGTTTATTTTGTTTTCCAGGGCTTTACAATCTATTAAGATGGATTATTGGACTATTTATCTACAGTTTCTCAATGTAGCCATTTAGAACTCTAAACTCTCTTCTTCAGATTGTTTTTATTATAGTCCATAGGTTTTGTGACAGTGCGTTTTTATTTTCATTTGATTCTGGGAATTTTAAAGTATACTTATTAGATTTTCAAGTATCCCTTCATCACTCCACAGTGTGCTGTTTGGATTCCAGGAGTTTGTGTGCATTCTAGGGTTTCTCTGACCATTGTGATCAAATAGAATATAATGAATTTCATCATTTTTCCTAAATTGCTTTGTGTCCTAATGTACAATCTAATTTAAAGAAACTTCCAGCCAGGCAGTGGTGGCGCACGCCTTTAATCCCAGCACTTGGGAGGCAGAGGCAGGTGGATTTCTGAGTTCGAGGCCAACCTGATCTACAGAGTGAGTTCCAGGACAGCCAGGACTACACAGAGAAACCCTGTCTCAAAAGGAAAAAAGAAAAAAGAAAAAGAAACTTCCAAGATTGCTGAGAAAAAAAAAAAGTGTATTCTGCAGTGTTTAGATGGAATGTTCTGTAGATTTCCATTAAGTCTACTTGATCTAGCATATCATTTAATTCATGTATTTCTCTACTTTTTGTCAGGAAGACCTGTCAAATTATTAGAGTGAGGTATTGAAGTCACATGTTACTATTGTGCTAAGGTTACTCTGTGGCTTTGCATCTAATAGTATTTGTTTTATAAAATTTGTTTTTTACCTCGTTTTGGGGTATACGCATTTAGAATTGTAGTGTCCTCTGATTGATTGTTGTTGAACCAATAGCAAGTGACAGTCTATCCTCTGTTCCCTGAACCAATAGGACGTGACGTTCTATACCTCTTCTTCTCACTCATTCCGGTTTAAAGTCTGTTTTGTCAGATCTGGGAACTGTGACACCTGCTTTTTACTAGGTCCATTCGCTTGGGATGCCCCCATCCTCTCACCAGAAGAGCGTGTCTATTTTTTTGCAGTGAGGTGCATTTCTTGGAGGCAGCAAATAGATGTTTTCTGCTTTTTAATCTAATCTATAAATCTGTGCCTTTTGATTGGGGAATTTAGACCAACAATAATCAGGGTTGTGATCGCAATGTGTGTATAGAGGGCTGGAGAAATGGCTCAGTGGTTAAGAGCACTGGCCACTCTTCTAGAGCACCTGGGTTTGATTCCTTACACCCACATGGCAGCTCACAACCATCTATAACTTTAGTTACAGGAGATCTGATGCCCTCTCTAGCTTCCTGGGTCACTAGGCATGCTTGTGGTATATAGACACACATGTGCAAAACACCCATACATGTAAAATAAATTAAAATTTTATGTATAGATGTTTTGCCTGCATGTATGTCTGTATACCATATGCGTGTCTGGTGACTACCTTGGAGACCAGAAAAGTGTGTGGGGTCCCCCAGAACTGGAGTTATAAAAATGATTGTGAGCCACCATGTGGGTGCTAGAAATTGAGCCCAGGTCCTCTGGAAGAGCAGCCTGTTCTCTTAACCACTGAGACATCTCTCCAGCTCCAAAAGGGAAGGTGTGTTTTGAATCTTGCTATTCTGTTGATTTGCCAGTGCTTGGCTTTCTCCCTTTCTCTTTTGCTTAACTCTTCTTTGTAACGTGGTTTGTTCTTCCCTGTAGTCTATTTTTCTTTTAACTCCAAAGACTTCCTTCAAGTATCTTCTGTAGAGCTGGCTTAAGGCTCATAAACTCCTTTATAAAGAAAAGTTTTCATTTCCCCTTCAATTGTAACGGCTTTGCTGAGTGTAGTAGTTTGGGTTGGCAGCTGGCTTTCAGAATTTGGAATCCATTATTCCAAGTTTTTCTGGTGTTTAAGTTTCTATTAAATCATCTGCTGCTACTCCGACAGGTCTGCTATGGGCGTGACGGGGATTTCTTTTTACGCTGTCAATATTCTTCCTTTGTTCTCTATATGCAAAGCTGCAATTGTAGTATGGTGAGGGCAGGTTTGCTTTTGTGATATTGACTTTTTGGTGTCCGATGTTCTTCCTGTATCTGATTTTGGCACCTCCTTTTCTAACTCTAGGAAATTTTCTATTATGGTTTTATTTTAGATGTTTTCTCCGCTCTTAAAGAGAGAGTTCTCCTCCTACCATCAATTTGGTCTTTTCTGACTATTGAGTAGGTCTTGAAATTTCCACAGGCACCTTAACTATTATTTTATCTTTTGTCTCTTTCTGATTGTCCCCATTCCCTGAGCTCAGATAGTCTGTCCTCTCTTTAAAAAAAAAAAAAAAAAAAAAAAAAAAAAAAAAGATTTATTTATTTATTACATGTAAGTGTACTGTCGCTGTCTTCAGACACCCCAGAAGAGGGCATCAGATCTCATTACGGATGGTTGTGAGCATCATGTGATTGTTGGGATTTGAACTCACGACCTTCAGAAGAGCAGCCGGTACTCTCAACCACTGAGCCATCTCTCCAGCCCCCTGTCCTCTCCTTTTAAAAAAATTTTTTAAAAATTATTTTATGCATAAGTATGTTTCGCCACATATATGCCTGGTGCCCTCAGGGGCCAGAAGAAGGCATTGAATCCTCTGGAACTGATGCTATAGAAGACAGTGAGTTCAGCACTTGGGAGGCAGAGGCCGTTGGGTTCTGAGTTCTAGGCCAACCTGGTCTGCAGAGGGAGTTCCAGGACAGCCAGGGCTACACAGAGAACCCCTGTCTCAAAAAAAAAAAAAAAAAAATGCAGTGAGTTGCCATTTGAGGAATCGAACCCTGGTCCTCTGGAGGAACAGCCAGTGTGCACCTGTCCTCCTTCGAGAGTTTCCATGGAGCTTTTTGTTAGACTCGTAACATTTGGTTTCTTAGCTTTGAGGTGACTCTAGCTGCCTCTCCTCCACTGAGCGAGGTAAGCATGAGGAAGGTGGAAGGGAAATGTTCCTCCCTGTCAGACTCAAGGATTTGAAGCAGGATTTATTATAGCAAATTATCATCAAGCTAATTGCTTGACAGCCTCTCTCCACACTGCTGGCTGGCGCCACAGAGCAGATCTACTCTGCTGATACTGGGCTAAGAGAGGCCGGCATGAGGAATTCCACCACCCCAAATCACCCTTGAGTTTCAGAAAGTATACGCAGCACGCACAGCAGTGCTTTCAGAGCATAAAGGGTAAAACCAGGCAGCCCAGGTCCGGGTGCCATTGGTATTATCCATTAGTTTTTTGACCTTGGGGAATTTTTCTTTTTTCTGTGTCTGAGACTGTTCAGCTGTAATAAGGGAATAATAATCCTAATAAATACCTCCCATGTTATTGGTAATTTTAAAACAAAATTCCAGGTTGGAGATGTAGCTTAGTTGGTAGTGTCCTTACCTAATTTGCACAAAATGCTGGTGTTAGTCCCCAGCATCACACAAACTGGGGTATAGTAGCACTTGTCTGTGGTTGTAGCACATGATGGCCGAAGCAAAAGGATCAGAGGTCCAAAGCCGTTGTCTGCTGTACAGTACGTTAGAGACCAACCTAGGTTATCGGACCCCGTCTCACACAAAACAGAACCAAACGTTCTATATAGTACTTTGTGTCCTTTGATATGCCGTAAGTACTCTGTGAATAACCGAGAACGTATGTCAGAGGAGCTAGTGTGTTCTGCTGTTTTCTACTTTGCCTGTTTTTGATGTGGTAGCTCCATTCCTTGATGCAATTTCTCCAGAGCCTTTCTGTCCATAGAGCTAAGTTCTGAACATAAGTGTAATTCCTTGACTCCAATTCTTAACACGGACTATAACTTACCTTTCCCACCTGGGATGTTGGGGACTTGAGAATATAACAGCTCAATGCCTTGTGCTACCTCTGACTGCTCACATTATTTTGAGGAGAGTTCCTTGGTTTCCCCCCAAAGAATTATAGACTATGAAGAGAGAGTAAGAACAGGGCTGATATGGTTACTTTGGGCCAGGAGCCTAGAGGCCGAATGAAATGAAGTAGGCTGTTGACTGTGACCACTGACGTCAGCAGTGAAAAGCATGCCTTTTGATTTGTGTGTCATCAGTAGCGTGTATCCTATAATTATCAGACAGGGAAGGAGTGATACTTTGGCTTTACCCAGCATCTTTGTTTTATATCGTTAACCCTGTTTGTGCTGAGGTCCCATCAGATTGACATAAGAAAAAAATGTTCACCCAAGTGCGAAGTAGCATTGGCTTACTTGCCAGTGAGTTCCCTCGCCCCGAGCATCCTGGAAAATCTGACTCCTTCAGACACTCTGGAGTTCTCCAACAGATACAGTTTCCTATGGTAGTAAAAGAAAATGGACTGGAAGAGACAAAATGAGCTCATCAGGTTCCTCCCTCAGCTTGCTGGTCAGTTTTCTTTCAGCCTGGAGCCTGCGTGTGCACATCATCAAAGGTCAACTAGGCTAATTCGGAAAGCCACCATGGTTGTCACTGAAACCTTTTCTCAGCTGCACATCGTCATCTCCGTGGCCACCATTGTCACTCTCACTATTGTGATCTGTTGGACAAAGCTTCTGTCTTTCAAAGACACAGTGCAACAGCTGGGGAAGTGGCTCAGTTGGTAAAGTAAGTGCCTGTCCCCAAAGCATGAAGATGGAGCCTAAGCACTTATGCAAAACCTACTCATCTGTTGCCCAGTGCTTGGGTTTGGTCACAGAGACAGGCAGGACCATAAGCACTCATGTGGGGGTCAGTGAGAGACATGATCTTAAAAAAGAGGAAGGTAGAGAGTAATCAAAGAAGAGTACTGGACATAGACTTTGTCCTTGTTTTTGTTGTTGTTTTTCTTTTTTCTTTAATATTTATTTATTTATTTATTTATTTATTTATTTATTTATTTAATGTATGTGAGTACACTGTTACTGTCTTTAGACACACCAGAGGAGGGCATCGGATCCCATTACACATGGTTGTAACCCACCATGTGGATGCTGGGAATTGAACTCGGGACCTCTGGAAGAGCAGTCAGTGCTCTTAACCACTGAACCATCTCTCCAGCCCCTTTGTTGTTGTTTTTTCAAGACAGGGTTTCTCTATGTAGCCCTGACTATCCTAGAACTCACTCTGTAGACCAGGCTGGCCTCTAACTCAGCGATCTGCCTTCCTTTGCCTCCTGAGTGCTGGGATCAAAGGTGGGCACCACCACTACCGCCACCACCACCACCCAGCTGGACATAGCCTTTTCACGTCCACATACACTCACGCCCACACACCCACATGAGCATGTCTGTGCACACACATGCACACACAAACACATACACACACTATGAATTCTATAAGTGATATGTGAGAAGTACCATTTCTTCTGAACCTTTTATGTGATTTTTTTACAAATTCCGAATTTACTGAATAAGCATCTAATATAAGCCGGCAATTGTTGTATGTACCTGGGACTCAAACACGATAAACAAACATGCTTGTCCTCAAGAAGCAGACATTCTTGTGAGCACAGGCAACAGACAGTTCATACAACATGCACACAGTTACATGCGGACGTGCGCAGCACGCTGGAAGTTGGCGAATACTCTAGGAAAAGGAAAACAGGTCAGATGCCAAGAGGCTCTTTCTGTCTCCTCCATTCATAAAATTCCTTACATTTCTCCTGGGAGTGTTAAGGAGGGAAACCTACTGAGGGAAAGGTCTTTGAGCTTTGGGAATATGTCGTAAAGATGCAGTCAAGAGGGCTGACCCCATCTCCTAGAGAAAGGTAAAGGTGCTGAGGACAGCCAAAGAGTTGAAAGCCAGTAAAGGAAGCAGGCTTCCCTACCTGGGACCTTCATCTCTAATTGTGATCTGGCAGCCCAAGAGGACATGTGCAAGTCATTAAGAAAATCCTTCAGACGCTGAGGCTGTCCATCACGGGCTGCAGTTCTTCAGCATGGTAACATGAAACCCTCCAGTCTTTGGGTTTGTTTTTGAAAAGGTACTCAAAAGAAAACAGGGTATGCCACAGTCCAGGGGCTACTGGCTTTTAGGGAAAAGGGAAAATAAAAACATCATATTCTGTCAAAGATTCACCTAGTATATTGTCTTTAATTCCTTCTTCAACCCCCCCCCCCCAAAAAAAAAAGACATGGGAGGATACAGGGTGATGATGGTAAGTGACTTGTTCACAGTTATTTTACCAATCAATGACAGAACAGGAAGAGACAATCAGGCCCCCACTCATCTGGTCTGAGGTTTTCCAGGAGAGTTAATCCTTCTTCAAACAAGGACGACACCACTGATTGCCAAAGGAGCTAGGCAAGGAAATGGGGACTGAAGATGTCTGTGAATAAGTCCCAGATGTGGAACTCTGGAGTGAGAAGTCAGGAAGAGATGGGCCTGAGGGCAAGTCTTACCTGAGCTATGGGCAGTGGTGGAGAGGGGAGCAAGCAGTCTTGTGTGTCGGGTTCTTATGCTAAACGAAGGGGATTCGTATCCACTCCAGTGTGAGAAGCTTTTCTGCATCAGCGTGGTTCTACAGTGACTGTGAAGGGTGTCTGTACTTGACAACTTTCCATTGCTACCGCAAAGTACAGTTCAGGTGCTTTATAAATTGATTTGTTTAATGAAGAAAGGAGGCTAACGGGGAAGAAGAGGAGCCAGTGGAGTTGGAATATGGCGGAGGGCAATGGACAGGGAATGAATGAGGACAAAGTGTGTGACTTATGATGAAACACGTCGGTCTGTATAGTAAGCTAAACATTCAGATTGTCTTTGGAGACAGAGTCTCACTTTGTAGCCCTGGCTGGCCTGGAACTTGCTATGTAGACTAAGCTGACTTTGAACGCACAGAGATCCGCTTGGCATCCTGAGTGCTAAGATTAAAGGTGTGTGCCACCATGCCTGGCATAAAAATTAATTTATATTAATATAAATATATGAAAATTAATATAATAGATAATATTATCTTTTAATAATATAAGATTAATATAGATATATTAATATAAATGTATATTAATATATATATAACATATATAACTGCCCTTTTGAGAATTCCATTAATGCTTTTCAAGGTAGTGACTCCATTACTTTAGTCCATTAGACTCTTCCTAAGACTCTTCCTAAAGGTTACAAGCTTGTGCATATACACACACATACACACACACACGCACACACACACACACACACACACGTACTCACGCATGTACATACATGCGCACCCCACCCCACTCCTGCCAGAATCATCACACTGAAGGCAGCATCTGACACACAAGCTCTGAGGGACACATGTTCTATGAGAGCCACAACAGCATTGCTACCTGACTGGAGGACCCCAGGCTTTGCTGTCCTGCCTGTGAGAGACAACCTGACTACTGGTGACTACTGAGAGTGAAGAGACACACTCTGCTGCCTCACTTCAGGTTGTGATGAAGGAGGGAAGAACAGCCTTTTCTCTCAGGGAACCCCGAGCTCTGTCCATGGTCCAGGCATTGTGCTGAGTGGGTTACTGACATTATCATCCCCAGCCCCCACATCAGATAAGTGTCCATTTCAGAGGAAAAGAAGTGGAGGCACTTAGCAGGCTGTGTGGAGTCACCAGTGAATGCCACTCTGAATCATAGGGATGACAGGTGATGTGTAGGCTTTGGGGTCATCTCCCACAGGGTGGACCTGCCTGGTCTCTGCTGTTCCACCTACATGCTATGAAACGCTTAACAGGTTACTCTTATCCATCTCATCTGTAAGGTTGGACTAATAATGACAGTGTTTTAATGATGATTCAAGAACATGACTTCGTTAGAACAGGCACAGTCACAACTGTGGTGAACTACAGGTTTAACCACAAACAATTGCTGGTGCTTTCCTAGTGGACCAAAGTCAGAGGTCACATGCTTCCATCTCATTCTGTGACAGGACAGCCCCCCCATCACCACACCCACTGGAGACTTAACCCAGAACCTCACACACGCTAAGCAAGCTCTCTACCACTGAGCTACACCCCAGACACCAGCATCAATTCCTAGTAGATGCTACAGTGGTTCGCTTTCTGGGCTCATGATGGTAAAAGGACAGGCACTTTAATTCAAAATAATTTAGAGAGGGTTTTCTTTGACTGTTTTAGCTTCCCTAGAAAATAGCCAGGCAGTGGTGGTGGCACACGCCTTTAATCCCAGCACTTGGGAGGCAGAGGCAGATGGATTTCTGAGTTCAAGGCCAGCCTGGTCTACAGAGTGAGTTCCAGGACAGCCAGGGCTACACAGAGAAACCGTGTCTTGGAAAAAAAAAAAAAAAGATAGAAAATCACTAAGAATGACTATTACTATAACAGAGCAGCCATGAAAACATGTGCTGTGCATATAGTTCTTAAAAACCAACATCCTGTTGAGGGTATTGTCAGGAAGAACTTGAAAAGATCTCAAGGGAGCTTAGGCCAACAGAGCCGGACTAGCAAGGCATGGCTGTTGACTTGAGAGGATTTGACCCCTCTCCGGCCCCCACCCACCCCCGGGAATATTGTTGTTTGAGGAATGTCATTCCCACTAGAAGGCTGCTGGGGAGAGACAGGTGTCAGACATAACCATTGGTCATTCTGCACCCTGGAGTTGGAGATGGGGTCTTGGTCGGCAGCAGGAAGTTGTAAATTTGGATACATTCAAGATTAATCATAACCTGGGTGCTCTTGAACTTTGCCAGGTCAGGGTTAGGAAGGGACTACTACTCGGGCATGGCCTTTGGGGAGGCTGTAAGATTGGGAAAGGAAAACAAGACCATCTTTGTTTTATTTTGTTTCGACAGGGTTTCTCTGTGTAGCCCTGGCTGTCCTGGAACTTGCTTTGTAGACCAGGCTGGCCTCGAACTCATAGAGATCTGCCTGCCTCTGCCTCTGAGTGCTGGATTTAAAGGTTTGTGCCACCACACCCAGCTCAACTTCGACTTTCTAAAAGGAAAGGTAGGAGTAGGAGTATGTAGGAGTGTGTGTGTGTGTGTGTGTGTGTGCATGTATGTGTTTGTGTGCATAGGTGTTTGCTGGGAATCCAATTCCGACTTTCTCACTCTGGCTGAACAAGTATTGTATCACTAGGCTATCCCTCCACTCCTGAAGGCTGGTTTTTCAAAGTAAGACTATATCTATAATGCAAAATCTCCCAGAAGTTCTCTTTTTCTGATAAGATTTTTATCAGAATTGTCTGGTTGCCCTAGCCCAAGCTCGGTTTGTAACACCCCCCCACTCCCCCCCCCCCCCACCCCCCGCATCTCACTCCTTGCCTTTCACAGTAAGAGCTAAAAGTAGCTCTGGGGATCAAGTGGAACGAACGTTCAGGAGAGACAACCTTGGTAGAGAATGAGTCTTTAGGTGAAGTTCTTCTCATCTTTGAAGTACACTGACATCTTGGCACACTTTAGACTTTCTCGGTGTCTGAACAGTGCTTGCTGAGTGTGAGCTCAGCTGTGAGCTGTGAGCATGAGAGGGTGTCTGTGTGTTCGTGTTTGTTCAGTTTTTCCTCACCTAAGAAATAGTCTGAAATCGACCTCCAGTCTTTTTCAAGGACGTTCATGATTTGTCTGTGAATTTTAAATGTTTCTTCCGAACACAGACCATAGCAGTCCAGACAAACGAAAATCCATCTACATAGCCATGAACTCAGACACACTTAGAGCCCCATTTTCTGTGTGCGCTGTTCTCTCTTTCTTTGTGTCTATGGTTACTGTTAAGCTGACCCCTACAGTCTGGGGCAAATACCATACTTGAATCAAGCGCTGCCTAGCCCCACAGCTGCAAAGGATCGCCATTTCAGGGGCGTACAATGGCTTCAGCTGGCTACATTTTAGGGTGCCTGGGACAGTTCTGCCCACAGGTGGGCTGCAGCACCCACATCACTGGAGTTGAAAATGCAGTGTTTCGTCTCTTTATTTTTTTCCAGTAGTTCTATCTATTTTCACATCTGAAGTGATTTTTTTTTCTCTCCAATATTGGATTTCATTGTTCAGAACGGTGACTGGAAAAAGATTTCTTTGTATTTGTGTCTCCCCGTTTCTGTAAGAAAGTCTCCCTTGCAAAAAGCCATAGCTAATTAAAAATTGAGTTCCATCAGCTGCATAAGGGATCTGGGCGTCTGCAACCAGGCAAGGGAGGCGAGAAAGAGGCACCAGAGGTTGCTAGTCAGTCTCTCTCTCCTCTCTCTCTCTCTCTCTCTCTCTCTCTCTCTCTCTCTCTCTCTCTCTCACACACACACACACACACACACACACACACACACACACACACACACACACACACACACACATCCTTTGCTTGGCTTTGCCTTTATTGCACAGTGTATGTGTTTGAGGACCCTGGGGCAGCGCCGTAGGCGGGTAGAGAGAGTTCCTAACCCGACAAACAGCTCTAAGGTGCCTGGAGCAGGGTTGCCCGCGGGCACGGTAGAAACCGGCTCTCGAATTCTGGCCAGTGAGTGGACGTCCCTGACATCAGGGGGCCTGCGCCTGTCAGCCAGGCCGGCAGGTGATTGGCTGGGGAGAGGCAGTAATTCAAACTGCCTTTGTACTTAGCTAATCAGGGCAGCGCAGGTTCCAGGAGCTGAGGTGCCTGGGTGTCAGACACCTGTGTCTTAGCTCTGCCTTCCTGGAGCTGGCTCTCTAGTCTGCAGTCGGCCTCTGTGCCACCTGCGCAAGCCTCCAAGGCCGAGTGGACCAGCTTGGCTGTGTGTCACACCGGACAGAAGTATCCAGCAGATAACTGAGGACAATGGAGATACCTGAGTTTCCACTTCTGTGAGGTAAGGTCCGTTTAAATCGGTTATTTCTCCCGATGTTACTTCTACCTTGATCTCGACAGAAATGACAATATGGAGAAAATAAAGAGAGACAGAGCCTTTATGAAGAAACCGACTTACCCAGCTGGCAGATAAGCCTGCAAGATGATACGATGGGTTAAGAGCTGTAAAGGGTGAGAGGGACCTGACAGATTGCAGCGACCCTCGCCACTCTGTATACTTCCTGCCACTGGGTAAGAACTCGCTCTGTGAGAGTAAAGGGCCTTTTAATTAAAGCGAACAGATCTATATATTAACTTTTGAGAAAATACAAAGTGAGGCTGGACACCTCGGTGGCTCCAGGGTCCGACTTTCAGGCTTCCTATTCTGATCTGAGCTGTTTTTCAGTTCTCTTTGGCTTCAGCTGGTGTAGGGAGTTTACGTCTCCTTTCCAGGTTTGTTCAGCACCGTGACTTAGCGAATTCTACTTTAGGGAAGGGATCGATGGTATCACCCGGCCGGGCTGGGCCCCTCCCTGTGTTCCAGAAGACAGACTCAAGCCAAGAATCTAAACTGAAGCAATGAAGATGCTTCGAACGGTGGGCCCTGGCTCTGCTTACACCTGCTCTCATTCGATCGCACTGATCGCACTGATAATTGTTCGACAAGTCCTTCAAGGACCATCCTATGTTCCCACTTGGGCAGCCTTTAGAGTGCTTGTTATCTGAGGAGTTGGTGAAAAAAAGATTGGTGGGTTCAAAACCAGTGCTGCCTTTTTTGCTCCGACTAGCAGGGGTAGTTTAATCTTGGGTTTTAATTTGTTTTTTAAATGAAAATAGTTTACAAGTAGGTAGGGGTCCTTTTATAAGTCAAGGGATTCTGAGCTGATATTGAGCACCTCCCTGAAGGGAGATGTTTACTGCTTCCCAGAGATTCCAGTCAAGTAGGAAACCGCCGTGGGGAAGATAGATAAAGGTGGAAGGAAGGTGATAAGCATTCGGAGAGCCTTCCAGCAGAAACGCTATGTTAATCATCCTGAACTGTATCTTCTCCAGTGTTTTAATCGGTTGGAGTTCTCCATCTCTGCTGTTAGCTATCTTTATAAAAACATGTCCCTATAGCAGCAACATACATGCAATGAACATGAATACTAAATATGATTGCTTTGACCTGTAAAAGCCTCAGCAGTGACATCATTGGTCAGGTGAAACGTGGTCACCACACAGGCGTGTTTCTACAATATGTGTGCGTTTGGTATGTTTGGTTGATGAGAGCTTAAAATATAGGTTGGTGTGGAGGTAGAAAGATAATCCCAAGTGCTGGGAGCGTCAGTAAGAAATAAGCACTGATGTGTAAGTAGATGGGGGAATATCCAGCATCGGTTCTTATTTTAAAATTCCACCCCTGGCTTATGAATTACGACCAAGAAAATGTAGGAATCAAAAACCATGTCCTGAAATGAGGGTCGGTCAGTTTTGTATTGGGAGGAATCAATACATTCTTTAGTCGGTATTCTTAAAAAAAAAAAAAAAAGAAAAAAGTCACCATAAAAATCTCAGTGTTTTTAAAAGTTACAGACATGAGAAAGGCAATTGAAAAACTTCGTTCCTGCATTTCATACCGTGCGTGGAAAGTCCCTGTGTGTTTGTGTGTTTGAGTAGGAGGATACCACAGATAGATAACTGAACACAATCAGTAGTAACTGGGAAGACACATAGCTACTTCATTCCAAGAGCAGTATCTTTAGAGAGCTAGATTGGGGGGTGTGGGGATTAAGTATCTAAATTTATTGTTTCCCTGGAGAGGACCATTTTTAAAAGTCTCCTTCCTGGAGCTGTGGAATGCCTGCTCACTCCCTCCTTGGCTGTGTGGTGCTGTGGACAGCACACAATGGAGCTCAATAGAACTGCTCAGCCCCTCCCCACATGGTGCGCCCCACTGGCTGGCTTAAAAGGTTCAGCCCTGTGAACAGAAGGCTACTGCTGGCAGATACTTCCTCCTAAACCACTTTCCCCTGCCTCTGCCTCAGTGCCTGGTTGTTTAGAGCCAGGGAGGCCCCTGAGTTCAAAATCTGAATAGCTCCCCAGAGTCCTCTGTGTGATTCAGCAAGGCAGCTGATAGGTAAACTAAGGTTCAGTCACCCTGGACATAGCAGTCCACCACCACCACCTCTGAACTTCATTAAAATGTCACCAATTGTCATCTGGTTAGACCCAATCTTTCAAAGGGATGCTTTTATAAACAAACAAACCACACAGTAATCCAAATGGTTCTATTCTGGGACAGTTGGGAAACTGTTCTCTCAGATGGGAGACTTTGGAAGGCAAAAGACCTAAGTAAGATGGACAGACTAGACTCTGAGGTGAAAGCCAAAGGCCAGGGCAGCAGTGTATCTGTGGCAAATCCAATAACCCCACTGGCAGGAGAGCCCTCCACAACCAGATGTGCTAGAAGGAAACTGGGAGTTGGCTCTGCTGTTCCTGCATGGTCAGGTGAGCCAGAGAGACTGGCTCCAAGGACAACTTTGCTTTTGCACTGCAGGCCAGGAAAACTCTGGGATGGAATGTAAATGAACTCCACCCTAAGAAGCTATGACTTGCTTTGTCTTTTGTTGTTGTTGTTTTACTGAGTTCCAAAACTCCACCGTGAGCAATTAAGCGCTCAGGGACTGTGTCCACCGAAGCCTTTGGGTCAGCACTGGGGGACAGCCACGCAGGTGATGGGCTCAGCAGCTGGACGCCAAGAGGAGGTGAGCAGACAGCTTCTGCCCTTATCTTTTTTGCTTCTAAGCAGCTGAGGGTTTAGTGACCTTACTTTTAGGCCACGATTTCTCCGTTGCTCATTAATCACGCCTCACTGACTTCTTCATCTGATAGCAGGTAGGGTCAGGCTCGTTATCCTACCTTGGAAGACCTGGAAAGGGACAAAGCAGAGTGATTTGTTCAGTTATGATAACAAGGTGGAATAAAAATACCTGCAGCTTTCTCTTCTTCCCTCCCTCCCTCCCTCCTTCACTCTTGTAGCCCAAGCTGTCCTCAAACTTAATAAGTAGCTGAAGATGACCTTGAACTTGTGATCCTCTTGTCTCAGAAAGTACTGAGCTTACAGGCCTGGGTCCCAGCTTTCTTTTCTTTTCTCCTTTCCCTTTCTTTCTTTCTTTCTTTCTTTCTTTCTTTCTTTCTTTCTTTCTTTCTTTCTTTCCTTCTTTCTTTCTCTCTCTCTTTCTAAAACACGAAATTAGAAATCCTTCAACTTTTCTTCCCCCTAGCCCCCCTGTCTTGTTGGCACTAAATCTGCTTCCAGGGAGAAGAATGTCAGTGCCCTGGTGTGAGGCAAAGCTTAAAGGCAAATGATTGGTTACGGTGGGGTGTGTCCGTGGGTGTGTGCACAGGTGTGCCCACCTGGAGCCACGTCTAAGTGAGGTGGCACCCTTTCCCTGGAAACGTATGATCCTGTCATTTGTAACAAATTTCCACCAGGGCCCCCTGAGCAGAGAGGCCAATGTGGGAGCTTCAGGAGAGCCAGTCAGAAGGTGGCCGGGGAGCCGTCTCTGAAGGTATGCCAGGAATGTGAATGGTATGCCTGAGTGGTGGGCGGGCTTCAGAGATCCGGCTTGGCCTGAGAACTGTTCTTGTGGCCATCTGTTGTGGCCTAGAAGTCTCATAGCAACGGTGGTGTCTCAAGAATGGAGCCCCCCCTTTGTAAATTAAAATTAACTAACACAAAACCCAAAATTGCTCCACCGCGCAAGAAGAATTGGGACAGGATTCGGATTCTTTCTACAGAATGATGAGCATTTCAGGAAGAAAAGCCCCCGCATCCTTAATTTCTGTTCTTTAAATGAGCAATTTGTACTTGCTTTTGAGGTCTTCATTTTTCCTCCCCAGGGGTAGAATGCTTTTTTGTTTTTTTTAAAGAAGGGATGTGAAAACTAGTTGCTCAAAGCTGTGAGCAAAATAATTGGCAAAAATAGACATATTGCTTGAGTTAAAAAAAAAAAAAGTGGTCAGAGGGTTGCGATTTCCTGGTATTTGTTGTTCTTCATAATCCAGTCGGCAGCCGCATCCCCACCCCCTTTTAATAATGCGAGCTTTTTAGCCTGGCCCCTTGGTAGATGGAATGAACTTCAAACAGATTCATTTTATCGTGACAGTATATGTATGAGCCCAAGGAGGGAATTTCTCGAATCTGGCCAACTGTGGACCTCAGGAGGGAAAAGAAGTAATGGTCGTAGTTTCACATGTGCACTGGCTCTGCTGTTGGGTTACTATGGAAACCACTCTCAGGAGAATGTTGACATCTCCGAGTTTGGTAAAATATCCCAGCAGGGGGACAAAATATTTCTGGTGATTTTGACTATGCACATACAATTTTAAAAAATAATTTTTATTTTTATTTTATGTACATTGGTTATTTGACTGCATGTATGTCTGTGTGAGGGTGTCAGATCCCTGGAACAAGAGTTGCAGACAGTTGTGAGCTGGCACATAGGTGCTGGGAATTGAACCCAGGTCCTCTGGAAGAGCAGCTAGTGCTCTTAACCACTGAGCCATCTCTCCAGCTCTCTGAGTATACAAATTTAGAACACAGGGCACATGTGCGTTACTAAGTTGATTCCTGGAGTGTGTTTATTCAGGTTCAGTGTCCCACCCCTGATGGTTTAGGGCAGTCCCACTAACCCCCATGAAAGGGCACTGGCTGTTTTCTGGAATGTGGGTTCCTAGTGAAGGCAGACTCTCTGTGAAAGGCATGTCCACTTGCCTATTCTGGCCTTGTTCTCACTTATATAAAATTTAAACATCGGATATTTATGGAGCAACTGGCCATGTGTCGGTTGTCTTTCTAGGTACCGGATATATATATATATATATATATATATATGTGTGTGTGTGTGTGTGTGTGTGTGTGTGTGTGTGTGTGTGTGTGTGTGTGTGTATGTATACAAGTTCACAGAGAGAAGTCAATACACCCGAATGTAGGCATTTAAAGGGGGTGTCTAGAAGATCATTCTGAAAGGTCTTCAAACAGCTCTGGGAGGTTTTAATGTGGGATGAGAAACACTCCAATTCTTTGTCATTATATCTGTAACAAGGTCCTCCCAACCGATCCTGTGGCCTAGGCCAGGGATCAGTATCAAGACTCTGACATCCTCGTGTGAGACCAGAGAACATGAGTGGGATCCAGCAGCCTTTTAAAGCTGAAATTGGCTCCTGACATCTCAAAATATACCTGTCCCCGAGAGTGGGAACTTGGTATTTGCATAAGAACAGTGATTTCTTTTAAACAGCTTCCTTTCCACCTCCCTTTTTAAATGTGTGTTGCACACGTTTATGTGCACATGGGCTGTTTTTGTTTTGTATATGTGTGAGAGGAGACCCAAAGTTGATATGAAGACTTATGCTTCATCCTTTTCCTTATTCACTGAGGTGGGTCTCTCATTTAAACCCAGCGTTCACTGATCTACAACTCTCAATAGCTAGCTTTCTCGTGTTCCCCATCTCCACCTTCTGCTGCTAGGATTACAGGCAGGTGGCCACACCTGCCTGGCATTTACATGGGTTTCTGGGCATCTGAACTCTGACCTTCATACTTGCAAAGCCAGTGTTTAACCACTGAGCGATCTCCCGGCTCCAAGCCCAGTTTTTTCCAAATAAGTTTTTCCTTCTCTAGGTGAGCAGAGAGGATTGAGAGCTGACAGGCCAAAGGAAGTGAGTAGTTAAGAGTCCAAGGCCTGAGCTTAATCCTCACAGGGAAACTATGATAAAATCTTATAAACCAAATTCTCAAGCAAATGCTTGAGAATCTCCCAGACCATGGGTCAACAGTTTCTCCTGCAACATTTCTAGCGGCTACTGACGCGTTTTCAGACGGACCGCAACTCTATGTGATATACTCACCCATTCTGCCTCTGAACCTCAGTCGCAGCAGCAGTAAATGAATGGACAATAGCCAGCCAGTGTGAAGAAGGTTTTCTCAGGGCCAGACACCGTGAATGACAAACTCCATCACTGAATTCTTACAACTAACTGCTCTCTGAGGGAAGTCCCCATTGGCACGGACAGAGGCTTCTACATGGCCAGCCTCCTCTAATGTTTTCTCCTGAGGCAGTCAGCTCCTCATTCATTGGTTCATTGGCTGTCTAGCTCCTCCCTCATTGGCTACCCAGCTCTTCCATCAACGCTTCCCTTTGTAGATGCTGTTCTGTTCTTCAGGCTGGTGTGTGTGTGTGTGTGTGTGTGTGTGTGTGTGTGTGTGTGTGTGTGTGTGTGTGTGTGTGTGTGTGTGTGTGTGTCTCAAGAAGACAGGGAATTTTTCCTTCCAAGCATATGAAAACTATCGTTGGTCAGGATTACCCTTGCTCCAGAGCCAGGCAGAATAAATGTTCAGTAACAGTCTATATAAAACCACGAGCCTTCATCATGGGGAATGTTCTCAGAGAGGCAAGGACCTCAGTCACCTAAGGGATTCTCAGACATTTGGATGAGGGCCTGACTCCCAATGTCCCTTCCAAATCCATTTTCCCCCACAATATGTTTCTTTTTTTCTTTTTTTTCTTTTTTGGTTTTTGAGACAGGGTTTCTCTGTGTAGCCCTGGCTGTCCTGGAACTCACTCTGTAGACCAGGCTGGCCTCGAACTCAGAAATCCGCCTGCCTCTGCCTCCCAAGTGCTGGGATTAAAGGCGTGCGCCACCACTGCCCGGCCACAATATGTTTCTTAAGACTAAGAATCTTCTGGAACAGTCACCCGAAGTTGTCTTTAGCTGGCATGTTAGTTCTCAGAGCAGGAAGTTGCCGAGGAGAGCAGCTTTGATTTACTTTAGGTTAGTGGCCAGGAGAGTCAACCTTCTGTGGTAGCCACCCAAGTCTAGCTGCCTGGCACCCTTGATGATGCTGTGTGCCTTTCTAGCTCCCAAGGCCAGTGAGTAGTTGTATCACCACAGCCAGCTGCCAATTACTTGTTAAAGTCAGTGGTAGAGTTCATGTTCTGTTCTGAACTAACATGTGTGTAGTATTTATTGTCTTCTGAATGACTTACCAAAAACACCAGCTCTCAATGTAGCCATAGGACAAAATGACGATTTCTATTCCCATGTAATAGGTTAAAATATTTAGATATGTGGTAAGAATTTAATCAAGATCACATAGTGGCTGAGAGGGGATTTGAACTGAGGCTGTCTACCAGGGGGTAGGTTCTCTTAACAACCATGCTAGAGTTTGTTTTCAAAGCACTTTGTCTAATGCTGTGCCTTCCGCACCCGGTTTTGTGGTGCTGGGACTCGAACCCAGAACACTGTGTATGGTAAACAAGTATTCTACCATGGGGCTACATCCTGAACACCATGTACCTTTTACAATTGTCATAGCTTTCTTGTTGATTGAGAGGGAAAATGTCATGATATATCATTACCTTTTATTGCCCTCTGTGAGGATAGAGAACATAGCTGGTTGATTCCAGGTGCCTAGGCTGGTGCCTGGCGCATGCAGATACTCAAATATTTATTGAGTAAATGTTGGCGTGAATGAATTGCAGTAAGGCCACAGAAATGCCTCTCGGTCTCCAGACGCAGAGACATTTAAAGGATGCGCTTGTATAAAACTCCATGTTGAAAAGTTAAGGGGGGGAAAAAAAAGAAAGAAAAAGAAAAGTTAAGGGGGAAATAAAACCAATATAAAAGACGGAAACGAGGCAGTGAGAGACGCTCTCAAAGGATGGTTATATGAATGAACGTTGGCAGTTTCATCCCCTATTATATGCTCATTGATTCTGTAATGAATTAACCACCTCAGCACTGGACGTTCCGCCCCCAAAGGACCCTGATGTCAAACTAGCACCTGCTGTGTGACCTTTGGAAAAGGAACAAAACGGGATTCTTGAAGAACCCTTCTCCATAAATCAAGGCCCTCCAGTATGCCTCGGATTTGGTTGTTTAGCAAATGGACACGGGGACTCAGAAATGTGTAATGGGAGAAAGGAAACCTGGGTCTGGCCAGTGACAGTGTCTGTGGGAACGTTTAAGTGCAATGGGCGGTCTGGCATGAATGAAAAGGGGTGAGGAGAGAGGAAGGCAGCTTGGGAAACCCAACTGTGGAGAGTGTAATGTACATTATGTTGGTAAGTTGGCATGTATTGTTTGAGCTCACCAAGAAACTGGCTGAAAG
Organism: Uromys caudimaculatus; assembly: GCA_028551405.1. NCBI lineage: Eukaryota > Metazoa > Chordata > Mammalia > Rodentia > Muridae > Uromys > Uromys caudimaculatus. The sequence goes on from CM052712.1 coordinate 75,870,679, forward strand.
GTCTGGCTGGCCCTGGGAGCCATTTCAGAACCAAGAGAACAGCAAAATACCCCAAGAATAAAAACAGTCCTTGAGAACAGCGAGAAAGTCAACCGTTTCCAAGAGGTTACTATTATCCATCCCATGACGCAACCGCCTGCGATGGGAGGCAGGCGGAAGCTCACCCGTGGGAAGTCATCTGTGAGGCTGGGGAGGACAGGCTCTCTCAACTCCACCTACCTGCTCCAACTTACTCAGACAGTCCCTGCCAGATGTCCTGAGCCCTGATTTGATGTCACCCCTATCCCTTGCTGTTTATCTTTTACCTGAAACCCTCTCCTGAAGGGACACTCTGCTCTAACTGGGACTTTCTCTGTGGGAACTCCAGCTGACTGCCTTAAAGGTGACTTCTATAGTCAATCTCTACTGCATGTTTTGAGCATCTAGTTTAATGATGTCATCTATCTGTCTTTCTATCTATCTATCTATCTATCTATCATCTATCTATCTATCTATCATCTATCATGTGCTATTTATTTTACTTTGGCTTACTATAAGAAAACCACAAATACACCTGGGCATGGTGGCACACGCCTTTAATCCCAGCACTTGGAAGGCAGAGGCAGATGGATCCCTGAGTTTGAGCTCAACCATGTCTACAGAGCGAGTTCCACGACAGCCAGAGCTACATAGAGAAACTGTCTTTAAAAAGAAAAAAAAAAAAATCACACTAAAGCCCCTGAAAATCTGGCTATCTCAGCTCAGTCTCTGGGCCACGCAGAGCAGGCACCAGCTGAACGTTATTCCAGAGGTTAAGAGCTCTGCAGTTGGAGGCCTGGGTATAAGCCTCCGTTTTTCTCATTGATGAATCTATAATGTTGGTTAAGTTACTCGGTGTCTATGGACCTTCTTTATCCATCTGAAAAGTGGGGATAAATCAGTGTCTATCTTACTGAGTTGTTGTTTGGATTCAATGAGGTAATTTGCTTAAAATACTTGAAATATTGCATGACACTAATAGGAATTTAATAAATTATCCCCCCACTCCCAACCATCTATATTGAGTATATCCTACAATTTGAGGCAATCCTCCTGCCTCAACCTTTTGAGTGCTGGGGTTATAGGCATGCATTACTGTGTCCAGCTACCATTAGCTTTGTGATTATTTAGGAAGCAGGAAGCTCTGGGCTCTTGTGTGGATTTTGTGGTTGCTCATTTCAGTTGACTTTGACTATCAATCCCCTTACCTCCCTGCTTCCTGGACAACGCGATGCTGGGGTTAATGGCATGATGAGGCCACTGAGGTTTGGGGACTGCCTAAGTTTCCTCTCTAAGCCCTTTACATGAGTTCTAGGCATCGCGCTCTCAAACAGCCTTGCCTAAGGAAGGAACGAATCCAGTTTTATATGCTTTATCAAGATGGAGAAATAGTTTGAGGGAGTACTGCTCCGTGGTAGACAGAACTTGTTCAGAATGTGTGAGGCCCTGGGTTTATCTATAGCGTTGGAGTGGGAGGAACCAAGGGCTGAGGAGTCCATCTTCCCACTCCTCCTCGATGTCCTCTGCCTTGGATCAGGTCTCCTATCTAGTGTTATGTCCCACATCCATGCCTATGCCAGCAACTACGGAGTCTGATTGCATTGATTGATATAGATGAACCATGACTCTCTTGGGGTCATAGGAGGGGTCAACATCCTCAGCTCATGCTCATTTGATACTGCAAGAGAATCAAGGTTACATGTGTGAGGGAAGAGGTGACAATGACAGTTGAGTATTCAATCACAAGGGCCCATAGTAGATGAGTGAGTGTGTATGCCATGCAAACCAAAGCACTTCTCCAGACTATTTTACAGTATTCTGAGTTTAGGAGAAGACAGAGTCACTTCCTTTTGAGGTGTGTGTGTGTATGTGTGTGTGTGTGTGTGTGTGAGAGAGAGAGAGAGAGAGAGAGAGAGAGAGAGAGAGAGAGAGAGAGAGAGGTCTAGGGTTGAGGGGACAGAAACCCTCATCGAGCAAGGGCTGATGCCAGACTGTGTGTGGATGAAGGGGAACTAGATATTTTTCATTCCCTGAGGATCTCTATATTCCTGGACTTAAGAAAGTCCATTTCCCCCCTTATATATCTCTGTGAGTTCCATACCACTTGTGTCATTTGCAATAACAACAGAATCCCCCGTCCTCGCATACTTACTGGCGCGTGTCTATGGCTCACTGAGGAGCCGTCACTGGGCTCTATTCCTGTGTCCACAACTCTGGAGTCTTACCATGTGACTCACAGCCTGGGTCCTTGTTGACTTTTCCACCATCAGTGACCTGCCTAATTCTTATGGCAGGAGAAGATGGTTCCAGCCTCTGCTCTTCACTAAATGCTTCATGGGGCCATGTTCTCCTGCACCGAGGTGAGAGCAGACGGAAACTTCTGTCTGTATTGTACACATATGGTGTTTTCCCAGCTCTTCCTAAAGTAACGTCTTAGATGGCCAGCCAGTTGGAAAGCACACTTTTCATAGGTAAAAATTACTTGATTTCAGATACATCAGTGCCTTGGACAAGAAGCTGAAATCTGGCCCGTCTATTCTCTAGGGATGACTGATATAGATGAGAATTTTGTATCCGAGAGCGACTGATAAGGCTGAGTGACATCACGAATGAGGCATCAGGGGCAGGCCAGTTGGATTAATGATAAAGAGTCCCATGGAAATGTAAGATGCTGAGTCAGATGTGGGTCAGCAAGAATACTGCTTTAAAAAAAAAAAATTAAAAAACATACTAAGAAAACATCTAAAGTTTATGCCACTTTACCTTACTTCTAACGAGACGACTCATGTTCAATAGAATAAGGCCAGGGAGGAGGAGATGACAGGAGTGGGCCCTAGTAAGGGACAACATAGTCGGTGACAGATGTACCGGTGAACTTGTCAGGAGGGGACAGGAAGCTGAAATCCAAGATGTTTGTTCTCCTTAATCATAGGTTAATGATGTAATTGCTAAGTGAGATCTGGCTTCTAGCTATTTGAGTAGGGATTATGTAATCTGAGGAAGCAGACCTCACGGCCTAATCTCCAAATTGCTGGGGTGGGGGTACCTGAAAGGCCTCCATCTTACCCCGTAACGAGCCTAAGAAAGGAAGAGGCTGTGTTCATTTGGCTTTCAGCAATGTCTTCCTCCAATCACCTAGGTACTGTGCTGGCCTTGGTAGGCACACAGACCTGAAGGCAAGGGTCCTGCTTCCAGAGAGCTCAGTGTCTAGTGTGGGGAGTAGATTTAAAAATCTATAGTTCCAGCAGCCACCCAAAGCAAAGTAAATAGATAAAAATGAGAATGGTATTAGAACTTAAGACATAGCTCAGTCAGTAAACTGTTAGCCATGCAAGCATGAGAGAACCCGATATTCAAAACTCACCTCATGTGCCGGGCAGTGGTGGCACACGCCTTTAATCCCAGTACTCGGGAGGCAGAGGCAGGCAGATTTCTGAGTTCGAGGCCAGCCTGGTCTACAGAGTGAGTTCCAGGACAGCCAGGGCTACACGGAGAAACCCTGTTTCAAGAAAAAAAAAAAAAAAAAAAATCAAAACTCACCTCATGTGTAGCAGTGCACACTTGTAAACCCACCACTGGGGAGGCAGAGACAGGTAGGTCCCTGGGGCTTATTAGTCAGCCTGCCTAGCCTAATGAGAGAGCTCTAGGCCAGGGAGAAGCCCTGTCTCAGAGCAAACAAACAATGAAACAGTGGGAACTGAGGAGGTGGCTCAATGGTTACTTTTTGTTCCTGGACTCATTGGCAGCACCTGCCCTGGGTGCTGCTCACTACTGTCTGTAACTCTAGTCGCTGGAGCATCTGAGGCCTTTTCCTGGCCTCCACGGGTACAAGGCCACGAGGCACACACATCCAGCATACCCATACACACAAACAATAAGAAAATTAAAAAACTAAACAAGGTTGATCTCTGGTAGCCGTAGGCACCCATGTGCACATAAACATATGCATAAAATAAAACATCCGTAATTTTGAAAGCTAGAGATAAAGATCAGAGATAGAGAATGTCTTAAGTACACATGCGGTCCTGGGTTCAATCCCCCATACCATCAAAACAGTAATAATAATAATAATAATAATAATAATAATAATAATAATAATCTTCTTTAAATTTTTTTTGAAGATTCATTTTAAATGTATGAGTGTTTTGCCTGCATGTATGTATTTATCACATGCATGTCTGGGGCCCACAGAGATAAGAAGCGGGCATCAGATGCCCTGGTCCTGTGGCTATGGATGGTTGTGAGCCAACCTGTACTTGCTGGAAACTGAGCCCATTTCCTCCGGAAAGAGTGACGTGTGCGCTTAACCGCTGAGCCATCTCTCCAGCTCCAGTAAAAGCATCTTGTGGGAAGCATGGCTGTCTTGGTTTCTGGAAATGCAGATAGGAGTTTAGTGGAAGTTTTCTAGGCAAAGTTAACAGGTTGTTCAAAAGCAGAGAGATGTGTGAAGAGAGCCTCAAGCCAGGATGAAGGCAAAAGGTTCATTTGAGATGTACTTAAAAAAAAAAAAAAAAAGAAAGAAAGAAAAAGACCAGGGTGGAGCTGCCCAGCGAGTGGCAGTATTTGCTACAGTCCTGCTGCCTGGGCTTTGATTTTCGGTTCGAAGAGGCCACTTCCTAATTTGCACAGGTGCCAAATGAGCTAGGGTAGGCCCATCTGGGTGCAGCTGTCCTTTCGGGAATCTGTATGAGGGTTCTCCTGGGGCTAAGCAGGACCCAGAAGTGTGGAGGTGGAGGTGCGAGAGATTGAAAAGACCAATAGAAAACAACTCCAGGCCTGCGTTTGTAAAGACCACTCTGGCCGCATCTTGTGTCTTTTTATTGTTCTTTGTTTTTGTGGCGATGGGGTTTGAACCCAGGGCTTTGTCCATACGAGATAAGTGTCTAGCATCCCCGATGCCTGGCTTCATTTTGGAAGGTGGATTTAAACTGGGCGAGTCTGGAGTAAAACCAGAGAGATTGATTGATCTGGATGAGAAACGATGGGAGTATGACTTGCACTCAGGGCAGGGGACAGTGGTACATTTGCTCCCTGGAAGGCGGCCTAGGGAGATGGGGCTTGGGTGAGGGGAAACACAAGTGACTCCGAGGGTTTTCAGGTCAGCTGCCCAGTGGAAGGTTGTCATACTTCTGCAAGGACTGATAAACCCGGGAACTTTGACACAGTGTGTGGTCAGGTTCTCACTGTTGAATAATAACAATAAAAGTTCCTTATGTAAGTGTTGCGGTTAAAGATTAAAAGCAAGGGCTTCGATACCAGAGGAAAAACACACTGGTCTTGCGCCATGTCCCTTCAGAGAATGACCAATTGTTATGGAAGGAAATCATAGCTGTCTTTTGGGTTAGGATTTCGCTCACGTGGAGCCAAACCCCTAGCAGAAAACCAGGCCATTCGAAGTCGGACACACGGAATGTCCAGTGGCTTCATTGCCCTTATTCCCAGACCAAGACTGGGGATGTAGTCTGGTTAAGTAGAACACTCACTGAGTATGCCCTACACCCCAGGCTCAACCCCCAGTACCTCACAAAAGAAAAGTTCTTGTTTAGCATTCATCTCATTCTCAAAATTACGATTTTTGTCAGGCATGGTGATGCCTGCCTCTAATCCCAGCTACATGGAAGGCTAAGACAGGAGGAGTGTGAATTCAAGGTCAGCCTGGGCTATACCAGAAGAACCTACAGATGCTAAACCAAATGTGTTCCTACCCCTACCCATGCTCTCCGCAGAGAGTAGCATCTTGGGTTTGATACTGTACTTAACTAGCAGCATCCTTCCTGACAGTGTGTGCTTATCACGACAGTCTTGAGCAGAACACCGTCAACGTGAACCATCGGCTGCAACCATTTGCCAGCGTCCCTGGTCTTGCTACCCATGGCTAATGTCGTTGCTGTTCTTGTTATGAAGGGCAGTTTCAGACATCAAGAAAGGTATGGTCTGCATTGTTAGTTCATTTAGTCTTTGGGCTTCAGACGTCTACCAGATGGCGACTGGAGAGCCTTCTCTGTGTTGGCCCAGGAGAAGGAGTTGCATGCCATATGAGTCAGAGAGCAGGTTACCCGAAGCACGAGTTTCCTCCTGATAGGCCGGGAGAGACTGTACTGATTACAGTTGGCACGGGAAAGCAGATCTCCAACCTACAGAAAGCACTAGAAGAAAGGCAGAAAAACATGGTGGCTGTTTTTCACATGACCAAGGTGTTTTCTTAAGAAGCTACATTACATTAACAATGAATAGTAGTCAGCTAAGACTGCTATGAACTCAAGCCTGCGATGCTTGTAGTTAATAGCACCAAGAAAATGCACTTCAACATTCTTATCAAGAAACAGCCTTGTCATATACTTCGGTCATCGCTCTGGAATGTCCCTCAGGGTCCTGCCACTTTTCATTGCTTATAGGTATGACAGAGACACTTCTAGAAAGGCTCCTGTTTATGTTTTCACTAGAAGTGCTTTTATGGCTTGATGTAACTGAAAAGAAACTCTGGTGTGCTTTTATCTCACCTATAAAAAAAAAGAACAGGGAGAGTTCAGGAAGTAATATTGTTAAAGTGGTTGGAATAATACAGGTGGGGAGGTGGCTCAGTGGGTAAAGCACTTGCCACACAAGCGTGAGGATGTGAGTTCTAACCCCCAGGACCCATATAAAAACTGTACACTGGCATGTGTCTGCAGTCCTAGTGTTCCTACAGTGAGGTGGAGATGGGAGACTCTCATGATTATTTTGGGCCAGCTAATCTGGCATATCAGAGGCAAATGACCAAGAGCCTGCAACAAACTAGGAGAAAGGCAAGGACTGACGACCAACGTTGTCATCTGACCTCTACATATGGACTATGGTATGTGCACCCCTGAACTCGTACATCCTCATTACAGACACAGCAGGAGGGAGACAGAGAGAGAGAGAGAGACAGAGACAGAGCAGGAGAGAGACAGAGAGAGAGAGAGACAGAGACAGAGCAGGAGAGAGAAATATGCACAAGCATTAAAACATTGGTTTGTTTGAGGTGCTGGGAATTGAACTCAGGACCTCTTGCATGCTAGGCAAATGATCTCCCACTGAGCTGTACTCACAGATCCCAATATTAATTATCAGTTCTGGCTGTCACTGAGTCTTCCTGAGGCCCCAGAGAGTGGGAACTTGGGAGAATCTGTATTTTTAATGCTACTGTAAATCTACTTTGCCTTTGAGAAAGAAGAGGGAAAATTCAAAATTAGTGAACTCTAATTACTTGCTATATAAGAATGGGAAACTAGGCTTAAGTCAGTCGTTTTCAGTTAGAGGGGATTTTGCCGAGGGGACATCTAACATGGTCTGTACAACGTTATGGTTGTTGCAGCTGTGGGGAACGGGGGTCAGACGTCTGGCTGCTGAAAACATCCCAAGGTAAAGGCTGGTAGGATCTGGGGTGTGGCTCTATGGTAGAATACTTTGTTCACATACACACACATACACATACACACAAACACACATATACACATATATATACACATACCGCGCATACCACACATACATACACACACTACACACACACACATACACATACCACACCACACATACACACACTCACACACACACCATGCACACCACACACACTCACACACACACACACACACACACACACACACACACACACACACACACACAGTCTCTCTTGGTGTAAGAAAAGTAGCTCCCATTGCTTTCTGATAATTGAAATAATTGAAATTATTTTCCTCAGGCTGTATGGGGAAGTTTTCTTGCCTCCTCACTGGTTTAGTTTCTTTGTATCTAGCTCTCCAGTTATCTGACAGCTGAAGCCAGGGGCTGGGGAGACTGTAGGAGGAAAAGAACAGCTACTAGATTGGTCCGAGTACTCCCTCTGCATTCTTGTTAATGCCCTGTGCACATAGCCGCTTCTTGGTGCTGAGGAAGCAGAGGTGAGCCCCATCAGGGACTGCAGCAGAGGTGAGCCCCCATCAGGGAATGCAGCAGAGGTGAGCCCCCATCAGGGACTGCAGCAGAGGTGAGCCCCATCAGGGACTGCAGCAGAGGTGAGCCCC
>CM052712.1:75879235-75900358 GCA_028551405.1 Uromys caudimaculatus
GGGACTGCAGCAGAGGTGAGCCCCATCAGGGACTGCAGCAGAGGTGAGCCCCATCAGGGACTGCAGCAGAGGTGAGCACCATCAGGGACTGCAGCAGAGGTGAGCCCCCATCAGCAGATGCCTGCACATTTCAACACTCCTCCATGGAAAGGGAAAGTTGGTTTTTCAAACACCTGCCAGCCTGGGGCAACTGCCATGGCCTGCCTTTCTCCTTTCTTCCCTCTCACCCTTGACTGAATTTGCAAGTCATTTATTGAGTATTTACCATCCCAACCCCTGTGATAAATTCTATCTAAGATTAAAAAAGGGAATTTAAGACTAGGTAGAAGGAAATTATTAAGCCCTATCAATACCAGCTTACCTCAAAACAGGAAAGAAATGTTAGCTAGTAAGTGTTTTTCCTCTAGACTTTCTGTCTCACAAAGCACACAGTGAACCCTTTGCTGTGCGTTTGTCTTTATTGAGAAACTATTGCCGGGTGGTGGTGGCGCACGCCTTTAATCCCAGCACTTGGGAGGTAGAGGCAGGCAGATTTCTGAGTTCGAAGCCAGCCTGGTGTACAGAGTGAGTGCCAGGACAGCCAGAGCTACACAGAGAAACCCTGTCTGGAAAAAAAAAAAAGAGAGAGAGACTATTATGCATGTTACAATGAACAATGTCACAGACATAGGTTAATTTTCATGGTCTAGTTTCCTGTAGAAAAGTTTTGCTTCACTTCTAAGAGATACCCTGGCCTCATTCTTCATTAGTGGGCCATATCAGTGCATAGTAGGAAAGATAAAATTTAATTATAGCAAATAATCTTTTTTTTTTTTTTTGCAGGCGGGAGGGGTAAAGTTCATAGCTTTTATTACAACTTGAAGGTATCGTGGCTTACCGAAAATCCATTGATTAGACATGGGCAGGTTAAATGGGACATGTTCTTTAACTAAGGAGCCAAGGTAGAAAGATCTCAAGTTTCAGGCCAGCCTGGGCCACATCAGTGAAGCTACAGCTCTCAGAGAAGGAAAGGAGAGAATTGGGCCGGGTAGATTCAGAGTCTTGTTTACTTTCCAAGGAAATAAAGCCAAAGGGTGTGAGCTTGTAAAACGAGTTTATGGGAGGCCACCGTTTGAACTGATCAAAGCAACACTGAGTTAGTGAACTTAGGTTCTGTGTAATCAAGCTCCGAAATGGGCCCATTTTCCAAAAACTTGGAGGCCCCTCTTACTTGAGGCAGTGTGGGCAAGTCTTTATATGCTCATTCTGAAGGAAGGCACGGAAACGATTCTAGAAAAGGCCAGTGAGTTATTAAGATACACATTTTTATTTTTTGTAATTTTATTTTCTAAAACTGGTTTCAAGTGTGCACGGAATACAGGAATGCAAGAGTGAAGGAATGGAAGAGAAGCAACGTCATTAAGGACCGTGGATGTCTGTCCCCCTCTCAGAGTCCAGGGCACCTTCCTCCTCAGGCAGACAGAGCAGAGGTAGAGCACTCTCCCTGTATCTCGCTCTCAGTTCCCTCCCCCCGAACCTGGTTCTCATCCAATGCAGCATCTTCATGCTGAAGAGCAGAACAATTTGACAACAGCACACACATGTGATAAATATTCTAACTATGGACAATGAAAATTCATTGCTGATGTCAGACTGGCTATAAGATTGATTTTTTTCAGAAGGCATACAGTTAATCTGTTTTTCCTTTCTTTCTTTTCTTTTTTTCTTTTTAAAGATGGGGTCTCACTATGTATTCCAGGCTAGCTGGAACTTCCTGTATAGACCAGACTAGCCTAGAACTCATAAGAGGTCCTCCTGCCTCTGCCTTGTGAGTGCTGGGATTAAAGGTGTACACCACCACTACTTGGTGGTTAATAATCTTAATATGTAATAGTTTTTAAATTGAATCCCTCTTGGAGGAAAGCAGATAGTTTTCCATTATGATAAATGTTATTGTGTGTTCAGATACTTAAGCCAAACTCATTATGCAAATGAGACAGAATTAGGGAGTCTGGGGCTAAGTATGACATAGTAAGGTGCTTAACATGGAAATATGGGGACTACACTCCAATCCCCAGTATCCATTATAGCCTGGTACCTCTAATCCCAATGTTGTAAAGGCAAGATAGGATCCCTAGGGCCAGCCAGTCTAGCTGAATTAGTAAATTCTAGGTTGAAAGCCACTGCCTCAAAAAACATGGTGGCGAGTGATGGAGGCAGACGCTTCACGTATGACCTCTGGCTTCCACATGCATTTGTACATGCATAGTTAGCGGGTTAGATTCCTAACACAGAAGGACTGGATTCAAGTCCTAGCTGATACTCCGACTGGGCAATCCTGGGGAAATTATTCTTGATGTCTCGGTTTCCTTATCTTGGAAGTAATCCCAGCAGAGGCAGAAGCAGGTAGATCGCCTTGAGTTTGAAGCTGGCCTGATAAACCTAGTGAATTCAAAGACAGCCAGAGTTACATAACGAGACCAGGTCTCTAAATTAGTTAATTAATTAATTTAAAAAGTGGGTCCTGGGGACTGGAGGGATGGCTCAACAGTTAAGAACACTTACTGATCTTGCAGAGGACCCGGGTTCAATTCCCAGCACCCACATGGCAGCTCACTAACTAACACCTGTAGCTACACATCCAGGGGCTCCCATGCCCTCTTTTCACCTTCACAGGCTCTTGCATCGACATGGTGCACGCACATATTACAAATGCAGACATATGAAATGTAAGATAAATAATATTCTAGGAGATATAGTCTATTGATTTTAGGTTGGGTTTCTAATAAATAACCAGTGTACTCATCTTTAGAATCCAAAATGTAGAGGAGCTGATCTCTAGGATTTGGTTTGTCTCTGCCACGTCTGAATCACTTTAATGTGTCTTTTTCAATTGCACCCCTTCATGGTCAAAGGAGGTGTACTTTGATACAGTATTGATCAATATATCATTCCCACACATAAAGCTGGTCTGGACACTCTCTTCTACTACTCAAATGTGGGCTCCAGAAGGAAGCCATGTTGATAAAAGCATCAGTTTTGAGAGCGTGTGGGGAGGGCTGTTTGGAGGAGGATTCACTTCAGTGATGTGGTCCTGGCCTACACAGCAGCAGCAGAGTGAACCTCAGTTAAAACCTGAGTGAAGAAATCGAGAACCGAAATGTACATAGAAAACAATTAAATGACATCTGGCCCAGAAGAGGTTTTCGGAGTATCATCTGATTATACAGTAGTGGGAGAAGTTAGTTCTCATTGTGGAATTCTAAGAAAAGTTGGGAAAGTAACAAATATTCTAAATACTAAGCTGCACCTTACTGTAGCCCAACTATAATTAGTACTCCTGTAACTCTGCAGTCACATGTTCTCACTCTCATAGAAAAAACAACAGGGTTGGAGAGACGGCTCAGGGGTTAGTAAATAAATTAGATTTGTATTTGACAGACTCTGAAACCTGTGCACACTCCACTCCGCAGGCAGAGAGCAGCATCCCTCTACCTTGAGTAAGCAAAAGTTATCATAATTCTATTTAAGATGCACATAGCATGAGGAAGAAACAATAAATAGCCAGACAAAATTGCCTTAGTGTGCAGACACCGTGCATCTGAGCTAAGTGACAGCCATGAGGAAGGAGTGGTGGCGTTTCTGGAGAGGGAGACAAGTCTTTCAGGGGCACATGTTTTCAAAAGAGTCAGCTTTATAAAAAGATTTATTAATACTAAGGTGTGTGTCTGTTTGTGTACCGTGCGTGCGTGCGTGTGTGTGCGCGTGTGTGTGCGTGTGTGCGCGTGCGTGTGTGTGTGTGTGTGTGTGTGTGTGTGTGTGTGTGTGTGTGTGTGTAGGGGGAGGTGGGTGTTGCTGGCAGATTCCAGAAGAAGGTACTGGACCCCTTAGAGATGGAGTTACAGGCAGTTGTAAGTTGTGTAGTGGGAGCTGGGAAATTGAACTTGGGTCCTCTGGAAGAGCAACAAGTGCTCTTAACCACTCAGCCAACTCCCCCATCCGACTTTTAAATAGGTGAATAAAAACCCATGTCTTATGAAATGTGACCCTTGTTGGAAATTGTAATAACCACAGTTAATGTTGCTTTTAATAAGGAAACATTAGATCCACAATCACTTCAGCATTTCAGAGCCCCCAAAATGTGTAAGAGGCACGATGAAAATATACAAATATTTGAGCTTGCTGCTTACCTCAATGTTGCAAGTTAACTGCCCATTGCTATTATTGTTTGCAATTTCCAACTTTTAAGAACCTTTATTTTTATTTTCTATTCACGTGTATGTATGTGTGTGAGTTTTTGTGCACCACATACATGTAAGTGCCCTTGGAGATCAGACCAGGGTACCATGTGGATGCTGGGAACTGAACCCAGGTCCTTTGTGAAGACAGCTTGTGCTTTCAAACCCCGAGTTGCCTCTCCAGCCTATAAGATGAGAGTGCGAACATGTGACTGCAGAGTTACGGAGTGTTAATTATACTTGTGCTACAGTAAGGAACAGCATAGTATTGATCTGGTGTCTGACAGAGTTCGGTGAATGCTATAGGAGCGTGGACACATGGTTTGTGATGTGAAATGCTAGCCCAACCCTGGCTCAATTAGCGATCTCCCAAATCAGCTTCATCAGTTTCAGGTCCAAAGTTTGTAAAGTGAGAGGGAGAACTCTCTGTCTCACTCGTGTGTGTGTGTGTGTGTGTGTGTGTGTGTGTGTGTGTGTGTGTGTCCAATTTACATGTATGAATATGTGTGCATGAAACATTTGAGATCTGCAGTGCCCTGGCTGATGTGAAGCACCGAAGGAGGGTGTGCCTCTCAAATATAAACGACACTGCTCTTTCCTCAAGTCTAAAAGCACCCCCCTGCAACCTCACATCATTTCTCGTTTTATGAAATTAAAATTTGGCTTCAGTGCATATTTTGTGGGTTTTCTGGGTCGGGGAGGTGAACAGGCCGAACTGGAAATAAACAAAGTCGGGAATCTTAAGCAAGCTGGAGACTGTTCACTCCTACTCCCTGAGGAATTTATGGCCAGTAAGTTGTTCTCTAATGAGCACAGAGCAAGAGCATGACATCTTCTCTTAATTAGTTTGACAGATATTCATTTAAATTTGAAAAGATTCCCAGGCTTGGATACCCAAGGAAGGGCCTGAATTCCTTTTGCATCTTAATTCTGTTGTTGTCGCGGTGGCCCCGGGGGATGTCACTATCTGGAGACAAATAGACAAATACAGCTCACATCTTTATTCTTTATCCCGGTACCTCCACACTTTCTATTTATGACCGCCTACCGATCACCATGTTTTTGAGTTTGCAGTTATAAAGTCCAACACAAAGCTCTAGGTTCTGTGAGAAAACATTTGGGCCTAGTTTCTGTGAGGGGGGAGGGTTCTTCATACTTAAGAGTTTCAACTCACAAGTTTTATGTTGGAATAAATCACAAGTTGCTCATCGGTGGCATTCAAGTTGATACTCTAATTGATAAATTCCCAGTTTTTAAAAGCCTCCTGATCAGGGGGTGAGTGAGCACAGCCCTCCTTTCAGCAGGAGGCTATGTTCATTTCTAGTTCCATCTGACCAAAACCAACCTTTATCTCGGTTGTTAAAGTGTAGTCACAATGGCCATGAGTTGCTCATGTTAGAATACTTGACTATCTACATGGGCAAACTGTTCACAACTGGCAGTACCCCCATTCCTGGCCTGGGCAGGCACCTCAAGTGCTGGCTACACAACCTGGGACGGACCTCTTCTTGTGTACACAAAGATGGGCCAGCTGTGGACCTGACCACGTAGAGCTGTTATCAGGGAACTGTCCAAACATAGTCAACCTTGGGAGAAAGGCACAACACCTGCTTAATCTATTAAAGATAAACATTTAGCTCTTACATTGATCCATCCTCCCCAGCTTGACAGACTCCCTACACCACCATTCTCCTTGTTGCTTAGAGAATTGTTCACTCTTCAACCCCTTGTATTTCCGTCTGTGCCTGGTTTTAAACCCAGGGCCTGCTGTGTGCAAGACATGTTCTGCTGTGGGTTTGTCTTAATGAAGCCAGAATATAATATCCCAGGGAAGGGCTCAGTGTTTTAGTTTTGATTAAAAGGAAGAGAAGCAAAGTTTGAGGATATTACCCTTTCTCTCTGTCCACTAGATTGATCAGTTTAGTCTCTGGGAACCTTATTTTATATTGGGTAGAGACTGTATAGATAGCCTTGTCTTAGGTCAGAAGATTTGAAGTGAAACCCTTGCTTTACCCCTGAGCTCAGTAACTCTGAGCAAGTTTGGCCACCTTTTTGAGAATGAATTTCTTCCTTGGTAAAACAAGAATAGTGATGTGAGATGGGGTGAGATAGCCCTCGGTGGTGGAGTGCTGGCCTAGCAGGCACAGACCCTAGGCTCAGCACAGAGGGAAGAGAGAGGAAGGGAAAGAAAGAACAAGTTGGCATGATTCTGTATTATGGACCTGTAGTGTCACATGTGAACTTGTTAGAAATCCAAATTCTCAGGTCCCAAATGAAAAGCTTCAAGGCATAAAAGAACATATTTATAACTCATCTATCTAATAAGGGGTTGACAATTACAGTCCATGAAGAAGTTCTAGAACTCAACAGGAACAAAACGACTTCATTAAAAAATGGCCAAAGTAGCCAGGTGTGGTGGTGCATACCTTTCATCTCAAGCCCTGGGGAGGCAGAGGCTAGTGGATCTCTGTAAATTTGAAGCCAGCCTGATCTATACAGGAAGTTTCAGGTCAGCTAGAGTCACAAAGTAATACCTTGTCTGAAAAGGGAAAAAAAATGTCTAAAAATAAAGAACAGGAATGGGAAATTCTCCAGAGAAGACATACCAACAGTTCTCAAAAATGAGAACACAAGACGATGTCCACTCCTCAGAGAATGTCACTCACAAAAGCCACAGGTGCCACCACAGGGCCGTTAGGAGGGTGACATCCAGGACAAACAATAAACAATGTTTTAAATTGTCAAGATGAAAATAACAGGCTTTGACAAGGAGGGCTGAAGCTAGATCCCTTGAAAATTGTTGGTAGGAACGTAAACTTGGACACCACCATGAAAAAGGACAGCCTTTCCTCAAAACATTTTTAAAAATTACCACATGATCACCGCGTTACTGTATGCCTTCTAGGAAAGACCCAAACAAACGGAACATAGATGTTCAAGGAAACATTTGTACACGCATATTCACAGGTGAAGTAATTGCAGTAGACAAAAGATAAAGGCAAGCGTCCATCAGTAGATGAATGGGTAAGCATATGCAGTCAGTATACGCAGGGTACTATCATTCAGCCCTAAAGAAAGAAACTCTGACCAGTCTGTCTGCCTTGCGGAGTCCCTGCCCATACCAGGTCAGTTCCTTTCATGCAGTTTGTATTACAGGAGCCCACACCCATGCTCTGGGTGCTTCAGTTTGCTTTGAGCTCCTCTCTTTCGCCCCATCCTGGTGCCTGTCTATATTAAAAATAGCTTTAATAAAAATCCTCAAAATGAATAAATAAATTCTGACACATGCTGGGCAGTGGTGGCGCACACCTTTAATCCCAGCACTTGGGAGGCAGAGGCAGGTGGATTTCTGAGTTCGAGGCCAGCCTGGTCTACAGAGTGAGTTCCAGGACAGCCAGGGCTACACAGAGAAACCCTGTCTTGAAAAACCAAAAAAAAAAAAAAAAAAAAAAAAAATTCTGACACATACTATAATGTGAGTAAACCTTAAGGACATTGCTATCTTTAGTAGTATTTCACTCAGACAACCCAATCACATACACATAAACACACAAACCTCAAATATTGTATGCCTCCATTTACATAATGTACCCAGAGTTGTCACATTCCTATAGACAGGAAGAACAGTAATTGGTCCAGAAACAGAGGGGATGCCAAGGTATTTCTCAAATATCAATTTTAAATACTTGTTGATTTTTAAAATTTTGATGTGCATTTTGCCTTATGCAAGTATGTGCACTGGTACCCACGGAGGTCAGAGAGGGCATCAGACTCCCTGGAACTGAAGTTGTAAGCCACTGTGCGGATACTGGGAACTGAATCCAGTCTTCTCTGAAAGCAACAAGTGCTCTTAGCTGCTGAGCCATCTCTTCAGCCCTACAGTGTGTGCACGTACACACACACACACACACACACACACACACACACACACACACACACACACACACACACACACACAATGGGGCTATGGCTTAGTTGATGGAATGCCTGCCTAGCCTTCATGAATCACCAAGAGTTCAACTCCCAGAACTACATTTTCTGGTGTGCTAGTAATGTTTGTCATCTCAGGACTAAGAAGTAGGAAGTTCAGTTAGTTAATAATCATCCTTGAACCTAGCAAGTTTGACTCCATCCAAGGTTATGTGAGACCCTGCCTAAAAAAAAAAAAAAAAAGGTAAGTAAATACCTTGTATATTCTATCACGGTCTACGACGGGAACTAAGCATAGGACTCACAGCCTG
Organism: Uromys caudimaculatus; assembly: GCA_028551405.1. NCBI lineage: Eukaryota > Metazoa > Chordata > Mammalia > Rodentia > Muridae > Uromys > Uromys caudimaculatus. Next base: position 75,887,694 of record CM052712.1, read on the forward strand.
GGTGTAGGTTTTACTTTAGGGTCCGATGCTTCTCAAGTCTGACAAAAGTTGCCATTCCTTTGAACAGCTAACTCAGTAACCGTGGTTACTATCACAGAGTCATTCTTAAACAGAAAAGCAGTGTTCAGCCCAGTTTCAAGTATGCCTCCCACTTTTGAAAACACACAGGTTGTGTTTAGGGTCCCTCTATGAGTGCAGTACAGCTGTAGTTAGCAGGAGCCTTCCTCATTGCTCACAGTGCAGCTTAGCAAAGCTTGTGTTTGTCGGTTCCCTGGGACTGATGGGAGTGCACAGCCATTTTATCTCGCTCAGAACCACAGGATCGTTCTTCCAGGTTCTTAGCCCCCTCCACAGTCCCTGTAGGATATGCCCAGAATCTGTCTTTGAATCTTTAGGATCCCGATCTTCTTTTTTAATATAGGTAACAAGACAAATAACCTTGAGTATTTACTTTCAAAGTGAATTGAATAGACGCCAGTCTTTGTACCCATCTAAGGAAATTCTAGAATTATCAAGCCATTCTAGATCCGCCTGGACTTCACAGGAGAGCTGTAGGAGTGTCTGTTTCAGTCAGTGCTCTGAGCGGAAGCCTGGCCTTGAGGGAGCTCTGCAAACTTGTTCCAGGCCGCCCCTGCCACCTGGCCACCAGACTGCCATATTTTCATCTGGCTTCTGGTGAACAAAAGGTGACTGGCTTTGAAAGACTCCACCAGGGAGAAAGGAGAGAGGGAACTGATTGTTTTCCTTTAGACAGGGCAATGGAGATACCATCTCAAGCACTGGATCGTCATCTGTTCAGCCAAAGCCAGCAGGCCGGGCCAGCTGTTCCTTACTGTAAAACCAGAGCTGCAGACAAACACTGTGCGGGGCTAGTCCAGCCAATGAAAAGCAGAAACGTGTGCAAAGAAAGTGCAGAAACGTGTGCTCTTCTGCCCTTGCTGAGTGATGACCTGACACATTATGAGTTCAATGGCAGTATTTTGTGGAGAAGTTTTATTTACTTAGCAAAGCCACGGGTGTTCAGTTTTGGTGATTTTTTTGATTTCCGAAAAGGTAGTAACAGACTCTGAACGTGGTTTTTTAGTAATCTCTGGCACTTTTTTTTTTTCTCACTTGAAGGTAAAGATACTGGAACAACAAAACCAACAACAAAACCCAAACAACTAAACAGGATCCTCCTAAATCCACAAAGTAAACAAAACAGAACTAGAGCGAATAACATTTTACTTATTCATAGGACAACTCTGGGGATGAAACTCCTCTTTTCAACTCTTGTCTCCCCTGTTTCCGCTCTCCTTTTATGCGTTTCCGGTCACATGTGTCCCGGTCCTCGTGATTCTCGGTTCTTCCCAGTGAGATGCGCCTGGGAATGTCAGGGACCTCCCTTGTTTCGCTGTACCCAGGGCTTCACTTTATTTCGCTACTGGCCTCTCTGCAGATGGGCTCTAGGGCTGCTCCTCTCCAAAGGCAATCTCAACACGATCTCCTCCATGCCGCCCCAGCCATCCAGAGTCAAAGCTGAGTTGGGGAGTCCCTCTGTGCAGGCCTCACTAATAAACAGGGAGCGAGACTGTGGGGCCAAGATTCCGGCACTCACTCCACCCAAGTTCACAGCCTTTGTCCAAGTATAAAATGGTAAGAGGCCTAAGAACACAACCTGTTTGTTCTCTGTGTGGGTGAGAGTTGAGGAAGAGACTGGCTTGAAGGATTGGAGATGATTTTTCACTCTGTTTAAAAAGAAGAAAGCAGTAAAATACACATAAGTTGACCATTTTAAAGTTTGCAACTCAGTGGCATTAAGTATACTCATATTGTGTAGCCGACCTTCGCCTCCACCTCCAGGTTTTTATATTATTATTATTATTATTATTATTATTATTATTATTATTACTATTATTGAAGATATATTTTTATTGTTATGTGTATGGGTGTTTTGCCTGCATGTTTGTATGTACCACGTGTGCAATGCCCAAGAAGGCCAGAAGAGGGCATTAGATCCTCTGGAACTAGGATTAGAGACTGGTGCCAGCCAACATTCGGGTGCTAGGAATTGAACCTGTGTCCTACTCAAGAGCAGTAAGTGCCCTTAACCACTGAGCCATCTGTCCAACTTCCACCTGCAAATCTTTTTTTTTTTTAGGGATTTATTTATTTATCATATGTAAGTACACTGTAGCTGTCTTCAGACACCCCAGAAGAGGGCATCAGATCTCATTACGGATGGTTGTGAGCCACCATGTGGTTGCTGGGGTTTGAACTCACGACCTTCAGAAGAGCAGTCGGCGCTCTTAACCGCTGAGCCATCTCTCCAGCCCCCACCTGCAAATCTTAATGATGAGTATTATCATAATTACTTCTTGCCTCTGTTTCCACATTCCAGTTGGCTATGTACAGGTGTACCCACTGTCCCTCCCTCTCCCCCCACTTTTCTTTCCCCCTCTTCTCTCTCTCCCTCCTCTCCCTCCTTCTTTTCTCTAGTTGCTTTCTAGTGATAAACACGTTAGATCATGGTGCCCTTAGGTTCTCCCTGCCCGAGCACTCTGGGGTGTTCTTTCCTGTTACCTGCATGCCATGACCTCTACATAGAGCACGGCCAGCCTCTCTCTCTATCTTGGCCTAGTGGTAGACCACACCTTCTGCTGGTTCTTCTGAAGACTGTGAGAGACCCTGGGGATTACAGCTTTCTCCTCCCAGTGGGTAGCCTGATGTAGAATTAATGCACTTGCCCTCTTGGACTATACTTGGAATAATTCATTCATTTTCCCTTAGGAGAGACTTAGATGGTTCTTTATGATCCAAATAGCACCCCCTCTAGCCTGTCATTATCATAGACTCCTCTATCCTAGACTCTCTGAGAGAATTCTGAGTTTTTGTTACTCTGCCTGCAGCTGCTGGTCCTACGGCAAGGCTAGTTCACCCTCTAGCTAAGATGATATTGGTACAAAGCCAGGTGTAATTAGACACAGTGCCCACAATAAGGAGTCCTGAGAACTTGGCCATGACATCAGAACACAGGAGGCTGCTTGGCTCCTGTGACCTCATCCTTGAAACTGCTAATGAATCCTAGGAATTAATTCCCTGAGATGCTAAGTTGCTCCTAAGAGGAGTTTAGTCGGGCTTAGAAGTGTTTCCTTCTGGCTGGGCTTCCATATTTTATAGCGGTTACCAGTGTTTATGCTTCTAGGTTGAGAGATAATATATAATGTAATGTGTTAGTCAGAGTTCCATGTTATTTTGGATTGCAGCTTTTGAGGCTATAGCCTATGGTTGGTTGGCCCCACTGCTCTGAGCCTGTGAGCATATGGTTAAGCCAACTGCTCACCTTAGACCTAGTCTATCAAAAAAGACAGAGGAGGGGACCAGGTCCCACTCTCTCCTATTAAAGGATACATCGATGACCCCTTAGAGCTCTGTAGTCAACTACAAGCCTTTGGGGGGAGGGGGGCTTAACATCCAAATTGACAAATGAGGACATTCCAGGTAAGCTTTAATTACCTATTACAAGTGCTCTAAAAAACAATCAATGTAGAGACTAACCCTTGTAATGACAATCACCCTTGCACCTTGGCAGAAGGCACATGCAAAGCCAATAGCCCTGGGGAGCATATATAAAACAAAGCAAGCAAGCAAACCAAACAAAACCCCCAGAAGAGAGAAGACCAGTGAGAGAAGGGAGGAGTGCCAGCAGGAGTTGGAGGAGTGACTGACATTTTCCATCCAATTCCCTCTCATCCCTGTGCGCCAAACGAGAGGCTCTTCCATGCTGATCTCAGATATGTATCCATCCACCCAGCCTCTCCCTCCTCACCTGAGTGACTGGAAGGTTAAAAAATTGAAATTAGGAATTCTCCGCTCTCTGCTGTAATAAACACTAAGCCTATACTCATTGCCAAGGAGACAACTGGTTCTTTTATACTGCAAAGATCTGAATCCAGGCGCGTAGTCCACAGAAAGCATTTCCCGACAGCTGTTAGTGTGCGGCGGAGTTAACAGGAATCAAAGCGAGCCCTGTGATAACATTAGATAGGAAGGTTTTCGTTTCTCATCAACACCAAGCATCCTTTGCTTGGGCTTTGTCCAGCAACTGTAGCACTGAAATGACAATCGCAAATCTCATCTATGGTCTGAGTTCATTTTTGTCAGGTTTTACAACAATAATGCTTGTAACATGGAGAGCTTGTAACACACCAGAGTAGGTTGGCATAAAAGATGATGAAAAATCAGATAGGATTTTGACGAGAGTCATCCTTCAGGCCTGACTTTATCTTGAAGGGGAACAGGGACCTTAACAGAGTCCATGTGCAGAGTCTGCAGGGAAGGGGGGTGGGAGGGAGAGTTATTTCATTTGTTTTTTGAGGCTTGTTTTCCTTTCGCTTCTAATTGTAGTGAGACACATGCACCACAAATTTTAATATAAAACTTAGTATCTTTATCACCACCCTTCTTGCTTTTTAAGTTTAAAAGGAAAAAAAAAAAAACAAAAACAAACAAAACAGAAAACCCAGAGTCATACTATGGAGCTCTGGCTGGCCTTGAACTTGTTATGAAGACTAAGTTGGCCTCGAACTCATAGAGATGTCTCCCGCTGCCTCCTGAGTGCTGGGATTAAAGGTGTGTGCCACCACCACATCCTCCCACCCCTTTTTTCTAGACGCCACTACTATGTTTGTTGCCCAGGCTGGTCTTAGTGCTGGGCTCAAGTCCCTTTTCTCACTTCCTATTGTAAGTAGTGACTTCCACCAAAGGCACAGTTGAAGCTGTTGGGACTTTAGCTGTCAAGTCTCGCTGCACTGTGCCGTTTACCTTCAATTCTGACTGACTTGTCTTCCCCTGGGGATCAACAGGAAAGGTGCCTGACAGGAGGGCTGGGAACGGTCAGTTCTGATGAGAAGCGCGTGATCTATGCCAGCCGTGTGGTGTGCTCGAGGACCTTCTGGCAGAACGGAGCTTCAGGATTCTCTCCATTTGTCATGGTGTTTACAGGTCCTGCTTGAGGCTGAAAGTAAATCATTCTGCTGCTTAGCAGCTGCTTCACAACAAAGACTTCTAGAAGTGATTGAGTGTGAGCCCTTCCCTGGAGTCCAGTGGAGAAGCCAGCAAGAGTTGCCATGGTGCATATCCTACTGACCTAGGCATCAGGTTGATGGCGGGTCTAGGGAAAGGGGGGGTGTCTGTCCTTGGGACAGTGACCACAGTAGTTGAATGGAACCACTCTATATAGCATGGAAGTGTTTCACATTTGTATTTGCATTTGGACTTTGATGAGGTGACATGATCAGAGAAGTATTCTGTTCACTTTTAGATAAGTGTGTGAAACACCGAGTAGGAGCTGAGGTTATTTAAGCCCAGGAGTTCTTATCCCAATATTTGATAGTGGCGGTGTCCCATTTACAGCTAATCACTCCCGTGGGTATTTCCTATCAATACAGATGACTTCTTTCATAGTCTCAGCATAATTAACAACTAGTAATTTAAAATTCATTGTTTTGTTTATATTTTTCTGGGTATGAGTGTTTTGCCTGCATGTATATATGTGTACTGTGTGCATGCTTGGGGCCCACAGAGGCCAGGAAAAGTCCTACCATCCCCTAGGACTGTAGCTACGGACAATTGGGTGCTGAGAATCAGACTTGATCCTCTGGAACAGAAGCAAGGGTTTGTGACCACTGAGCCATTTCTCCAGCCCCACCACTAGGAATGCTAACATTAAACTGACACTTATGTCTCATCTGTTGTCTGAATGAGTTTTTGTCAGGTTATATAATAACATTGCTTGTAACTTCTCCTCCTTCTTCTTCCCTTCTTTCCTTCCCCTCCTCTACGAGTTTTGAGTCCTAGGCCAAATATCACATTTAGTAATCATTTTTTTAGCCTTTGTTTAGTGACGCCCTTTCTTAAACAAAAGTCATTTTAAAAGAATTGTCCTTTGTTTCTACACTGAGAACACTTCTTTTTTTTTTTAATTTTTTTTTTTTAGATTTATTTATTTTATATGAGTACACTGACGCTGTCTTCAGACACCAGAAGAGGGCATCAGATCCCATTACAGATGGTTGTGAGCCACCATGTGGTTGCTGGGAATTGAACTCAGGACCTCTGGAAGAGCAGTCAGTGCTCTTAACCGCTGAGCCATCTCTCCATCCCTGAGAACACTTCTTAATTTAACTTTCTGACCTACATTGTTTTGTATAATTTTTTTTTGCCATAAAAGGAATCAGACCTAAAGCCTTGTGAGTGGTAAGCAGGCTCCTTACCACTGACCTATGAACACCTCATCTCCCTGACTTTCATAGTTTGAAATAGGGTCTCACTAGCATACCCAGAATTCGCTAGCCTTGAGTTTGCAATCCTCCTACCTCAGCCTCCTGACCTGGATTCCAGGTGTGCACCTCCATGACCTGCTCTCTGTATCATGTTTGAAAAATCATTTACTTTGTTGAAATTTCTAACCCTGAGCATGATGCTACATGTCTGTGCCTGGTGCTTGGATCTGGGCTGTGAGGTTTCCGTCAACCCATCTAGTCTCAAGGTTACACAAAGAGGTTCAGTAAAGCCATTGACCAAACCTCCTCACATCACAATGAAAGTTGTAAACAAACATTTGCTTATTCCTAAAATATTCAATCTACCAAATAACCCCATGATTGTTTATTATTTTCAGAGAGTTTGGTATAAAAATGGGTCTTTGGTAGAAACATCAGAATTCTCACTGTAGAAGAATGCATGATGGAGATAGAGAATATCACAAGAAACAAACGATGTGATCGTTTGGGGAGAGGGGCAGGAAACCTGAATGAGGGTGGGATGGAGAAGACGGGATAGACACAGCGGCTGCGGAGTGCAGAAGGAAGTAGGGGATATGGCTCAGAGACTGAATGTACTTAACATGTAAAGGCCCTGATCGATCCCCGGCACCTAAAACAACCAAGAAACCAAACCAAAAAACAGTAAACCCAGCAAGAGGTGTTTGATCACTAACTATGAAAGCTCATGAAGCATGTTCGATACCCCAGTGACTTGTGGAATTGTGTGGTGACCTGGTCATCTTGTTTGGCAATGTGATGATTTGAGGAGTGGGTTCTGTTGGTGAAGGTATCCATTGGACAGATGGGACCCAGAGCTGAGCTGAGAAAGCATTTTCTTTCCTAGGGTCTCTTTGTGCATTTGCTGTCTTCGGGTGTAGCTGTGTGGAATGAGCTCATCTGTTATGATAATGGTTCACCAGACTGGGCTTCGTGCGCTCACATCTCCCTGGAGCCAGATCTTTTACTTGAATGTCAACAAAATGGCAGCTCTCAGCAAGGGAACATTCTTGATTCCTGAGACGGGGAATGGAGCCAGGCACTTGTCTGTTTGTTTTCAGATGGACTGCTTCTTATGTTGTAAATATTTAACCATTCACCATAGATTTCTTACCAGAGTTTCTGTTTGGTTTTCCATTAATTCCATTTCTCATAGGCAGATAAAAAAGGTTCTTACTTTCCAGAAACCTTTTTTGAAGGCAAAAATTTATTATCTTTGAGAGAATTTGATTTGGGGGAGAATGGGAGGGAGGGAGGGAGGGAGGAAGGGAGGGGGAGACAGAGAGAGACAGAGACAGACACAGAGAGACCGACAGACAGACAGACAGAGAAAGACAGACAACAAGGACACACAGGAAAAGAGACAGACAGACAGACAGATAGACAAAAACACAGGGAGAGAGAGAGACAGAGAGATCTGGAGAGGCATGTTTCCCATTGATCAGGTAAAATGAACCTACCCATATGAACATTGTATGTGAAGGTAAAACAGAAGGTAATATTTGTGAGGAAATACTACTCATGATTGCCGTGAATACCCTTATGATTCTCTTTCTGTCTCCACCTCAATTTCCCGTGGTGATGGCTAAACTCCCCAAAAGTTTTTTTTTCCTGCTCAATTTCAGACATTCTACTCAAAGAACCTACTTGAAGTTTATGGTTTTTGAGAGTCCAGAGAAGGGCCATTAGCTACTAAAGTTACTGGGGAAGGCGCGGGTGATCTTATCTCTTTAAGCAAAACTACTCCCAGCAGCTTCCTGCCACCCCTAGTCCACTGGGTTTCTGTAAGTCTGCCTCTCCATGTCACTTGCACTGTGAAAGAAACTTCAAGAATGCATTAAGCATAAGACTTTAACTTTAACTCCCTCTGTTTGCTGTCTTAGTGATGTATTTGTTTATTTTAGGGCAGAGGGCCCAAATAGCACCTAGTTTGTGCTTTTGGCTGATTTATGATGCTTATGTTTGAGATAGCTGGGTTTTTTTTGGGGGGGGGTTAATTTCTTCTTGCTCCCCCCCCCCCCACTCAGGTTATAGCAAGTCCCTGAACAGCAAACCAAGAATCCCCCTGAAGATTGCTCGTGTCAACTGGCCGTTCAGTGTACCTACCTACCACCTTTAAGAATGACTGATGGTATTTGGATCACAAGCGACCTCTAAGTTCAAAGAATGCAGGGTCTAACTGGAAACATTACCTTACTGAGCCAGCCTGTCTGTCAGGGCCTGGCACAGTTTATAAAATTGCTTCCTGGCTTCTCAGCCAACCCCAGAAAACCCAAGGAAGGAACTCTGATTTTAGCTTAGAGTCCTGAATGAACCAGATAGTCAGAATGGCTACCTGACCCCAGACCTGGCTCTTTGAGGAGTTAGAATATTTTATGGTTTGTTTTTACCCAACTTTATATACTTATTGCCTCTAAGAAGGTGATATTTTAGAAGTTACTATTGAGTGGAAAATGCTCAAAGCATCCCTCTTCTCCATTAACTGGTAAAGGTGAAAAGGAGCCTTTTCCCCTTCATGATGGCTGTGTTGAGACAACCGCCTTCTGCCTTTCCAGGCTAGCCTCAGATCTCTAAACAGAAGTGATTTCAGCAGTGTAAGCAACAACTGTGCAGTTATAAGGGCACTCTGTGGTCTGAAAGGAGGCATCCAGCGAGCTCTGACCAAGGCATCTGCATCTTCTTTCAAAAGTAGTGTATGAAGAAAAGTTAGTTACAGTTCCTAGAAAAACTTGTGCCCATCCTACATTTAGCTAATTTCAAATTTTCTACATAGTTTTTTTTTTTTTTTTAAATAATCTTTGTGGTAGAGAGAAATTCATATTTTAGGAGTTTACCTCTCACATCCTCCATTTTCTGGCTAAGATCGACTGTAAAAGAGTTACCCAGGATTTAAAACACATGAATAAAATGACCATAAAACCTTCACATTCCCCCTCTATCTCTCATTAAAATGCCAGGATGAGAAATGGCCTCAGGCACGCCTTGCCTTTGGTCAGGCGTTCCAGCCCCCCTGCACTTCTCCTTGGGGCCACTTGCTGTGATCAGTGCCTTGTGCTTGCTGATGGAGGTTTTCTTTTGGAATAGGTGCCTGCCCTTGGTCTTGTGGCTTTGACACTGAAGCACTGTTGTCTGCAAAAGACAGTATATTATAGCTCCCGGGTGCCCGCTCTGCTCTGGTCTCTTCATTCTTGGAAGGTTTCTGTGTTTCCTGGGAGATGAAGCATGCGTAACACTTGCTCCGGCCTTAGTGATTTCAGAAGGCCCTCAGGCCTGTTTTGTTGTTCAGGTTTCTAAGGGTGGGTGAGGGGCATGAGAATTGCCAGCATGGGCAGTTACCACTCAGTGTCCCAAAACCAGGGTCACGTGAGTCCCCTCTGTCACATTTTCCTGTACACTGGTTTTTGAGGTACTTTTTAAAATCAAGCTTGACACACCAAACGGGATTCATGAGGCACATGAATAATTTTTCACTATCTGAACATCTATAAAGTGTCTATGCCACACATTTCAGGGCTGCCTCAGATCTCTTTGGATTTAATATTATAGGACACTGGAAAGATTGCGCAAATTAAAGCCAGATGAGACTAAGCATATTTGCGAAAAGAAAATTGTATTACATGGATTTATTTGTGTGTGAGGGGTGGCGATCGGGAGCACATGCTCTGTGGTGCACATGTCTGGCTCAGAGGACACCTTGCTGGACTCAGTTCTCTCCTTCCTTCATGTGGGTCCTGGGAATCAAACTTGGGTATTCAGTCTTGGTCGCAAGTCCTTATTTGCTGAGCCATCCCTGCCAAATACTTTATATTACTTCTAATTTGTGCCCTTGTGAGCCTACTATTTTTTATTTAGTCTCCATGTGATATTAACTACTAGAATTTTAAAGGTTTCAGCTGGAAACTCAGGCAGCTTCGAATTGTTATCAGGAGACTAGAACTGTTGTTGCACGTCAGACTGCTAGTCTATACAGCTCCTGTGTGAGTGAGCTAACCATCACAGTTTTGCCTCCCCGAGAAGCTAACACTGATGAAATCACAGTCGCAGTGGCACTGCGGGTCCAGTTCCACTGTCAGCTTTATCAGGTCAGTCCTCATAGGGAACATTAAGCACGGCACACAATTACCTGGGGAAAACTACTGGCAATTGAATGTTTCATTTGGGAAAAACTTTTTTAACCTAAAGCCAAATAGCTAGCTAGTTCATTTTATACAGCTATGCAAAATGAAACGCCAGGGAACCTTCTTGTGTGTATAGGAGAATGTGAGGGTTGGGATATAAGATAAATCCATTTTAACGCTGACATTCGAGCTTTCTCTTCCTCTTTCTCTCCCTCCTCCCCTCCCCTCCTCTCTCCCTCCTCCCCTCCCCTCCCCTCCCCTTTCCCTCCTCCCTTCCTCTTTCCCCCCTCCCCTCTCCTCCCTTCCTCTTTCCCCCCTCCCCTCTCCTCCCTTCCTCTTCCCCCTCCCCTCCCCTCCTCTCTCCCTCCTCCCCTCCCCTCCCCTCCTCTTTCCCGCCTCCCCTCCCCTCCCTTCCTCTCTCCCTCCCTCTCCACCTCTATTTCCTTTCTTACCTTGCTCAAAGGCTTTATTGGTCTGCATTTCATCTAGATGTAGCTGAGACTTATGGCCAGGGTGAGAGGTCTGCCCTTCCAGTCTCTACCCAACTGTGAGGCCCTTCTGTCAAAGCCACCTGTGGTTCTTGGGGATACTGAGTGTTCCTCCTCATGTGTTTATGTGACTGAAATGTAATACACACCGTTATCCTCATGGCTGGAGACATTCTCATGACATCAAGGCCCTGTTCCTAGAGGAATTCTAATCTTGCCTCTTTTCCCCACCAGACTCTAACTAAAGTTATGTCCATATTTTTAGACAGGGTCTTGGTATCCTAAGTTGGCCTTGAACTTCTGATCCTCCTGCCTCTCTACTACCAAGTTCTGGGACGCCACTGCACCTGGTTTTATGTTGTGCTAGTGTCTTAACTGGGGGCTTGACCGTACCAGGCAAGCACTACTGCAGCTGAGCCAGATCCAGCCATGTCTGTGCCCGAAGCCTTTAGAACCCAGCACAGCCTGCTGTACAACAGAAACTTGTTGTTGCTTTGAGAGAGGAGCTTGCTGTGTAGCACTAGCTGACCTGTAGCAATGATCCTCTAAAGCAGCGGTTCTCAACGGTGGGTGGAGACCCCAGCAGAGGTCGCATATCAGACATCCTGCATATCAGATATTTACACTACGATTCATAACAGTAGCAAAATTACAGCCATGGCCCTAAATTCATGGTAATCCTCTGCTTAGCTTCACAAGGGTCAGGATTACAGGTGTGTACCACCACGCCTGGCTAGAAGTCAACTTTTGCTGAAGACTCCCTTGAGTCTGCTTGTGTTTCAGCTTGCTTCACATGCAGGACGTCTAAAAGAGAAGTCAGTGCTCTTCACCACTGAGCCATCTCTCCAGCCCCTGCAGAGAGACTTCTTAACCTTGGGAATCATATGGAAAACATACATGGGGGGGGGGGCTCAGAATGTGTTCTAGGGTGTTTCATAACACTGCAGGAATCAGCTCTTTATGAAGTAAAGGTATGAATGTCATTATATACATTTTCAAATCTAAGCACCAAAGACTTGTGTTCTTGGGCATATACACAGGACCGGTTCATCCATTGAGGCAATGCTAGGAAACCGGAAGAAAGGAAAACTGACCCTATTACTGCCAGTGGTAGGAGGACCGTCTGTTTCTAGGTAAAAATTATTTTAAATTTTGTCTCTTATTTTTAATGACTTTAAGGAAAAGTTGAATCTGCCTTGATGTTCATTCTCTGGTGTTTCAAAAAGGGTCCACTGCAAGAACATCTCTAGAAGTAAGGAGGTGTGCCTACTGTCTACACTGCTTACTAGCCATTTCTAAAATAAGAATAAGGAAAATGTCATGGTGAGGCATGGTGGAGCACATCTTTAATCCCAGCATTTCGGAGGCAGAGGCAGACAGATCTCTTGAGTTTGGGGCCAGCCTGGTCTACATAGAGAGTTCCAGGATAGCTAGGGCTACACAAGGAAACTCTATCTCAAAAAACAAAAACAACAAAACAACAACAACAAAAAGAAAAATTCAGATAACAGAGATTCTAGCTAAGAAAGTACTAAAGTAAAGACATAGCTCTAATTTAGCACAGGTAGAATTACCAAATGGAGTTACCATGTAGCTAGTCACTGCCAGTCCTTCCCTTTGTCTCACCTCTGGTCAGCTACACAGATGTTGATTTCCCTTTTCACAGCGGGAGAAACTGAGGCATCGAGAACGCCCCTGTTCTCTTTTTCCTCCACTGCATATCTCTGTCTCATTTTAGAACATCATCCTTTGTTGTT
>CM052712.1:75900458-75937888 GCA_028551405.1 Uromys caudimaculatus
GCCTCTATGAGGGTATTCCCCCATCCACCCACCTGCCCACCCACTCCTGTCTTCCCACCTTGGCATTCCCCTATACTGGGGCCTCTAACACCCTCAGGCCCAAGGGCCTCTCCTCCCCCTGATGGCCAACAAGGCCCTCCTCTGCTACATATGTGGTCCGAACCATGGGTCCCTCCATGTGTATTTTTTGGTTGGTGGTCCAGTCTCCAGGAGCACCGGGAGGTCAGGCCAGTTGACACTGTTGCTCCCTCCATGGTGTCCTTGTCTTCAGACACACCAGAGGAGGGCATCAGATCTCATTACAGATAGATGTGACCCATCATGTGGTTGCTGGGACTTGAACTCAGGACCTCTTGAAGAACAGTCAGTGCTCCTGACTGCTGAGTCACCGCTCTAGCCCTTTGTTTTTTGAGACAGATTTTCTCTGTGTAACCCTGGCTGTCCTAGAACTCACTCTGTAGACCAGGCTGGCCTCGAACTCACAGAGATCTGCCCGAGAGTGGTGAAATGAAGGTGATATCCACCACTGCCTGGCTAGAACTATGGAATTTAAAATTAGTTGTTATAAGTCTTCCCAAAAAATCCCAAAAGTTGAGGAGTTACCAAGATGATGATCTAGCCACCCCTTAGTGTTTGCAAATATTAGGGTTAAACTCTTTAGGAGAGTTTCAGGGAGTTCCCTGGAAACTTCCTTCAGACTTTCTACCAATTCCAGGTAGTTCTTGGAAATGGATCCAGGGGTCTTAGGAGGGTGGTGGTCTCCTGGGGAGGGACAGGGTGGTGAGCCTAGGGCTCATGTATAGCTGAAGAAGATCCTTAAGCAAACCCTTTAGAACTGTGGGTCACAGCTCAAGAGTCATTTCTTCAGAGGCTTACAGCTGACTTAGCTCTGATGTCCTAAGACACTGAGCATTCAGCTCGGTAGACATTCTAATAGAGACCACTCAGGCAGAGACTCTATCCAGAACTGCCTTCTCTATTTGTATTCTGTACTCTGTTGAGGAATGGGAACAGGATTCCAGAAGAATGTTGCAGACTCTGTAGAGTCAACTGTATTTCTCCCTGACTCCAGCACTTTCACAGCTATTGGTGAATTTAGTTGGATTAGCTGTTGTGTTGGCCATTATGTATAATTTGCAAATTGCAGTTACACTTACAGGTAATTAATCCTTTAACAGATCTCCATAGAGTAGCCACTGCCTGGTAGCCACGGGGAATGAAGTGGTAAATAAGATAAGGGAGGAGTTTGTTTTCTTAGCTTTCCAGTCTTATGGAGGCACAGACTTGTAAGTGAATAAACAAATGAAGAAGACAACTTCAGATAGCCTGAAGAAAAAGAGAGATTGGTCAAGATGCCTTCATGGTAGGGTAGAGGAAGAGAATGACTGGGTTGAAGCTTTAATAACGAAAGGAGCCAATCACATGGAGACGTGGAGCATGCATGACTGCAAAGGTCAAGAGAGGGGCTGCCATTTGGGAATAGTCTTAAGGAGATGAAGGGAAGCCAGGAGAGCCAAAGCTTTGGGGTCGGGAAATATGGGGCTCTATCATGTAGGAACTCCCGAGAGTTACATGTGGCCCTTGAAGGGGTTTAAGCAAAAGCATGACAGTGATATTATCAAATGTGTCTCAGTGACAACAGTGGGCTCTCTCTTTGGGTATATAGGAGGCCAGGAGTGGAGGCAGGGAAGGAAAGCAGGTAGGAAGCCATCACACTGACTCAGGGAGGTGATGTTTGCTTGTCTTGGGACAGCTCAGTGGAGATGGCTGGAGGAATGAGATTTGGGCTGATAAGATGGAGAGCTGGGCTGATGGGCTGAATGCTGGGATTAAGGGAAAGAAGACTGGGGCCCCTGGGCCTTATGTGAACGTTCTGGATAATGGAACCAGGAGTCAAGATCGAGGGAAAACTGGAATAGGCCAGCCTAGAGGTGTGTGCATGCATGTGTGCAGGTGCGTGCTCCTGCAAGTGTGCATGTGCGCGCGTATGTGTGTGTGTGTGTGTGCATGTGTGTGTGTATGTGTGTGTGTATGCATGTGTGTGTGCGTGCGTGTGCGTGCGTGTGTGTGTGTGTGTGTGTGTGTGTGTGTGTAGAGTTTCTATTTAGGTATAATCTGTTTGAAATACCAATCCAGTGATTGTGTAGGTGTAGGTGGTTGCCTTTGAGAGACTATAGACCAAGAGATATAGCTGAGATGAAATTGAGAGTCACACACGTGTAAGTAGTATTTAAGGTCCTTAGACTGGCGATACTCATCTGAGGAGAGAGGAGAAGCAGGGAAGAGAGAAAACAAGAAGATCAAGCCCCAGCTCTACAGCCTGGAGACAGATGGACTCAGCCAACTTAAACAAAGCCCCGAGTTGGGAGAGGAAGGATGCTCAGGAGGGTTGCAGTGTCTCAGAAGTCAAGAAGAAAGGCCTAGTCATTCATGGTGGCGCTGCTGGGGAGGGCTGAGGTGAACACGAATCATTGACCTTGGCAAGTTGGCTGTGTCTGAGAAGGGCGGGGTGTTGAGAACAAGGAGGCAAGTGTGGGCGATCCGCAGGCCTGTGCGTCCTCCAGTTAAGTGTTTGGCAGTGGGGCAGGCCTACGGCGGCATTGCTAGAAAGACTTAGTCACTGGCTCTTAAGTGGTCGGTTCTGTCTGATCCACGTGGTTCACTAGCTTAGGCTCCTTGCAGTCACCTTGAAGTTTATCCATGCCACACCCCACATTCCTTCACACCAGTTTCTTGGGTTTGTCCCCTGCAGCTCCACCTGCAGTAACTCACCTTCTAGAGCTCCTGGATTTACCTGTTCAGTCTCCACATTTCCTTTGGTGGTGCGGTAGTCTCTTCCTGATAAGGTCATCACTGCCTCTAAATTCCAGATGATTCGTTTGGGACTGAAATTTTGTGATGCATCTTGTACAGAAGTTAGGGGTGGAGTTTCTATATTTAGCAAAAATATTAATTTTTCTCTCACATCCAAACGTCACACGCTGAGCTTAACTTTAAATTTTATTTATTTTATTTACTTTGTGTGTGTGTTTGAGTGCGTGCATGGATGCCAGAGTGTATGTGTTGAGTACATTCTCCGATCAGGTTTTCTACCCATAAGCCATTTCTCTCATTGATGCTCACATACCGAGTTTAAATGACAGTGTTGGGATTAGAACCCAGACAACCTGTGAACTCCAGGCTCTGGTATCAGCCAGTTTATTTTTTAATGGAAAGGGGGATCCTGAAAGGAAAAGCAGGCAACACTTGATCAAGTCAGCACTGACTCAGAATTGCATAAAATTATAACACGTTGAGTTGCAGTTGAAAATTCAATTCTGCAAACTCAGTATTGGGTTAAAAACAAAACAAAAAAACTTGTATGCCAATAGAACCTGCATTGGCTGAATGCTCTGTAGGTTATTCAGCCTTCTATTACCTACTTCTCACCTGCTAATGAACTGCCCCACAAACTGGAACTGAAGATTTCATGTATATGCATTTTATACGCACTTGCTCTCTGGAAAGTTCTTTGGTATGTGCCTAAGGTCAGCCATGAAAACCAGCGACTCATTGGATGATTAAGTCTGTCTCTCACTCCAGGCGGGGTCCAAGTGAGAATAAGGAGCATTTCCTGGGGTCCTAAGCCAGTCACAGGGAACCTCATCATCAGAGTTAGAAAGGCCCCATCACTGGGGCTTGGGAAGTGCTCTAGATTGGCTTTGGTTTTGTTGTCCTAATCTGAAAATGACAACATAGATCCTAGCCAAGGACATGCAGCATTTTACTGTAGGTGATGCAGCTTTAATTGGTACATAGAGGCATGCCTGTGGACTTAGTCCTCAGTGGATGGGCCAATCAGATCACTTTCAGCATTTCTCAATGGTTAGTTTCATCTTATAATTAAGTAACAGCGATCATTTCCTGGCAGCTAATGACTGACTAGAGGAGTTAGAAGACTCATTAAGTTTATAATTTATCAAATTCTACATTCTCTATCTGCAGTGTTGCAAAAAGAGAAAGCACCCTGGAATTCCTAATAGACAGGGACAATCTCCAAACAGATTTCAAGTGTGTGTGAGTGGTAACTTCTTCAAAGGGTAACTTTATTTTCTAATTAAGAAAAAAAACAATTATGTATTACATAGTAAGAATGGGGAGAATTTAAATGATGTTGAGTTGAGGATTATGGGAACGTAAGATGGGCGCGTGCTCTCAAGTAAAGGCTAGGATGGAGGTTGGTGAGCTGTTTTCTTTTAGTGATGATTCTGGATCTTTCCTGACGATGGCCCTGGGCATCCACTAACTCTAGCATTCGTGTGTTTAGCCTACAAAGATTTCTTGAGTGTCCACTATCTATTCTAATAATTATTCTAATGCTGAAAACACACAAGCAAAAATCCCAGCTGTTGTTATTGAGTATTCTAATCTTAAGATTCCTGGCTTTAAGATACCCTGGAAGACTGTGGTTTGGAGTGGTCAAGCTAGACAGAGTCAGAAGAGGACCCACCCTGCACCATCTTGGTTGTGCTGCCTCTGTCTTTTCATTGGGGTGGCCGTTCTGTAATCGCACAAGAATCACTGTGGATCTGCCGTAGTTGGGGAACTGGGACTCACCTTCTCCTTAGAGAGGGAGGTGGGACCTCTCCTAGGGATCCTGTTGCTTTTGTCTTCATTAGAAGAACTGGGTGGAAGCTGTTCACAGAGAAAGACATAACTAATCTCTTGTTGAAATCATTGACTTCTAGACCATGGCCCGACACAGACCTATCACTGACTCCAGAAGTTTGGAAATGTGGAATTTAGGAAGGACCTGACTCTGCCATGCTCCTTCTGTCCCACCTGAAGGAGGTCTAGAAGAACTCCAGGAAAAAAAAAAAAAAAAAAAAAAGAATTCTGTGCTTTATGGCACTGCCCTGGGTCCTCTTCAGAGTCAGCCCTGGGAGCCTCCAAAGATCTTTTCCCTCTGTGGTCTCATTATGTCCTTGAATAAACTTAGCTGCTCAGAGACACTCGCTGGCCTCTCCACCATAGCAACAGAAGACACAGCAGAACTCCAGAACTCTGGTATTTGCTTTGTGCTCTCAGATCAGCCCCGAACTTCTGGCATGAGCAATGCCTATCCTTCTCCTTGTATGTAACATGTAGACATTTGTCCTGGTGTGTCTTGAGAAAGTTATCCTTCTGGTATCCAAACTAACTCTCTTGATAATAGACTTTCACAACTAAGATTTGGGACTACAATCTCACTTTTGTTATCTTTGGTTTTTGAGGCAGGGTTTCTCTGTGTAGTATCTGAGCACTTTATTCCGAGCAGAGTTTGTACGTGCATACAACGTTGGTTGATCCCTTCTGTTTCACTGGACGTTTGTTGTCTTCTGTGGAGATTCTAACATTCGAAGATGTTCTATATTGCTTTGTTTAAAACAGCCTGTGATGAATATTTGAAGAAACACTACTTAAAAACAGCTATTCAAAAACCTTTATCAGACTTCACAACACCAAGATAATACTGGCTTAACAAATACCCTAATGAGTAGGAACCCAACAGGAAAAAAAAACTACTTTAATGGACAAGTAACTGCTTAATGGATATTCTTCATGGCTGCCACTACATAAAATATAGCTAGAGACTTCAGCCCTAAAATTGCTTTTTTTCGTTTTGTTTTGTTTTGTTTAAAAAAAAACAACTCACTTTAAATCTCTCTTGGTAAGGTACCTGGCATTTGCCTGTATTTACCTAAGAGTGATAATCTTTGAATTCATTCCTACATTAAAGATAGTTCTAGAACATATTCTTTTAAGTTTTGTGTGTGTGTGTGTGTGTGTGTGTGTATGCAGAGACAAGAGGTTGAGTCTTAATCAAAGGCTCTGCACTTTATTTAGTGAGGCAGTTTTTCACTAAATCCAGAGCTCAGGCACTGGGCTAATCTAGCTAGCCAACTTGCCATCTCTGCACCCCTGGAGTGCTCAAATTATTTTCTTAAAGATTTGTTTTCTGTGTGTGTGTAAATGTTTGCCTGCTTATATGTATGAGTACCATATGCATGCCTACTGCCTGTAAAGGCCAGAACAACATCAGATCCCCTGCAATTGAAGTTATAGACAATTGTAGGCTCTCATGTGGGTATGGGGAACCAAACCCAGGTCCTCTGCAAGAACACAAGTTCTTAACCACTGAGCTATCTCTTAACCCTCACAATATTGTGCCCCCCCCCCCCAGAACTTTAGGCCTTCTTTTGACTGAATAAAGGCATATTTTAATTTTATTCGTGCATATGTGTGTGTTTGTACTATGTGTATGCGGTGCCTGTGGAATACTGGAAGAGGGCATTAGCTCCCCTGAACCTGGAGTTTTTTGAAGTTCTGACTACTGAACCCAGCGCTTCATTCGTGCAAGGCAAGTAGTCTACCACTGAGCCACATCCCTAGCCTCCTTGACAATTTTCTGAGAAGGATTATGCTTGGGATTCCTAGAAACGGAAGGGACCTCACAGTCTCCGGTTCCACTTGGCAATGGCAGACTTGCTAATGGAGACACAAACCACCAAGTTAGAAAATTCTACTGGGGATGTAGCAATTAGTAGAAGGTTTGCCCAACACCATGAACCCTTAGGTCTAACCTCCAGCAGCACACAAACTGAGCATGGTGGCACATGCCTGTAATCTCAGCCCTTTGCAGATGGAAACAGGAGGGTCAGAAGTTCAAGGTCATCCTTAGTTACTTACTAAGTTTGAGGCCAATCTTCTTAAAGTGGAAAAACATCTTATAGAGCATGAAAAAATTGTGTATGCTTTTCAGAGGGAAACCAAACTTCGGGAGTTTGGGGAATATCGTCAGTCAGCATGGCTCAGTGGCCTGCACCGGGGTAATACCCCAGCATTAAGTCTAGGTATTAGGTTCTAAAGCCTGGGAGAATGCCCTGAAAGGGAGGTGTGAGAGTCTGGGCTCAGAGCCTCTCCTTGGAGTGCCTTTCCCTCCCAGGTCATGAGGTCAGGTCTGGCAGCACTTAATGACTATGAAGCTCTGCAATGAATGGCATCTGGAAGGCTCAGGGGCAGTAGACACCACCACCCAACCCTTGGTGGAATTGGGGTAAGGTGGAGCAGCTGGCCATGTATGAGGATGCCGGCTGGAAGAGGTTAGCTTGGCCCCAGCCTGTTTGCAGAGGCAACAGGGCTGCCTTGGCTCTCTGCTTCTATGCATCTCAAGTTTTTAAGCAACCCTAACTATATAAAAATATTCAGAAGTATGTTGTTTGATATTATATGTTTATATTTGCAAAAGATGTTAAATGAGGCCCAGGGAAGAGGCCATGGGGGTACAAAGTGCTTACTGTGCAAATCTGATGGCCTGTGAGCCATAAGTCTCACAGTGGAAGGGGAGAATTTAGTCTTGAAAGTTGTCCTCTGACCCCCATCACACGCAGCTGGCTGCATTTACAGAAGAGCAGTCTAAGCAACCCCTGATAGTCTCTCAGTAGCCCTTTACTGAGTACCCTGGAGAACTTCTTTCTCTACAGGAAACAGGCCCAGGAATCCAAGCCCACCTGAAATGACTCTCTGAGCATGCATGGGGTCTCTTGCTGGGTGTCTGCCTGCTGGCCTTTCCTCCCATCCCAGCCAGCCAGCCAGCCAGCTCTGTTGCTGCAAATTGAAGATGAGGCAAGGTGGCTGGGCGGTGCACCTCCCCGGGGGAGTTGTGTTGTTTTTATAACCGGTGCCAGCGCTGTGTGCAAGGTGAGTAAGCACCTCTTCCTTTCCCCTTGGATGTTCTTTCATTCCGAGCTTACCACTGCCGTGTTCCAGACATGGTGAGGAGCAAGGGCTGCCTAGCTCTCGTACTTCCCAGATTTGGGACCCAGAACGCAAGAAGGCAACAGAAGTTGTAAGTGAGGGCTTTGTGGGCTCAGTTTCCTATTTAGTCAGTATCCTTGTGAGGGCACTGGGAAAGGGCCAACATTCACCTCTTTGCTTCCTCTGGCAGGTAGACAGAAAGTGCTGGATTGGCATAGCATATAAACTGAGTGTACCTTTGAGTCACCTTTGGGCTAATGTTAAGTGTGATGGTTTTTTTGGTTTTTTTTTTCCTAAAGGAATCTTATTTCTGGAAGTTTCTATTTTTAAAGAAACAATGTCTGCTTGTCCTTTCTCGAGTTTAAAAATCACCGGTAATAGATTTTGGCTATGTGTTGTGTTGTGTTGTTTTAGGTAGGAATTGATTCCCATTTGCTTGGGACAATCATGTTTGCTTTGGGTTTTAGCTGCTTTTTTTGTGTTACACTGCTGACTTCTTTATCAGTTGACCCATAAAGGGGAATTTTCTTCTAGGGGGGAGTTCCACAGTTGACACTCAAGGAATTTGATTTACATACTCTGATGGGGAGGAGTAATTCACCAGTGTGTGTGTGTGTGTGTGTGTGTGTGTGTGTGTGTGTGTGTGTGTGTGTGATTTTTCTCATGTCTGTTATCTGTGGCTGTAATCTGAAAAGACTGTGCATCTGTAGGCATGAGGACCTGTTTCTTGTATAGCAGTGGAATTCTTTTCAAACTTGTAGCTTAGCTGAATCCACTCTGAGTGACACTTCCAGAAACCCTACCTCCGATGTACCTCCCCCAGATGATTCCCATTCACCTGTTGGCTATGTTTGACTGGGCACCAGCTGCATCCAGAGTTACTGTTTGTGCCAGCTCTGTTCTAAATCAAATGTGTGTTTGAGAAGACGAGTCATGCTCACTATTCGGGACTCTGAAAGCAATGTGCCAAAACCACAGTGGCAGAAAAGCCAGAAACTGTGAGGCTAGTGGAAGGACCAGAAAAAAAAAAATCAAAGTTTCTCCTCATAGCATTGTGTTATTATTGGGTGAGTCGCTCTCCTCTAGCTGTGAGCTCACTAGCCTTTGCCCTATGTCTGAGCCGATCGGCACCATGGCCATTGGACAGATAGAGAATAAGTGATAACAGAGGATATCCAAGTTGCCCCAGAGCCAGTGGTCAGCTGGAACTGGAGCCTAAGCCCTGGACTTATGGCCAGCCTCTTCCTGCCTGACAAAATACAGCAGCATAGCAGGGGCAAGCCATAGGCTAGCTCATAACTGCTCAGTGTTGCTCCAGTTACCATTCAGAGGCCCAGAGGAAAAAAAATAATAAAAATAAAAAACCAGAGGGTTCCATGTACATGTGAATGGGTGTCAGGGAAGAAGGAAAAAAGAATTGGGGTCCACATCCAGCGATGCAGGAATGTGTTGGAATATGTTTCTTATTAAGGCTATAATGTTTCCTTCAATGATGGCATAAAGTATGTTAGATAATATCGAGTTTCCTTTGTAGGAAAAGATTGCTAGTAAAAGCTAAGGCATGGATTTAAGTCACTGACTGACTGAGTATCTATTGAGTATCTCCCATGAGCTCTTCTGTGACATTCATCTTTGGGTCCTCATTGGGCGCTGTTATGGTAGATGGGTCGGAAGGTCAGTGTTCTGTTCTGATGAGTGTTCACTGTCCAGGAGAGTTTGTCTTAAAGAACCTCTCCCCTCTCTTCCTCCCTTGAGGCAACCCAGACAGCTCAGAAGACACCTGTCTTGCTCCTCCCAGGACTGCCCACTCACAGGAAGAAGAATTTCCTTAATGATGGCAAGTGAGCACACAGGGAGGAAGCCTTCGTGCACTTTTACCCAGATTGAATCAGGGAAAAATCTGTCAGGAAGAAGGCACACCTTCGACAACTCATGGGAGAAGCCTGTGCATGTTGCAGGCCTTACCCAAGCAGGCCAGTAGCAGGTGTATAATGTCTGGGCCAGGCAGTCAGAACAGATCTGCCTCTGCTCACTCTGTGGCTTTGCCACCCATCATCCCTAGTCTCTTGAGCCTCCTAAGATCCTAGCTCCATCTCAGGCAGCAAGCAGCCAGAACCGAGGAAGGGCACACCAGGCGCCATTATTTATTGAATGCTCTCAATGCATTGGCTTCCAACCAAATGCAGAATTAGATTACTGTACCTGACCAGTTGGTTCACATTTTAAACAAATAGGCAGATAGAGGTTAATTAGATAGAAAGGAAGGTGGAAATACACTCCAGGGAGAGGCCAGTGCTGGGGAGGGAAAACCAGTCAGAGCCGGTCATTTTGAGAGCCTAAGTAGGACAGGATCTCAGCGTATTTCAGACGCAGTTCTGTGTTTTTGATCAGCCAGAGGAAGGGTGGATTTGACTGGAAAAGGGAAGGTGAGTCCAGCCAGCCGTCCATACTGTCAGTGCTGGCTGGTCCATTTCTTTGTAATTGTTTTCATCTCTGAGGCACCAGTGTGCTTTGTGCAACTCTGACAGAACACATGGTCAACCGTGGCCTAGCAAGTATTCTTATTCTCCCTCACTTAGTGTGTTCTTTTTTGACTTTTTATGTTTTAGATAAGGTCTTGCCGTGAAGCGCTGACTGGCCTAGAACTTGTTATGTAGACCAGCCTGGCCTTAAGCTAAAACCCAGTGATCCTGCTACGTCTGTTCTCAGATGTGAAGGTTGTACACGGACCGCCAAGTCTGGTGGTTAGTCAGCTTTCTGCCATTTCTTTTCTTTGTGGTGCTAGGGATAAAACCTTAAATTCTCTAAGGAAGAACTGTCCCTCTGAGATATGTCCCCAGCCTGTTCCTGTCATTATTAACACTAGGACTGGGGATCAAACCCAGGGTCTTACACATGTCGACAAGTACTTCACACTGTGCTGTATCCAGCTTGAACGTCGCCTTTTAATGTCTGAATTCCCAGACTTACTAATGGTCACACTCATAAGCACACTCACACACTTATACACACTCTCACACACACACACTCTCATACACTCTCATACACTCACACACTCACACTCACACACACACTCAAACACACACACTCTCATACACTCACACACTCATACACACTCTCATACACACATACTCACACATACTCTCATACACACACACACACTCTCATACACACTCACACTCATACACACACACTCTCATTCTCTCTCTCTCTCTCTCTCACACACACACACACATACACACACACACACACACAGAGCAAGAGTGTTGATCATGACTGCGATTCAAATGAGGACCAGGTTAGCATATGAGATGCTGCAGGAAGTCAGAGATGGTTTGCTACAAAGTGGGTCTGCGTGGTCCTGACACGATGGAATTAGGAGTGAGCTGGCCAGTTGCTGGAGACAGCACCTCAGAGTTGAGGAGGCTTTCGCGGAGCTGGGAGAACAGTGGGTGGACCATGTGGCTAGAGCAGAGCCCATGTTTGAAATACTCATGCATAGGGAATGTGGCCAGCAAACAGACAAGAGATATTAGAGATGTAGAGTTTTGGCCGAAGGAAACCATTGATGCTGTCTCAATCAAGCCATAAAGAGATAAAAAGAAAGTTCAAAAGAAGTGAGGGCCAGGCAGGATGGGTTGGAGCGTGCAGCGCCACAGGCCAGCACCTGGAAGGAATACACAGCAGCACCCTGGATTCCGTGGGGTGGATTCCAGAATGAATTAGAGATTCCAGGAAGCTGGGGAGGTTGTGATAAACATATCATTTGTATCTAGAATTTTCTCTCCCAACGAGAAGGAAAATAACCATAGCTAAACACATACCTAGTGTTCATTATATGGCAGCCACTGTTTTAAGCATTTTACATGTGGCATCTCAAGTCATCCTCATGACACCTCTTTGAAGTGCTCCCATTATTCCCATTTGACAGATAAATCAACTGAGGCACAGAGAGAGATAGTAAATTGCACTGGATCAGACAGTCCCTAAGATGTAGAGCTGGCTTTAAACGGGATGTAAGGCTGTTTGGGTCCAGGTCTTAATCACAAATGCTCACTTAAATAGGTTTGTGGGAAGATTTACGATATGATGAAAGCGGTGTTAAAAGCCATGTGTGTTATCATCTCTCAGGGAGGAGATCCGAGACGCGTAACCAGCCTATCTGTCATCGTTATTAATTGCCTACTCCAGTTAAGGAGATCAGCACTCACCGGAATTTAAAATCTAATAGGTTAATGCACCTTTTCCTTTGCCTGTATGTGTGTGAAGGGGGTGGTCTGTGTGTGTGGTGTGCATGTGGACAGAAGCCCACATCAGGTGTCCTCCTCCATTGCTCCAAGATCTTTTACTTAACCTTCAGATCACTGATTTAACCAGGCTGGCTGTCCGGCAGGTTCTCGGGAATCCTTGTATCTGTGCCTCCCCAGAACTGAGATTATAGGTATGTGCCAATGCACTCGGGGTTTTTACCTGGGTACTGGGGATCTTACAAGCGATTTACCAGCTGACCCATTTCCCCAGATACTTTTTGTCTTTTAAATATTGGCTTAAGAAAAAAAAGTAATATTCAATAGTATAAAATTCAAATTTTACAGACATAATGGATAGAGAGAGTCAGTGTCCCATTTATTCCCCATGGCCCCTAAGTCATTATCTATTTTGAGGTAGAAAACTTTCAGGCTCTTTTCTTTTGGAGAGCCTGGTATAGTCTCAGTGTTTATGTCCTAGTAACCCTTTCCCAAGGATGGTCCGATTATTCCGTAACACAAGCTTTTGTTGAACTTGTAAGACCTCGTGCTGTGCTGCCATGCGCAGTTCTGACTTTACTTCCTTTAAAACAGGGGGCTGGAGAGATGGCTCAGCGGTTAAGAGCACTCACTGACTGCTCTTCCAAAGGTCCTGAGTTCAATTCCCAGCAACCACATGGTGGCTCACAACCATCTGTAATGAGATCTGATGCCCTCTTCTGGTGTGTCTGAAGACAGCTACAGTGTACTCATATAAATAAAAAATAAATAAATCTTAAAAAAAAAAAAAAAAAAGAATACTCGTATTAAAAACAGAAGTTGTGTAGGATGTCTATGCACTTCCGCTGTTACCCAGGCTAGATACTGGTCTTTGCTGACCATCAAAGCAATAGATCTGATGTGACCCAGATTCTTACTTCAGTGCTACCTACTCTTGTTTCCAGTGTGTCTTAGATATGACTCAAGGAGAAGCCAGCTTCAGTGGGACCGGGTTTTTGGTTTCTGTGTAAATAATAGAAGTTTAGTGTTTATCTAGTACTTAACTCTAAGTCAGCAAGTATTCCTAGCCCTGTCTACAGATAGCAACACTGAGGCCTGGAGAAGCTAAGAAAGCTACTTGCTTGGGGTGCTAAAACTAGGATCTAGAAAACCCGAGTTTGAACCTGCTTCATTGACTCTAGAGAGCCTGTGTATTTAATAGTCTCTTTATGGCGCATACAAGTCTCTTCCTTAAACTGATTAAAATGCAGTGGTTTCCGTAGCAACGCATGGAGGTCAATGGTAGAGTAAAAGTCAATAAAACTCCATTGCTTCTCTGTACGGCACACTTCACAAATCGCGGCAGCTAAAGTGTGTGAGGGGAGGTGGCTACTGGTGCTTTCTGTTGCCCTCCTCCCACGTCAGGAACCTGGAATCTGATCCCTGCCCATCAGCATCCCCAGAGGACCCATCTTGAGCCTCAGTAAGCATCAGCCAGTTGTTCCTGAGAGGCCATGAATGGTGTTTCCTGGCCTGTGTGCTGTTTGCATTCTTACTGAGCAACAGGATGGCCACAGGAAGGCTGTCTCTATCCCCACACAGCAAAACCCACACAGAAATCTCCAAAGAGCCTACTAAAATAGCCAAGCTCTGGTAAAAACAGCCATAAAGGATCTTCAGGGTTTTTTGTTTTGTTTCTATCTATTTAAGCTCACTGACTTAGGACACAGCTTCATTTAAATGAGGTACATATGTTTCCCTGTGCTTAGCTGGGTGCTAGGGGGAGAGTACACAAAGGTATGCAGTCCCACGATGCTTAGTACCTACAACCACAAAGGTTTGCAATATTTCATTATACCAAGTTCTGTTGCGTCGAATTATTCTTCCTGAAATATGAAACATGTTTTTGGTATTCTTACCACTTCTGATACCATGTATTGATCTGTTCCACACCAAGAAATCCCTCTGTTCTCTAGACACCAACCGGGAACCCCCTTCAGTTCAACTCATTCCTGACACAATCTATCCAGGGTTAATATCCTGCAGGTTAATAGCTCCTTCTGTTATGGTTGGATATGGTATATTCTCCATAAGTTTATTTGAAGACTCGGTCCTCAGTGGGTTGGGATTGGTGGTGTTGGGACCTTTTTGAGATGGAGTCTTGTGGAAGATGGCTATTAGACATGTGCCCTTGAAAATCATTAAGTTAGTTTTCTTGGGACCCTGTGGAGCTTGACTGGTTGCAGACATGAAAGACTAGCCCTTGCTTCTTCTGTTTCCTTGTAATCTCTGCCTCTTGTGCACACCATGAAGCCATCAGCCATGATGGGATGTGGTTCAGCATGGGTTCTCTAGAAGCCAAGCATATGGAGCCACCCGATCTTATGCACACGCGCACACGCACTGGTGGTCCTGGAGACATGGCTTAGAAGCTAAGAGCACTTGCTGCTCTTCAGGAAACCTGGCTTTGACTCCCCACGAGCGTCCAGCAGCAGCAGCAGCAGCCTGCTTTGTGCTCAGACAGTACCAGGCTGTGGCAGCTCTTATTAACCCCATCACCTGCTGTTCTAAAATGCTGCTCCTTTCATCCTTTGAACCGAACTCCAAGGTTTTTCACTTCATCATCTTCCAGCCTTTGAGGACGGCCATCGCTTCCCTGCCAAACCTTGTCTTTTCCAACTTGGGAGTCTTCCATCCATGACTCCTACACAGTAGAGTCCTGGGCTGTTAAGAACCATCTTTCTGCTCATACATGAACTAGGGTCCCCACCATTAAGGTCTCTCCTCATTGACTATGGGCTGAGTTACTCCCGTTGGTCTCAGACTGTGGCATCAGGAACAGAAGAGGATAGCTACACCCCTTGTTCTGCCTGCTGTCTTTCTATCAAGTGTGCTAACCTGGTTTCAACCAGCTCTTTACAACAAGGAAAACCAAAGGACCTTTTTTTTTTTTTTAAAGTTTGTTTTGAAAAACAGGTTTTTCGGTTTTGTTTTGTTTTGTTTTTTTCTGCCAGCTATAACACAGGAAGAAAAGAACTGGTCGTGGGTTTTTCTTTTTTTTTTAAGATTTATTTATTTATTATATATGTAAGTACACTGTAGCTGTCTTCAGACACCCCAGAAGAGGGCATCAGATCTCATTACAGATGGTTGTGAGCCCCATGTGGTTGCTGAGATTTGAACTCAGGACCTTTGGAAGAGCAGTCAGTGCTCTTAACCACTGAGCCATCTCTCCAGCCCCTGGTCATGGGTTTTTCATTTGGCATATTGTGGCATCCTATGTCCCCAACACACTTTTTGGTAATTGTATTTAGCTATCCATCTCATCTGTAATATTGTTTAAGTTTTCCTAAGTACAGAGTAAAAACACTGATGCGCTCAAAGCCAGCGTGTATCTCAAAAGACAAAGAAATGAAACACTGTGGCATATTCTTTATGTGGGTGACATTGTGTGGTGTTCTTTATACAGGTGACACTATGGTGTCTTCTTTATGCAGGTGACATTGTGACATATTTTTTATTCTGGTGGCTCTTTGAAACCCTTACCCTTGTTGCCCTCATGGAATTCTCTTTCTGTGCATTTGTTTCTCTTACCTTGAGAGGGCCTGGTTCCTCCTCCACCGCACAGGAAGCTCACAAACTCACATTAGCTCTAGGACTGAAAGTAAACTGCTACAGTAGGGACAACCTCAAAGCTTTCTTCTGCTAGGACTCTGATTCTGTGTATGTAAGATCTGATTGTACCCTTAACAACTTCTCTGGAGAAGTCAACTTATGTCAGGGGATGTATACGGTCAGAGAAAATACACTGACAGGCTTGTATCTTTATTTTTCTAAGGTAAAGTCTCCTGTGGTTCAGGTTAGCTTCAAACTTGCTATATAGCCAAGGATGACCCTGAACTTCTAACCCTCTTGCCTTTGTCTCCCACATGCTGAGTTACAGGTGTGTCGCACCATACCCACCCAGGTTTATAACTTTATGTAGTCCTATGAATTGAACCAAGAGCCTTGCACGTGTGCGGCAAACATTCTATTAAGTGAGCTATATCTCCAGCCCCACCTCCCACCTTTTATCGTTTTCTAAAAAGCGTGTATATGTGATCAGATCATCTGAATAGGAGACCATCACAGAAGATTATTACATGTAAGGAAACCACTGTTAAACTAAATGTCCGTTAATCATCACGAAATCTAAATTAAAAAAAAAAAAAGACAAAATCTTAAAGGCAAATGAATTTGAAATAAAGGCCAGCTAATTATAGTAAGGAATGTGTTGGATGAGAGTGGGTACATGTAATTATATAGTAATTATGCTGGAAATATAATCACATGCCATCAGCTACTGAAACATGTCGCCAGGGAAAAGGAATCTACCCTCAGCAGCTGCCCTTCTGATCTCCAAGACCCACGCTGACTTTGTAAAACGTGTGATATGATTTCTTCTTAGAAAGGGTGACCTTTTCTTGGCCAATTCCAAGGCACTGCTTTGAGGGACTGGAACCGAGGCTCAGAGGGATGAAAGAAAATTGAAACTTCTATCAGACAGAGATAATGATGCCAGGAGCAGTTGAGATTAAAAAAGAACAAAGTCAGTTTTAAAAAGATTTCCTAAATCAAAGGGCTGCTCTCTCTCAAACGCCAAGAAAAAGCAGAGCCGTTTTCAGTGGGAGCAATCATTTGTCCGGATCCCCAGGCCTCAGCCAATGCCAGTGAGAGAATCTGAGCGAAATCCTTTGAACTTATTGGGAGAAATGTTCTACATAATCTTGAGCTAATTTCCTAAAACAAAACAAACAACAACAACAAAACACAATTAGATAAAAACATTTAGAAAGTCAGCAATGAAAAGTGATATGTAGGACCTACACAAACACGCAGCCACAGGGGTGGGTGTCACAGGGCAACCTATGACACATACAGCAGCAGTTGTTGGCTGGTCAGTTGGGTGGTCACCAGGACTGTAATTACCGCTTTGGTGAGCTGCACACTCTTTAGTGCACTTTGCGACAGCCATTTGTATTTGTCTGCCTGGGCACAGACAAGAGAAATCCGTGTGTTCTGTGCTGGAGATGGGAGAGACCCTGTCGGACTTGGTTTCTGGTGAGGACTGTCTTCCTAGCTCACAGATGGCTGGTTCTCACCATGTCTTCACGTGGCTTTTCCCAGGTAGATACACTTGGAGGGGATGGGACTTAGCTCTGTAGTTTATTTTCTTATTCCTGCATTTCTTCCTTGTTGCTGGGGATCCACCCAGTGCTTTCATGCCTGCCGGGCAGTGCTCTTGCAGTGAGCCACAGCAGCAGGCTAAGTGTCTCTTCTTGTGAGTGCACTGATCATTCTGACCAGAGCCCTGTCCTTACAACCTCATTTAACCTCCTTCTCTGTGTGTACATGTGTACGTGCATGCATATGAGGGCCAACTTCAGGGCCATTTCTCGGGTGCCATTCAGAAAAAAACCCTTTTTTTCTTTTGAGGCAGCCTTTACTTGTCTGGACCTTGATAAGTAGGTCAGGCTGCTGGGCCACGGAGTCTCACAAATCCACCTGTCTGTGCTCCACCCACCCACCCCCACACTGGGGTCATAAATGCTCTCAACCACCAAGTTTTTGGCTTCCTTTTTAAACATAGATGCTGAAGATCAAACTCAGGTCTTTGTGTGCTAAAGCTATCTTCCTAGCCCCTTGGTTATTTATTAGAGCCTCTTTCCCCAAAATATCAGTACAGTGGGAGTTAGGGCTTCAGTACTTTGGTGGGTTGGGGCACAAACATTTAGGTAATGAAACCATCTCATAATAAAGCAGTCCGTCGAGAACTCCTGGACTTGGCAGAGGACCAAGCTTCCTGTACACGTGCCTGTCAACAGAAAAGCCTTGAATAGGTTAGCTGACAGAAGTGGAGAGACCTAATAGGTAGCACTGCGTTTTCTGCTCAGTCTATAAACATTCGTTGTCCAAGCCATAGGGCGTCAGCGTGGAGATTCACTTGAACCCCTGAAGGTCACTTTAGTAGCCAGGCTGCCCGAGAGTGATTTTCCACCATAAGCTACAGCTCTGGGACTCTAGGCATCCACCTAACCAATTAGGCATTGGCAAAGGGAGCTTCATACACCCTGCTCTGCATCCCTGAACTTCTGCCCGGTTATGGTTGTAGAGGTGGCCAGTGCCGCTGTCGCAGGATTGAAGAAGTTTTGTGCTGTGCACCTTGCTCATTCCTACTTGTACTAGGTCTCTGAATTACCAGACAGGATTCAGAATGTCACATGCCAGCTTGAAGACCCTAGGATGAGTTGACTGTTTAGGATAAAAAGGCACACAGCCACTTCTGTATATGGTAAGCAAAGACAAACTCCTCCTGTGCCGGCATTTGGGTTTGATGCTTTAATAATTCGAGCTTAGTAAACAGAAAACAGGGCTCACAGAGAAGAAAGATGGCTCTGTGGAGCTAGAGACAGCTGGATGGATAAGAAGGTAATCGGGAAAGCTAAAGATAACCAGGAGACGCTGATCATAAATCTGCCGCAAGGTTCAGACAGGGGGTCATGAGGATGGATTAGAGGCAGGGGTCACTGTGGTGGCTTTAGGACTTCCATCCTGATTCTGACATCTGGTCAGCCTCCTTCATCATGCTTTCTGGCTCCAGATATTGGGAGGTTAAACATGCACACGTGAAAACACTAGCTGAATACAAACGCGTTACAGGAGACAGAGCTGTTATGACTGTGAGGTCCTTGAGAAGTAGGTCAACCAGTGTCCCATGCCACAGGCTTTCCTTACCTGCGCGGTGTCACGTGGCCAATAAAATTTGCCCAGCAGCTTGCCATTCTTAATCTTTGTGATTTCCTATGCTCCCAGGAGGCCAGGCCCTCCTGAAGAGAGGTACCAGGCTGTGAGTTTACACAGGATGTGAAACACAGTTTGATTTTTCTTTGCATATTTTACATATCTGACAATATCAACTAATAAGCTAATTTCTTGACCCATGTAGTCCTGGCATTCTGGAGGGTGGAGCAAAATATTGGGGAGAGGGGCACACACACACACACACACTCACACACACGACGGAAGAAGGAAGTTGGAAGAAAGGACCAAGCATCATACTTTACTAATTCTGAATAGGGCTTTTATTTCAAGTATTACTTACAAAGTAAGATTGAACCCCCTTGGTTCTGATGCTGAGAAAAGAGCTAATACTATGCCAAGTAGTTCAACTGACTGAAAAACATTGTCATACTGTCTGGTTCCTCTTTAGTCTGGCTGCAATTTCTCCTGCTGTCCAACTGAGCTGCCGGGCTTAGGAACCCTGTGTTGTGGGTTTTCCATGTGCCAGACTCTGTTTTAGAACTTGAGACAGGGTCTCACTATGTAGCCCTGGCTATCCTTAAGTTCAGTATAGAAACCACTTTGGCCTTGAATTGACAGACACCCACTCTCTCTGCCTCCGTTAGGATTAAGGGTGTGGAACACCACACTGGGCTGGTGTGAAATTTTCCATGTGGGCATCATTAATATCTTAGGCTAGGTAGGTCTTTGTTGCGTAGGAACGGGGGCTGCCCCAGGCATTGTACGATACTTAGGAGTGTCCCTGATTTCTGTAATTGATATTATCCCAACTGTGACAAGCCAAGTGTCTCCAGATATATGCAGGATGTCACTTAGAATCCAAATTGCCCCTGGCTGCAGACCACTCTTAGAGACACGTGAATGTTTGTGATGGGCTGTCATATGTGAAAACGGCGTGAGCCAGGGGTCCTATTGTCTTCGTGCTGGTTTTGTTTACTGAACCTTTTTATGTGCCGTGAATTGTACTGGGAGGTAGAGATACAAGAATAAGTAAGTCGTGGTTTTTATTGAAAGAGAAGGAAAACTTACAAATAAACAAATTACCAATCAGAGAGGTAAATACAGTAAAACAGGCATGCAGAGGGACTGGGGACAAGGAGTTGCTCTGGAGCAATTCTGGGGACATGAAGGGTTTCCAGGGAGTGGGGAAAGTTGGGAGAAGGGCACAGACTACTTCATGTGCTCCTCTGCACTGTGTTCTAGATCAGTGGCTCTCAACCCTCCCAATGCCACCACCCTTTAATACAGTCTCTCATGCTGTGGTGACCCCCAACCATAGAATTTATTTTTGTTGCTACTTCTTTTTTTTTTTTGGTTTTTCGAGACAGGGTTTCTCTGTGTAGCCCTGGCTGTCCTGGAACTTACTCTGTAGACCAGGCTGACCTCGAACTCAGAAATTCACCTGCCTCTGCCTCCCAAGTGCTGGGATTAAAGGCATGGGCCACCACTGCCCGGCTAGTTGCTACTTCATAACATATGAATTGTAACATAAATATTTTTGGAGACAGAGGTTTGCCAAAGGGGTCACGACCCACAGATTGAGAACTACTGTTCTAAATGGCGAGACGCCACTGGAGGGATTCAAATGAGAATATGGGTGTTTTTATTAGAACCAACTGCTTGGCTGAGTGTGCAGAGAGTGGGTGTTTAAAAAAGGGCATTGCATTGTGACTTGTGCTATAGGAGACGAGAAAGAGCAAAGGGTAAAGCTGAGTGCGTCATGGTTGGCATCAGTGCCAGTGTAGCCGTTTGCCGGTGAGAAGTATCCAGTGAGAGGAGCCATTGTTTATGGTAACATACTAACTTACCTCCACTTTATGGATAAGAAAGTGGAGGCTTGGAGAAGAAGGATCATCAGTGCACAGTGACAAAGCAGGGGCAGAGGGCTTGGGGCTTGTTCACCTGACTTCCGGTCTGTCATACTATGTGCTCTGGTTGAGTGTAGTGAAAGCTGACTAGAAGCTGCCTCCATTCGGAAAGAAAAGGAGACGCAGAGATGCTTGGCTTTTATGCCCGGCAGGTGCTCAGTCGTTGAAGAAGGGAGATGTGATTTTAATGAAAACGGTGCCAATATATTTACATATCTTTTTTCCTGTGTTCTATATCAGGGAGAGCAAATAGCTCCCCAAGCATTCTATGTAAATGTCACCCATGTGAGCTGCAGCTTTGGCTTCTTCTCAGGTTCTGTAGGAACAAGTGAAGGCTTGAGGCTCCTCTGTGCATTGTTCTGCTTCTGTGTTTAAATGTTCTCCTTGTCTCTTTAGACGCAGAGCCCAGGGCAAAGTTGTAATAAACACTTGTCAAATGATTCCATGATTTATAAAATATTTTAGCCTCAACATTAAATCTTAGACCAACAAGCTCTGCTGTCCAAAGATAATAATTTGACTAAAACCAGGAATGACCATAGGAAGAAAAAAGAGAAAGAAAGTATTGGGCTCAACGTAGACACTTATGGGTGTGGCTAAGATCCCTCTGTCATTTCCCTCTAGGGTTGCTTTTTAACCTTTCCTTGTCCAAATCTTCATTTCAAAGCTCCTAGAAAAATCAAGATATCATAATGGAGGATTTACTTATATTTTTAAAAAATACCCCAAAAGACTGGCTAAGCCTGTCTGCCAGCGGCACTGATGAGGCTTGTTGGCAGAAAATTGTGACCTGGGACAGCTCAAAGGACCTGTAAGAATCACCAGGGAATATCTCTGGTGTTTACAGCTGAGGATCACTCTATCTCACTGTGAGAAAGAGACAGTTCTGGGTCTGGATGGAAGATTTAGTGCTGTCCAGTTCCCCACAGCTGCTTACATGTGTTAGCTGTGCATTCGAGACTCCGATTCACACAGACCAAGTGCTGAGGTGCTTGACCTACAGAATTGGACAGGACTTGATCTGGAGTCTATGTTCTGGGAAAAGTGACCATACCAGAAAGCTTGCAGGCGACCCCTCATCTCCCATCTCTGCTTCTCTGCTTGGGTTCTAGCCACAGAGAAGCCATGGGAATGTTTCTGGTGTATCTATGGTATCAGAGTCCACTTACTGGTCCCAAAGCAGGACTTGCCACTGTGTTGCACCTTAGAAATTCTAACTCGGTAGCTTGTTTTAATCATATTGCTCATACTCAGTTCCGTTTTTAAAAACACAGTTTTTAATTAAGATTTTAAAAAATAATTTTAAAAAATCCTTTTAAAAAAGTATCTTATCTAAACTTTAACTGCAAGTAACCTGAATATCGCTCCAGGTTAAGCTAATATTCCCCTTGGCCATATTCTATTCACAGACCAGATCTGTTTGAGGTGCTTCTCTTAGCAATTTCTGATAACCCAGTTAGTTGCATAGCGCGTCCTAAGAGTTATCTCCGTCTGTTGGAACATGACTGTCGGTAAAAGATCTTACAGTATCTTTGGGAACAGAAGGGACCTGTGTTCCCTGTAGTATGAGCAGTGAGGGACACAGCTGTCAAAGAATACTGATACCATTTGGAGGATATCTTCAGGACAGGGGTGTGTCTGTGT
Source organism: Uromys caudimaculatus (assembly GCA_028551405.1). Lineage (NCBI taxonomy): Eukaryota > Metazoa > Chordata > Mammalia > Rodentia > Muridae > Uromys > Uromys caudimaculatus. The sequence goes on from CM052712.1 coordinate 75,922,813, forward strand.
CTAGATGACTCTAAATGTACTTGATCTCATACCAGGGCCGAGGCTTGACAGACCACCAGTTGGGGCCTTGACAGTATGTCACTGCTGTGTAATGTTCTTGATGGGCCTAAGTGTTCCCACGTCTTAGACTGTTTCTTATTGCTGCAACAAAGACATTGAGCGAGAGCAACTTGGGGAGGAAAGGGTTTATTTGGCTTGCACATCTCAATCACAGACCATCATGAAGGGAACTCAAGGCAGGAATCTGGTGGTGGGAACTAAAGCAGATGCCATGCAGAAACAATGTTTACTGGCTTGCTCTTCACAGCTTGCTCAAGGGTGGCAACTGCCCACGTTGGGCTGGGCTCTGACACATCAATCATTAATCAAGAAAATACACCAGAGACTTGCCTACAGGGTAATCAGATGGAAGCGTTTCCTCAATTGAGGTTCCTTCTAACCAGATTGTCCAAGCTTGTACCAAGTTGGCAAAAACTAACCTAACTAACTAACTAACTAACTAACTAACTAACTAACTAACTAACATATGAAAAGAAAAAAAAAAAAAGTACACAATAGCTCTTAGTTCAAGACTTGTGAGAAGCATCACGGTTCCTGGTGTGTGATAGACGCCTAGTAGGTATTATTCCTCTGATAGTCCTACTGGAGAGAACAGGAATTTGCTTTTTCCTCCCTCCCTCTCCTTCCTTTCTTTCTTTCTTTCTCCTCCTCTTCCTCCTCCTTCTCTCCCTCTTCCTCCTCTCCCCCTCCTCCTCCTTCTTTTCGAGATAGGGTCTCACTGTGTAACTCTGACTAGCCTGAAACTCTATACATAGATCAGTCCAGACTCCAACTCTCAGAGATCCGCCTGCCTTTGTCTCCCAAGTGCTGGGATTAAAGGTGTGTCTCACTATGCTCAGCTAGACATTTGTATTTATGCTGGGCTATTGAAGAGAGGGCTCACTCTCAATATCAGCATAACATAATACACATACAACTTAAAATGGATTCTGATTATTCTGTGTGAGATGCAATCATGCTATGTAGACGTCTTTGAAGTCACAGGACCTGGACTCCTTTCTTCTGGTAAGTGACATGCGTGCTTAGGTACAGCTATTCATTGTGTTCACCAGCGTTTGCTTTCACCTGTCCTGAGTATGGATGCTCTGTTACTCTCTCCTTTTCGCTCACTTGCAACCAGAGTGTGGTCTGCTCTCTTAAAGTGAAAGGCTTGAGTGTGCAACTGTGGAAGGTCCCGTGGAGTCCCGGTTCTGTTTCAGCAGTGCAACAGTGACATCCATTGGCCTGTTTACTAACAGAGAAGAAAGCTGCTTGACTCTTGGGCTTTTGGATACAGAGATGTGGAGAGCACTTGGGAATTTAAGGAAGTCAGGCCATCTCTCTGGTTGTGTGTCCTTTCTGTGAGCTTCAAACCCTTCTCTGGATTGCAGGTGGCCATTAGTTTGGGACAGACATATTGAATGCACTAAAGAGGTTAATCCTCTTTTCTTCTGGATCTTTCCACAGTGATAAAGTTCATGCCAATCCTTGCTTTCATGACTACCAATAGCTTTTCCATACAGCTTGCAAAAAAAAAATCCCCACAATCATATAAAAACTGTTGTAAGCGCTTAGCATCCATCAAACTAAGGACAGGAAATGGAGCACCAGCCTACAGTAACTTATGTTCACTGCTCCAGCTGGAAGGAACCCAGGCATCACAGACGCTTGGGCAACACTTCCAGAGGTGCCCTGAGGAGAAGATTTAATGGTGAGATCAAAGAGAGGACTCCGTGATTGAGATGAGCTAGCAGAGAGTGAGGTAGACAGGAAGGGATAGTACTCATTTCTGTTTCCATGGAAACCAGATCAGAAAAGGCTAAGATAAAAAGTATTTATTTTTACCTACTAAGTATTAGGATACTCAAGAAAGCAAGGGCGCATGCTGGGGAGATGGTTCAGCGGTTGACAGTGTGTTCAGAGGCCTCCAATTCAGTTCCTAGCTCTCATGCCAGGAGGCTCACACTGTCAATAACTCAGTTCCGGAGGATTCAGTACCCTCTGGTCTTCATAGTCACCTAGACACACATCTCACACACATCTCTCTCTCTCTCTCTCACACACACACACACACACACACACACACACACACACATTTTAAAAAATAACTTTAAAACAAAAGATTAAAAACAAACAAGACAAAGTGTGTACTGAAGACCTCTTGTCCCAAGAAGTCTAGAGAGCTGAGCAGTGACTTCTAACTGTGTTGTTACAAGTATTGTTCTTTTTCCTCAACATGGTGTGTGTCTGTCTGTCTGTCTGTCTGTGTCTGTGTGTCTGTCTGTGTCTGTGTGTCATGATCCAAGTAATACCTAGACATGGACACCTTGGGATAAAAAAAGCAAGCGATTACTCTCAGTTCAACTCAAAGCCAAATTATCAAACATCTCTCGATTTCAAAACCAGGCATGTAGTAACCCTGACGCATCAGACACATCACACTGACACACAGAGACAAGACCAAAGGATTCAATTTCACATTGCGTCATTTCATAATAAACCCCCTTTTGGAAACAATTAGAGAATTTGCAACAACTAATAGTTTGTAACTATCTGGGATACACGGAGCCCGGCCCACTACTGACTCAGCTAATAAAGCTTTTTGGAATAATCCTTCTGATTAAACAACAACAAAAAATGACGCATCTATGTGAGTCTCACTCACATTTCCTTCCTCCTGGGCTGTCCACCTAACAGGAGAGTTTTCCTAGCGTGCCTTCTTTTTTCAAGTGTAGATGCCCATGGCCCACCCTGCAGCTGCATCCCCTCTGCCTGGTGACTGCACGCCTATGTGAACTCCTTGGAGAGGGCTCCATGCACCACTCTCTGTGTATGTGTGGAGCTGGGGACAGTGTCTAATAGGTGGCCCAAGACACCTGGCCATGGGTCAGGACCAGGAATTCTTTCCTTTCTGCCATGTAACTATTTGAGCTCCTTTGGGGAAACTGGACTCCACATTTAAAACCTCACGTGTCACTGTGGTGGGGTTTTGGTTTAGATGGTGGTGGCTCATGACTTTAATCCCTGCACTGGGGAGGCAGAGGCAGGTGGATGTCTGTGAGTCTGAGGCCAGCATGGTCTATAAAGCGAGTTCCAGGACAGCCAGGACTACGTAGAGAAACCCTGTCTTGGAAAACCAAAGTAAGCAAGCACACAAATAAACAAAAACAAGAAACTACTATGTTAAATAAATAGAGTTTAACCGACAGTTCTTGGCTGTGTTTAGGATCCTTACATAAACACCCAATGTATCCTGGGAATTGGGAAGCCTCTTATGATGTGAGAAACAATTAAATCCCATGCTAGCCATAAAGTGTATGCTTTCTATGAAAGGCTGTAAACATATGGAATTGAATTCCCTTTCCAATTTATTTAAAGATATTTTTATTGACAGATAACTTACAAACTGAAATGTGTGCACCTTACTCCTGACACATGGATATACCCACCTATGTAACTGGATCGATGACAAGATAAAGACTGTTTTCATCACCCCAGATGGCGGCCCCAAGGCGCCTGTAGTTCCTGTTTATTTCTCCCTAGAAATGCTTTTACTTAGTCTAGAACAGAAGCTCCTTCTCCCTGATCCTCTTCCTCCTCCAAGTGCTGGGAGTATAGGTGTGTGCCACCATGTGTGCAGCTCTGGGGATTGAACCAGTCTTGGTGGGTGCTGGACCAGCACTCTGGCATCCCAGCCACACCTGTGGTCAGCCTCGCTAGAACATTGTTAACTGTTGGAGCACCACACTGTCTTCAGTATTTTCCACTCATCATTATTTTTTAACTTCAAACATATTTGTGTTTGTCTTAGTTAGGGTTTTACTGCTGTGAGCAAACACCATGACCAAGGCAACTCTCATAAGGACAACATTTAATTGGGGCTGGCTTACAGTAGAGGTTCAGTACATTATCATCAAGGTGGGAGCATGGCAGCTTCCAGGCAGGCGTGGTGCAGGAGGAGCTGAGAGTTCTACATCTTCATCTGTAGGCTGCTAGGATTAAGGTCTTAAAGCCCACACCCACAGTGCCACGCCTACTCCAAAAAGGCCACACCTACTCAAACAGGGCCACATTTTGTAATAGTGCCACTCCCTGGGCCAAGCACATACAATCCATCACAGTGGTCATAGTTCATTGTTTTTAATTTCTGTTGATGTCCATGTGACCTATGTCCAGATTTGGGGTAATTATGAATAAAACTGCTGTGAACGTTAGCAAACAAGTCTTTTATTGACACATATTTTCCTTTCTCTTGAAAGGGGGACCTGTAGGGCAAATGTGGGTTTGACTTTATAAGAAACTTCTATCCATTGCCTGAAGAGGTTGATCATCTTACTGTTTCCCATACCCTTCTCAACTGTTGGCAGTTGTACTCGATTTTTATTACTGAAAATTCTGCCGTAGATAGGGCAGCATCTGAAAGTAGCATACGTGTAAGCACTCACAACTCTAGGTTAGAAATCACTCCGGATTCAGCTGGGTTTCCTGCTCAGGTTCTCAAGAGGGTGGAATCCGAGTGTAGATTGAGCGGGTTCTTATCTGGAGAGCCTAGAGTAGAATCCACCTCCCAAACCATTCAAGTAGTTGGTTGAATTCACTTCCTATAGTTATCTGATAAAGTCTCCATCTTTTTACCAGCTGTCACCATTGCTCTTGAGCCTGTAAGATACACTCAGCCCCTTCCTGCTCAGTATCCCGTTGACTTTTGCAGTCGGCTAGAAAAGGAGAGGTTTGCTTTTCAAATGGTGTGCCTAGTCAAGCCCAGGTCCACCTAGACAATCTCTACATCCATCTGTTGTTACTGTTTAATTTTTACTTATTTTACTTATTTGGTGGGGGTAGGGGGTACAGCACGCATGTAGAGATCAGAAGAAAATGTTCTGGAGTCATCTGTTTTGCTGAGAGAGGGTCTCCCTAGTTTCTGTCACTGTGCTGTGCCCTCCAAGCTTAGCTGGCTGAGAGCGCTTCTGGACAAGTCTCTTACCCACTCCCCTGACCCCCACACCCCATCCTTGCACCTTGCCATAAGCACTCTTCCACTGGCCTCTATCCTCAGTCTCAAATTTCCCTTACTGGTAGTAACTAAACTGGTGTTGGGTTGCATTAGCATGGCACAGGAGTCTTGTCGCCATCTTTATTTAGAATTTGGCACCACAGCACGAGCATGCACACCACAGCACGCACGTGCAATTTAACACCAACACACTTGCCACCAGTTCTCTTACAGCTTGCGAGCCTGAGTCCAGATCGAGTTATCTCTTGTCTAAAGCACTTGGGACCTGCATGTTTCAGGCTTCAAATTGTTTCATATTTTGGAACCTTTGGATTCACATAAAGGAGATAATTTAAGGGCCCAAGTCTACACACTAATTCTTTTATGTTTCATATACACTTTCTATCTGCAGCATGAAAATCATTTTATATAGTGTTTTTGGGAGCATGTACTTTGACTGCAACCTGTAGAGAGATTAGATATAGAATTTTCTACTTGTGTCATGTTGGTGGTCAGAAAGTTTTAGACTTTGAAGCATTTCAGATTTTAGAGTTTTGGAGTAGGAATGTCCAATCTGAATATTGTCCTGCCTAAAGAGCCATAATATCTTGGTTTCAAGAATTATTCTTTACCATTTTTGTTTGTTTGTTCCATGCCTTTAATAATTCCTTATTTAAAGTTAAAGTTAAAGGTTGGAGAGATGGTTCACACTGCAATTCTTCTTCTCTGCCTCCTGGGTTCTGGGAGTCCAGGTGTGAGCCACCATGTCTGCCTCTGAAAACTAGTACCTTAATTTGGTAACCATAATAACAGAACTTAAAGCTGACAGTTCTCAGGTCTTCAATTGTGTGAGGGTCAGAGAAGTTAATGCTTAAAGCCATGTTTCTAGGTTCCTGGCTAGAATATCAACTGATGTCTTCTAGAGGCCTTGCACTGCAAAGTGTCTGTCTCTTGGTCCTCCAGTGATCATGAGTGGGTGACTTAAGACAGCCTGTAAGTCTCTGGTAATCTAGAAAATACCGAGAGTCACACATGCATTATAGTGTCTTCCCAAGTTTCAAAGAAAATATGTCCAACGGGCTAAATTTGTTCTAAGGAAAAGTTTTATCTTTGATCAGCTCAGACCCAACCTGGGACGGAAGGAGGCAGTGGGGTGTGACAAGCCCTACTCAGCTGATAAGATCTTCGCAGTCTCTGTTCTTTGTGTGACTGTGCAAGAGGGCCTCAGGCTCTGTGCCCCCTAAGAGAGAACTGAAGAACCACAGGCCTGACCTTTGTGACACTTTTTATAAGCCTTCATTTTCACACACACACACACACACACACACACACACACACACACACACACACACACACACACACAAATCTCTGAGGAGTCGGTGGTGAAGTTCAGGACCTTGCCTTGCTAGAGTGCAGTCTCCCGACTGTAGTCCCTCCCCAGGCACTGGTCGCAGTGTGGGTTTTACTGGGTTTGAGTTTGGTAGATTCTCTTTCCCTGTTTACTCTCCTTCCATCTCCTGTCGCCACTTTCCTTACTTCCTTTTTTGGGGGGGCAGAGGGCGGGGATCTCACTATGTTACACCAGCTGGCTTAGAACTTTCTAGGCAGACCAGGCTAGCCTAGAACTTACAGAGAGTCTGTCTCTGTGCCATCCTTCTCTCTTCTTTTTTTAAAAAAATGTATTTATTTATTCACTTTACAACCCAATATCAGGCCTTCCTCACCTCCAGCAGCCCGCATGCAAGTCCTCCATCCATTCCACCATCCACTTCTCCTTAGAATACTCCCTGCTCCCCCCAACCCCAGAAACAGGAAGATCACTGGGGCTCAGGCCTCTGCACTGGAGTACATATAACATACACATGTGTGCATATGACCGCACACACCACCGGCACTCATATACTCATATGAATCTTACCGTAAAAATGACAACCTATTAAAAGGTTTATTAAAAAACCAAATGCCGGGCAGGGTGATGCACAGCTTTACTCCAGCACTACAGGAGGCAGAGGCAGGAGGATCTCTATAGTTCAAGGCTGGCCTGGTGTACAGAGTGAGCTCCGGGACAGCCAGGACTATGTAGAGAGACCCTGTCTCAAAACAACAACAAAAGGAAAACACGTTAAAACATACGATGTACTGTATTTACAAATATGTAAAGTTATAAATAGGAGAGCATAAAAAGTGAGAAGTGTTATCCAGGTAAGATTGTGGAGACTCTTCCTTTACAGTTCATTTGTTCCTTTTCGATATGTTTCCTACACTAAAAACAGGGGGGAAAAGTAGAAAATATAATGCTAAATGAAAAAGAATCCCTCCCAAAGAAAGCTGGTCTGAGAAGTTGGGAATACTTTTAACTACTGAGACAGCTCACCAGCTCAGAAAATCAAGAATTTAAATAAAGAAAATATTTTATACTCGTAAAGTCAGGTTAGTTAGAAAAGCCAGTTTCCCATCTAAAGAGCTCACCAGACTATGGTGGGACACACTTTTAACCCCAGCACTCAGGAGGCAGAGGCAGTTGGATCTTTGAGTTCTAGGCCAGCCTGGTCTATAGAGTGAGTGCCAGGACAGCCAGGGCTACACAGAGAAACCCTATCTCAAAAAAACCAAAAAACCAAACCAAACCAAACCAAAACACAAAAAAACTAAAGAGCTCAATGAACCATACATTTTCGAAACCTTTGTATCACCTCTTTATAGTTGCTTTTAATTGGTGATTCTTTAGTTTATGTAGCCAAAATGTATAGTTAACTGATAGGTGTGATTCTTAATCAAATAATCTTATTTTTATTTTAACACACTATTGATTTTATTTGTATCTTTTGTGTATGGATGTCTTGCCTGCATATATGTAAGTGTACCACATGTCTGGTGTCTGCCAGAAGAAGACACCGGATCCTCTGGAACCAGAGTTCCAGATGGTTCTGAGTTGCCATATGGGTGCTGAGAAGTAAACCCAGGTTCTCTGTAATGGCAACCATTGCTCATAGCCTTTGATCCACCTCTCTGGCCCAAAATAGTCTAGCCTCCATACCAGGAGGCTAACAGGCTTTCAAAAATAAAGATGTCAGTGCTATTGTTTAATGATTAACAATAATAGTGTGCCTGGAATCTATTCCCAGCAACTATAATTCACTTGATTTGGAACCAGTGCAATCTATGGTTTTGCTTTTGTTTGTGGTTTTTAAAAAGTACATGAACAAATACACATAACATTAGTTACTAATCCAACCCATTTTAAGTAGGCATTGCAAGTATTTTTGTAGGGTTGAGAATGTAGCTCATTGATAGAACATTTACCTCGTATGTGCAAGACCTTGGCGTCCATCCCCAGCATCGTCAAACACAAAGTATATTCATATTGCTGGGCATTATGAATGGATCTCCATTGTCTTACCTTAGAAAACTGAAACTTTCTGTGTACTAAAGGACAACTCTAGCTCTATACATACTACAATACAGGCTCTCTACTTCCCCAGCCCTCGGGTCCTGACTGAGTCATGGGTTCAAAGCCACTTGCTAGGCAATTCAAATGAGCCTAAACTGAAGACCCTTGACCCTTGTCCCCACCCCAAACAGAGTCTAGGCTTTTACGGTTATTTGATTACTATGGATGCCAGTGCCATCAAAATTAGGGGGCATAAATTTATTGCCCACACAACAACATAGGACTGGACTGTATATGTTCTTGAGCAATAACTTTCTTCTGCCCTGGGCCTCAAATGGAGGAATTGCTTCAACCTGGCAGCAGTTCTGCCTGAGAGGTGCTTATTCGTGTTATACTTAGCCAGTATGACCAGGCAGGCATCCAGAGAGGTTTGGTTGGGTTTCTCCTATCTCCCAACTTTGATAGCTTAATGTTTAATTTCTTGACCCACCTTCCATACCAGTTACAGGTGTGGCATCTGGGCAGGTATACCAGGAAGTTATGCCATTCCTGGAGCACCCTGAACCTATGTATGGTCTTGTCAGGAGAACCAGCCTCTTGGAGAAGGTGCTGGAAGACCCAAATGTACACTGCTATCCCAGGAGCAGTGAGCTTCTCAGCCTTGCCTGGGCTGATCTATGGACTTCCTGCTTTGTTCAACAATTCAACTGTGTTTACTGATGTTTATGGTTATTGAAGCTTGCAGAGTTTATTATCTTAATTCCTGCTATGTGTTATCAGTCTTCCAGAGTCTGATAGAATGGATACATTGCCCCTCCTGGTATTTTTCCAAGAACTGTCTGCTTTGTCCATCTGTGAAAAAGAACAGGTTTTTGTTGAGATGCTTGGACATTGCTTACATCCTTCCTTGGTAACACAGAATTCAGAACGTCTCCCTGTTCCTTGTTGGTGCAGTCTTTCTCTTGGCCATCAGGTGTGACAGCCTGACCCCATGTCATCCCTTCTTTCTCTGATAAGTGCTGTCCTGAAATTCCACGGTATCAGCTCTGACCTGCCTGACCAGGCAGAAAACTTGAAATGCATGGTGAAGTTCCAGCCAGACATTTTTATCACAAAACCAAACAGAATCAGGTCATGGCATGACCTTATGGATTATGGGGAAAGAAGAGAATTTTCTGAGGAAATGTTTAAGCTGAAGTACTCAGTGTCTTAAAGGGACACTTCCAAAGGCCTTCGAAACATGCACAGTTCTTTATATTGTATGTGTGGCATTCAAGAGTCCTGTGGTGCCTAGTGTTTTTTTTAAAGCTAGAGAAAATTCTTGGGCTCACTTAGTGTGGCTGTAGATGTATGTGACTGCCTATTTGAAAGTCAGATCATGTATTTCATATTCCCGAGCTGAAGAAAGATCTGCCAACTCTTCATTTTATAGTTTTTATTGACATCATGATGGGTTTCATAAAGTATTCTGGCTATATTTACCCCTATCAATTCTTTAATTTTACTCTGTGTGTGTGTGTGTGTGTGTGTGTGTGTGTGTGTGTGTGTGTGTGTGCACATCCTTACATCAATCGTCTTTTCACCGAGTGGAATCCCAGGGATTGACCTCAGGTTGTCAGCTAACACCATGACCAAAAACAACTTTAGGGAGGAAAGGTTTATTTCATCATAGAACTCCCAGGTCACAGTCCTGAGGGAAGTCAGGGTATGTGGGGCAGTGGTCTGTTACAGGCAATCTGGCACCCCGTCGAGCACAGGCTTAAACTGTGGCTGACCCAGTGGGGAAACCCGCAAGGGACCAAAAGCGTTTTGTCACATTCCCAGGAGGCTTTTGGCTCCTGTCAAGTACAACCCCCCCCCCCCAGCCTCCTGTAGAGAGGTCTGTCATGTGAGGTCTGTCATGTACACCCCTTCTCAGGTAGAGGCATGGCCACGCAGCCCCAAGCCATCTCCAGGTTAATGAGACACTTAGAGACTTAGCCACACCCCTTCCCAGTTACTATATCTGACCCCCCTCTCCCAGAGGGCTCGGAGTACAATTTTATCCACGTCACTTATCACGATGTCAATAAACAAACGCCTTAGAATTATGGACTGTCTGTCCATCGCTGCGGGAGGCGAGGGATCTGGCCTTCGGTTAAGGAACCGCATCTAATCTCTTGCTGAAGGCGTCCGGCGTCTTAGAGCTTCTAGATGGTACCCATTCACCAAAGCCTAAGCAGCTAGCCCGGTGCTCAAGCCACCAACCCAGTTCGAGTAGGAACCCCAGCTGTGCTCTGGCTAGCCCATTTGCAGCACCCAGGGGCATCTGCGGTTCCCTGGACTCTAGAACCCACAGAGACGGCTGCCGGGCAGCGTACTGGCGGCTTCCCACAGCCCCCTCCTGCCTGTTGGACTGTGTGGGAAGACGCATGGCCACTTCCCACGGGTCCCACATCTCTCCCAGAGCCGCAGCGCCTGGGACGGACATGTGGGACTTCTTTCCACCACGCCGGATTGGTTCCACAAGGGCAGGAACTGAAGCAGAGGCTATGGAGGAGTCCTGCTTACTGGCTTACTCCTCATGGCTTGCTCCTGCCTGGCTCTGCATGCTTTCTTATACACCCCAGGACTACTTGCCTCGGGTGTAGACTGGGATGGGACAGCCCACAGTACCCTGGTCCCTCTCGCAATAGTCATTAAGAAAATGCCCTACAGATTTGCCTCCAGGCCAGTCTGATACAGGCGTATTCTCAGTTGAGGTTTCCTCTTCCCAGATGACCCTAGCTTATGTCAAGTTGGAAACAAAACAAAACACTAACTTGCACAGCCATCTTGCCAGACCCCGTCAACTTATGAAGTGTTGACAATGGCCTATTAGTCAACCCTGAAAAAAGAAGGATGTCATCTTGCAGGCTATGTGTGAATGAGAATGAACCTTGAGGATACTGTGGTAAATTAAATACACCAATTATAATAAGACGAATACTGTATGATCCCACTTATACACGGTGCCCAAAGAAATAAGGTTCAGAGGAAGAGAAAGCAGAACTGTAGTTGGTAGCGGCGGGGCATGGAAGGAGTTAAGGATTGCTTAATAGCCAGAGAGTTGCAACATAAAAAGAGTTATGTGGCAGGACATTTGTGACAGAGGGACAGCCCTGTGAATATACTTTATGTCACCAAACCGTGGTCAAGGCACACTTTGTTATTTATACTTGCAGTGATTTATGAAATGCTGTGTACGTGGCAGACGTTATAACTGTCAGGCAAACCCAAATGAGCACTTAAGGAGAAATTATATGAATTTCTTCTGTGGTTGGATTCATAGAGAAGCCTGCTTGTGCCACAGGGGATTGCTGTAATTAGGCCCAAGGAGCGAACAATAGTATGGAAATGGCTGTTCAAAATAATGGCCTAAGTTTGTTAGGTGTTTTATGGAAGCTAACAGAGGATTCCAGGGCCATGCTAGCACCTGCGCCCACCTACACAAGTCAAACGACGACATCATCTTTCCCACCACAGCTGCTCTTCCCCTGTCACAGCCATCTCCGTGAACTTGCTATCATCACACTTCCTGTTGTTAAAGCTAAAATCCAGCCATCTTCCCTGACCCTTTCTACTGTTCTCAGTCAAAGTTAGCAGGGCTCTCTCTGCCTGGCCACTCACAGACAATGACATAAGTGTTAAAGGCAGAAGCGTTACAGCAGACAAAAGATGGGGACAGTTGGCCATATATCAGTTGGTAAGCAAATAAATCCAGTGTTGTACATCTATACAATGGGGCACCATTCAACAACAAAAAGGAACGATCGTGGACTCTTGCTACGACACGGATGAATCTCAAAGACGTACTTAGTGAGAGCCGGCCACTTAAGAGTCTATATTGTACAGCTCTGTTTACTCAAAATGCCTAGGAAAGACAAATCCACTGGGCTGAAAGGAGAGCCTGGGCTAGAGGTGGAGCAGGAACGGGGGTGAGGGGACCTTCAGGGTGATGAAAATATCCTAAAACTGGAATATGGCAATAGTGGCTACAAAAGGCTATAAAGAAGAAAAGACGCTACAAGAAAAAGAAAGAAGGAAGGAAGGAAGGAAGGAAGGAAGGAAGGAAGGAAGGAAGGAAGGAAGGAAGGAAGGAAGGGAAAAGAAAAGAAAAGAGAAACCAACCCATGTACTTTAAGAAGAGCATTTTATCTAGAAAAGATTTTTGATGCTTCATATTGAAATCATACAGACACCTTAAGGACAAGAATGGGGCGTGGCCGTTTCCATCGATCAAGAAAACGTAAAAGAGGTTTCCACAGATTGCAGGCCCTGTCCTTTAAACCTATCTACCTTTCCTCCTCCTCTACAGCAATCCTTTAATCTCCTGGCCTCAGCCGAGCTCAGCTCTTCCTGTTTGTTCAGCAAATACTTTTGAGAGGCACCTGTATTCCAGGTACCTATTGCTAGAGGCCTGGTCATAAGTGCAGAAGCCATAGTAAGCAACAAAAGTCTATACCCGATGAGAGATTGTTGGCCTGGTGGTGCTTACATTCCAAGCCCAAGGCCACTTTCATCCCCAGGCTGCACTCTGGAGCACTCCCCAATTGCCCCATCTCCACCAGCGGCCTCTACAGAGGAATCCTGCCCCTCTGCTTGAAGACTTCCAATGGCTTTCAGTTGCCTTTAGGATAAATGTCTAAGTCCTAACTAGGACCTGGCAGGGCCGTCACATTCAGGGCCTGCCAGGCCGTTGTGCCCAGGCTCTGTCTGTGCCCTTAGCTACCAGTTCCTTCCCATCCTCCTTCATCCATGGTATCTTCTCTTCTGTGGGCCACTTAGCTGTCTTCCCTCAATCTCCTATTGAGTCTCTAATCTCAGCATAAAGGCTTTGGGTATCACTCAGGTCCAGGCAAGGAGGCCTTCCAGGACAAGATTGCGTAGGACAGCACTGTGGCAGAGTACTCAATGAAACCTGCCTGGAAGATAGACAGATATCCAAAGAGACATAGCCAGAGCCAGGCAGGCTTGACTACTCTTTAAAATTAAATTTAAAATTGCATACCTGTGGCTGGATGTGATGGCGCATGCCTTTGGTTCCTACATTTGGGAGGCAGAAGCAGACAGATCTTTGAGTTCGAGGCCAGCCTGGTCTACAGAGCAAGTTCTAAGATAGCCAGAGCTACACAGAGAAATCAGAAACAACAACAACAGCAATAATAAATCAAAATCACATACCTGTGATCCTAGTACTTGGGAGGTTACAACAGGGGGATTCTGAGTTTGAGGCTAGCTTAGGTTATACAGAGAGACACTGATTCAAAATATCAACAACAGAACAAAAGAAAGGTGGGGAGCTGGAAAGATGGATCGGTGGTTAAGAGCACTGACTGCTCTTCCAGAAGTCCTGAGTTCAAATCCCAGCAACCACATGGTGGCTCACAACCATCTGTATTGGGATCTGATGCCCTCTTCTGGTGTGTCTGAAGACAGTTACAGTGTACTCACATACATTAAAAAAATAATAATAAATACTTTTTAAAAATTTTAAAATATTAATTTCTTAATTTCTAAAATTAAATGTGTGCGTGTTTGCCTACATGTATGTCAGTGCATTGCATAAATGCATGGTGCCCATGTAGACTGAAAGAGGACATAGGAACCCTTGGAACTGGAGCTGCAGATGGTTGTAAGCGGCCAACGTGGGAGCTAGAAACTGAACCCAGTTCCTCTGGAAGAGCAGCCAGCGCTCTTAACTGCTGAGCCATCCTTCCAGCCCTCCCTCCCTTTTTTTAAAGATCCCATTAATAGATAGTTGTGAGTCCCCATGCGGTTGCTGGGAATTGACCTCAGGACCTCTGGAAGAGCAGCCAGTGCTCTTAACCACTGAGCCATCGATCCCTTCAGCCCCCTTATTATTCTTTCTAAAGGAGTATGTTTTAGTCTACAGAGAAAAATATCCTCTGCATGAAAAGAATCTCTCGTTGGTCCACGAACAGCACCTTCATCCCAGTATTCGCAGAGCTAAAGAAAGCATTAGTTAGAATGTTTGCTGCTTGTCCCTTCGGCCAACACACATCCCCAAAGGAAAAAACACTCCAAACTGGCCCAGACTGAAAACAAATCACTCTGTATTAAAGCGGCCTGTGGGAACTGCGCAGCCTCCCACTGACTGGCATGGGGTGGGATGCATGTGGAGCGAAGGCCTAGGGATTCCTATTGCTCCCTGGAATGACTGCCCTCCCTGGATCACCAGCAGACTTTTAAGTTGGAAGCACACAGTAGGGACTTAATATAGACTAGTATCTCTGTTTCAGAAACTTGGTCCTCTATCTGCCACTCTGTGTGGGTAATGTTGAGAACACGCTGCTGGCCCGAGGAGGAGGGGTAGCACTTCTAACATGATGGCCCTCAGCTACCCTCCCGCTTTGGTAAAACTCATGGCTTTCTATTTCCCCTGCTTTGTCCACAGAAAAAGAAGGATATTTAAGTGTAATCACTAAGCTCCAGGCTAGAAGGCTGGTGGGTGGTTGGGAAGTGTGGTGGGGCATAACAGCCCAGGAGCCGGCTCTCATGAAGGAAATGGCCATTTTCTTTTTCTTTTTTGCTCTTTGCTTTTTAAGATGAAGATAAATTTAAAGCATAGGACATACAACTTGCCGCTGTCCAGTTCAGTAGTGCTAGAACAC
>CM052712.1:75937988-76075706 GCA_028551405.1 Uromys caudimaculatus
CAACTCCAGTCACCTTGACTTATTGTTATAAAGTTTGTCTAAACGACAGACTTTTAAAATCCCATTAGTGTCTTCAAGTTCTTATATATGTCAGGAAGTAAAGGTGTTAAAGTGTGTGTGTGTGTGTGTGTGTGTGTGTGTGTGTGTGTGTGTGTGTGTGTGTGTGTGTGTGAGTGGGGGTTGAATATGTATGTGTGGGGGATGGGTGAGTGTGTATGTGTATGGGGGATGGGTGTATGTGTGTGGGGGGATAGGTGAGTGTATGTGTATGGGGAATGGGTGAGCGTGTATGTATAGGAAGAGATACTTGCTTCCAGTAACATTGATTACTTACTATATTTCTCTAACTTACCTATTTTTTTTTCTTTTTTTTCAAGACAGGGTTTCTCTGTGTAGCCCTGGCTGTCCTAGAACTCACTCTGTAGATCAGGCTGGCCTCGAACTCAGAAATCCGCCTGCCTCTGCCTCCCAAGTGCTGGGATTAAAGGACCTTGTCTCCTACATATTTTCAAGTATTGAGGGAGGATGAGGGTTTAGGCAGCCTCCTAGTCTGTCTCCACCACAGCATTGTGTGGAAGTGTCTGCTAACTGTACGAGAGCAGAGCCACCCTGTTTACTTAGACTACCTCTGAGGATTCCAGCAGACATTTCCTTCCAGGCCCACCTCCAACCTGTCCCAAGCCTCTCCGTGCCCTGCCCTCAGCAACTGTTCCACACTGGTCTCTGTGTGGCTCATACCAGCTGCCAAGGGCCCCACTTGGGTTGGCTCCAGTTCCTGAAGTCTGGAAATAAGTCAGTTAGTTAATAAGGAAACCAGGGAGGTAAATCACCGGCTCACACAGTTCCTTCTGGGAAGCTTCAAGGCCTGTCATGTTCTTTCATTCCTCCACTTGGGAAAGAGACCAGCACTCCCTCAGACACAAGCATGATGACCAAAGCAGAGTCTTCAGACACAAGTATGAATATAGACCAGAGATAAACACGGTGGTCATGGGCTGGGAGTAGGAGGGAAGCTCAAGGCAGGCTCAGCAAAGACAGAGACATGTCCCTTTTAGAAAGAGTGGGAATCTTATGCTGGATTAAAAAAAAAAAATCGTAATCTGGTAGTTGCTATCTGGATAGGAGAAGAATCTCAACTGATAATTAGTGATATTGGATTTTTTATTATAAATAGATTTTAAGGTATTGTTTGTACGACAAAGTTGGTAGTTTGAAAACTCCAATCAAACATTCGTTGGGGTTCTATTCTAGATAAGTAAGCACACACAATCCTTTCCCTGAAGGACCTCCCTATGCAGGCGTCAAGACCATGAGGGTAGACCACAGTAGAACAGGTAGACGGGTGCAGGCTGAAAACAAAGTTAGACCCCAAGTTCTTTAGTGCCAAGAGGGGTTGGGACCAACAACATGGCTCATCATATAAAGGTATTAATGATCTGATCTAAATTTCCACAAGATACAAAGAGAACCAGTCCCTCACATTTCCTCTGACCTCCACATACATGTTGTGGTGACCTCTCCCCCAAGAAATGTTGAAAAAGAAAAGGTAAAGAGCATTCAGAGACCCTGCTCAAAACATGAGAGTCATTCTTAGTACCATAAGCACCTTTAAGGCAGACAGGATTCTTGGGTTGATCAGATTGGGAATACAGGCTGTTTGTTCAGCTCTTTCTGGGCAAGTCTCTTATTGTCCTGATTTCTCCCGTGAGGCAGTGCCAATCAAGAGCCAGTTCTATCTGCTCAAGCTGTCTGTGACCTTTTTGACTTTAGCCAACATAAGCACCCTTTGGATGCCTCCCAAATGTGCTACAAAACTCTTCTGATTCCTAGGCAAGAGAACTAAGGTATGTGGAATAACACTGACATCCGGCTTGGAGGTAGAACAGTTTCCTGGACACCTACAAGGAGAAAGTCTTGCTTAAAAACAAATAGAAGTAGAAAGTAAAGACAGACTTTCCTTGGGCTGGAATCTGCACCCTGTGATGTGAGGCAGATGGAAGGTGCCCCGAGGATGACTCCTGGGAAGAGTCAGGCCCAGCTAGAATCCCTTTTAGAGGCTCATTGTCTGCTGGTGTTGAAAGAAAAAGGGGCAGTGCCTTGGCTCCTTAAAGTCAGTCAAGAAAACGGAGACTGAAACCGCAGCTACATCCAATTCTTCTGCCCTTCAAGCTTATTGGTGGCTGCCAGCTTGCTGGTGGAAATTTTTTATTTTCAAGCATAAATATTAGCATTTACAAATGAAGGGAAGTGGTTTAAAAAAAAAATCAATTTCACTCCTTTTAAAATCAAGTACCCTTTCCATTCCGCACCTTAGCTGTGGTCAGTCATCAAAGTCACTTGCATCTCTTAAGCTCCCAATTCCTTTACCCCCAGAAACTTCCCTTTTAATAACAATCCCCCCCCCCCTCTTTCTCTCTCTTGAAGTTACTTTCCTTCACTCTGGGGGAATCATTAAAGCACTGATCTTGAACGGCAACGCTGGTGGCCTTTAAGCTTAAAGTATTTCTAGAGAAAGCATAATAGGATATGTGTCTTGATGCTAAGAAAAGTAGCAACAGATCTCCCCCTCCCAACGCCCCAAAAAGGCTTCCCAGGTCCTGACTGGATGGAAGGATGCAAAATGCCAAATCTCTGACTGAGTTTCTTTTAAAAGTAACTGGTTTGCTGTTGTTATTTTGTATAGTTCTGAAGTAATTGTTGGTGTCTTTGATGAGTCAGGAAAGCAGTGAGTCACAGGTCTGCATGCAGTGGGGGAACGTGAGACTTTTAGTCATTAGCACAGTTATCTCCTGGTCATTTTGTTATCTATCCTGCCTGCTTACCAGAGAATCACCTGCCTCCACTCCCTTCTTATCTATGAAATGAGATTAGATTCAGACACTTCAGTTTGGCTTTAAACCTTGCCCCTACTGCCTGCAAGGCTAGCTGGTGGCTTCCGATGCAGGTGGCCTCCCGGCCCAGGGCTCTTTCTATCCCTCAGCTCAGCTCTTGCACTGTCTCCCCACCTAGTCATCAGGCTAAAAAGGGCACAGAGAACAGTAGGCCTCCAAATTAGCCAACTGGAGTCTGGCCCATGATGTTGCAACTGTGCCCAGCAGTCACTGTTTCTCCTCATTCCACAGATGACACAGGATTAGGTACTAATTATGAGGAGTCTAGAGCTGAGTGTGTCTAAAGGAAGATACTTAGAGGTTATGGGCAAAGACAGTGCATTTTATACAGGGGCTTCAATAGCCACCGACAGTTTCAGACTGTCAGAGGGAAGCAGGACATGCCTGGCCTCAGAGATACCAAGTGACAACCATGCCCATTAAAAGACAGGAAGGAAAACCAAGGACAGTAGTCACCGTTACCCTACCTCTAAATCAGTATATTGCCTTTCCTTCCCAAATGTATCTGGCTCATTATCTATGTCTTAAGAAACTTGAATAATTTTCTGGGGGGAAAAATCAAAGATTCACAGTCCCCATCAGAATATTTGGTTATATCCCAGAAAATATGTCAGTCTTTGAGTTGTCTTAGCATCATCTGGTAAAATCCTCAGTGGTGGAGAGAGACAGCTTGGGTTCTGACACTGTCTGGCTCTGTCCTGTCCAGCCCTACACACTCTGCCTCCCGTTCCCCAGTACACACACTCTTGGCTAACAAGGATATATCAGGGTTTGAATGCACTTCATTCAGTTGAACCCCTGCTGCTAAGGACTTGTCACTGATGGAGTCTTACCTGGCAAGGTCATAGGCCAGCAGCGCTCACTGTCACTTAGATCACATGCCTCTTCAAAGCCACACACCACACACTTCACTTCCTCCTGAAGGCTGCTGCCTCTCCTGGGAGGTGGCAATGGTGAGTGGTTCTCATCCTTCTGCTCAGAGCTTCAAGGTTGAAAAGGAAAACCACTTTCTCCAGCATAAACCAGCAGAATTGGTTCTAGCCGGCAAGAATTGGTTGTCTGAATTGCGGTTAGATGTCTACCTCTGGCTAGAGACATCCATCACAGGGTGGGTTTTCTCTCCTGGAATTTTACATGAGGATGAACGTTTATGTGAATACCATGGGTTGAATGCAATAATTCTTCAACACAATCACCATTCTCTCCCCCATAAAAACTCAATGATTTTAAGTTTGGATAGGAACTAAGATTCAACATGCATTTTTTTTTTTTATACCAATTACTGTTCTAAGTGCCTCCCCATGAAGCATTGGATCTGAGATGCCAATAGCTGCATGGTTCTGATTCGGTGTTAAGCTCTTGTTTCACACTTGAGTAGAGTTGCTGGAGGGAACTGACAAACCCAAGGTCACATAGAAAGGGCTGCATCCAGGTCTCGAATTGTCTGTGCTGTTTCTGGAGTCTACACTCTGAGCTGGCTCTGCTGGAATGTGAGTGTACCTTGGCGGCTAAGGCCTAAGGCCAAAGTCAGTGAGCCCAGCATTTCCTGTTCAGCCTGTCCCCCAAATGCGGCAGCAGGACTTCTACAACAGGCACGCCATGACACTGGGACAAAGGTTTGAGTGATTTCTCTTAGCCTATAACAGACAATCTAAATCCCGCTGATGCCCGCAAGGCCATCACTGTCCACCAGCTGCCTTTCTGAGTCTTAGCTGCTACCTGTCCTTCCCCTGGTTACTTACACCACACCATTGACCCATGCTGGCTGATGCTCTGGGCCTCCAGACTTGTCCTGAACCCCTACTTCCCTCCTCTTGCTCATCCCTTAGGTCCTCTCAACAGCCCTGTGAAGACTTCCCTGGCACAAACATTGTCTCCAACTTACTACCAGCACACAGACAGGAGGGGCAACATTATCATAGCTATGTTTTTGAACTCCTAGATACCAGATGCACTGGGGAAGCCCTTTGATGATTTGCTGGGTACAAATCATGAGCCATTGACAGAGCAGGAGAGTGATAAGTGTTTCTTCTCTACAGAACCCAGCAGTTTGCTTTGGGAGATCTCTTTTTTGAAGGAGACAGAAACTTGTTAGCAGCCAGCTCAGGGTCTCATCTCACCCCTAGCAGCTGCGTTGAAAGGAGCCTGGACAAAGTCCAGATGTCTCTATCTCTCTCCCTCTTACCCCTCACTGTGTCTGTGTGTGTGTGTGTGTGTGTGTGTGTGTGTGTGTGTGTGTGTATCTCTGGTCTCTGGGCTACAGTCTCCCCGTGTCAGCATCTAAGCATGCTCCAAACTGGGAGAGTGGTGTCTGCTGCCGCCTCATATTGACCAGGCCTCTGCCCATTTAGCTTTGGCAGAAACCTTTGTACCTGTTCTAAGTCACTGGGCAGCAGGGCTGGGGGAAGGACAACCTCTCTCCAGGCCAAGCGCCCCAGGTGTATTTCTTTGATTTCCACTCATGTCCACCAGAGCCTCCAGTCAGGACCCGGAACTCTGCTAGTGTCCCTCTGGTCCCCGAGGCTCTCCCTATCCTTCTACTTTAGTTCTAAAAAGTTGTAATGTTTGGGGCTGGAGAGATGGCTCAGCAGTTAGGAGCACCAACTGCTCTTCCAGAGGTCCTGCGTTCAATTCCCAGCAACCACATGGTGGCTTACAACCATCTGTATTGGGATCTGATGCCCTCTTCTGGTGTCTCCAAGAAAGCAATGGTGTACTCATATACATAAAATAAATAAATTAAATTTTAAAAAAAAGTTGTAATGTTTATTGTGGGAGAAAAAATGGCTCTGACCAGAACAGTGGTTCTCAACTTTCCTAACGTAGCAGTTCTTTAATACAGTTCCTCATGCTGTGGTGAACTCCCAACCATAAAATTATTTATTTGCATTGCAACTTCATAACTGTAATTTTGCTACTATTATGAATTATAATATAAATATCAGATATGCAGGATATTCAGTATGCAAAAACTCCTGCAGAAGGGGCATTTGATCCTCCAAGGGTCATGACCCACAGGTTGCGAACCCCTGGACTGCAGGCTTCTTTTAAAAGTTCTATGGATTGTGATAGTTCATCCGAGCCTTGTCAGTGAATGGTACCAGCTGGGAGGGGGTGGGGCTACCAGGAATTCAGTAGAGGGAAGGGAACAACTGATACCTCACCAGCTCTCCTTCCTAAACACACTAGTCAACGATTACCCAATATAATCTTCATCATAACTTTCCGTGAGAGGGGTAATTAGTCTTATTTTACAGGGGGAAGGTTGAACTTTGGTGATATCCATTTACCGTGCCTTCAGCTGGCAAACTATTGAAGCTGTGGATTGCACCCCATGTTCTTCACCTCTCCACTTGCTTATCTTGGGGGACTGAGACCTATCTTCCTTCCCTTCCACCCACATGGTTTCAGCTGTGGAGGCCAGCCTGGCCTCATTTTGAAAGCCTCGGGCTGGGATTATGGGACCTGTCCCAACACCCACATCTTTGAAAAACTTTCTTTAGACACCAGAGTTTGCCACTAACGGGAGCGATCTAATACCCCACGGCTGGCCCCAAGGCATGCTACTTTGTAGCCTGCATTCTGTAGGTTGGATACTGAATTGAAGTAGCCAGGGAGAAAGAATGAGGACAAATGTGACAATTCCTTATCTTAAGCTAATTTGAAACTTCCTAAATTATATTCTGTCAGCTAAAATATACGGAGAAATGAAGTTGGAGTATCTAACTCATTCTAGAACTCGACTGTCAGATTATTTTAGGCACTGAAGTCAGTTTCTTGGGTCTAGAAGTGTGTAATGGGGTTGGTGACACAAATGGTAAGTAAGCATATGTGAGCGGCAACCACATTGCTGACAGCTGTTATCAGCCAATGCTGTTCTATTTGCTTTCTAGACCATCCAGGATGCTGGGGACTGAAAATAAACCCAAAACTTAGGAATTCCACACAAAGACACCAGATATCAAATATGTATTTAGGCTATGCATGTCAGTGAAGTTTGGAGGTCTTAGGCTGTGATATGTGTGTTTGTCCTGCTCTCTCTCTCTCTCTCTCTCTCTCTCTCTCTCTCTCTCTCTGTGCGCATGCATGTGTGAGCATGTGAGCATGTGTGTGTGTGTGTGTGTGTGTGTGTGTGTGTGTGTGTGTGTGTGTGTGCGCGTGCAGTTATACCACTTTTCAAATTTTTGAGATAGGATTTCATGTATCCTAGGCTGGCTTCAAACTTGTGATACAGTTGAAGACCCTGAGTTTCTACTTCTCCACCTCCCGGGGCTGTGATTACAGATGTGGTACCACACTGGGTGCCAGGGATTAAATATCTAACTTCATGCATGCTAGCTAGGCAAGCATTCTCCCAACTGGACTGCATCCCAGCCCCCAGCCTCTTTCTCTCTCAGCGTTATATTTCTATTTGCTTCTTCGTGTACATTTTACGTGTACAGTATTCAGGATGCTTTCAGTTTCTATGATAAACTTCAAATCTTCGAACCAAGGCGGCCCAGAAAGAATGTTGTCAAATTCTTGTCTCCTTAGTTACTTGGGACGCCGACCCGGGGCAACTGTTACTTATTAACAACCTTCATAATGTTGACGATGACCTGTCATTTCTATGAGGGCAAGGACCATCCTTACCTAAAACTGTCCCTTCTAGTTTTTGTCATCCCTTCCTCCATCAGCAATGGTTGGTTCTTTCCTCCCTGTGCTTCCGTTTCAATCAGTGCGGGTTTTACGCAGGGTCCCAGCTCTGCTCCAGCGAACCACGCTTGTTGCAGGGGACCACAGCAGTAGCGTGTTTGTTGCCGCCCCAGCGATCAATGAACCTTGCCTACCTAGTCCTCTCGCAGTCTTTTCTTAGGGCTCTGACCTCTACAAGAGCCTGCATAGCTTTCTGGGTAGCAGCCAGGGTTACATAAAGGCCTTTATGTGGGCCCTTGTTCCCTGGGCTCCAAAGAACAGAACACCTGGAGGTGCCTTTGTAAACAGGATTTAGCTGGCTAGGGTTGAAGATGCCTTCTTAAGGAGGGAGAATTAAGGGAGGGGTGGGCTCAGAGGCTTTCAGTGCGAGCTTATTTAAGGGAGGGGGCTGTGCTAGCGGGGCTGGGAGGAGGGGTAGAGAACAAAGTGCTTCTTGGGAGTTGTAAAATATGATTGTTTCCCCCCTTACGTTGTCAACCTATAAAACAAGGCATTTCTTAGACTCGGAGTGGCCTTAGATGAGGGTCCTTGCTTTAAGCTTCTATTGCGACATTTTATTCACTGGAGTAAGTTGTTTTGTTTTCACATTTTGCTGTCTCTCAAAAAATTAAAAAATATGTATTAGAGTGACTATTATACCAAAAGTTGTATCATGCTCCCATAAAACCCAAACGTTGCTTCAGAAAGCAGCATTATCGTCATCTTTCTAAAATTTTCTCCATAAAGCAGTAAAATTGTAGTTTGGCATTTTTCTTGGGTTTATGCTGTTGATATTAACTTTAGTTCCTAGAATATTCAACAGATATGGATATTGATTTTTCTAAAGTGTAAATATTCAAAACATCATGCAGATGAACCAAGGGATTTATCATACTGCTGTAGTAAGAGAAGGGTCTGTGTGTCTGTCTGTCTGTCTGTAAAAAGCATGCTTAAACATATTTCTTACATAGTAACTTTTGTTTGGAAAAAAGCCACACTGAGTTCGTAAGAACTAATGACAGCCTATTTATAAGTAAAATTTAGCTTAATATTTGAAGGCACAACATATACATTATAAAAGTATTGGGGCTGGGGAGATGGCTCAGTGGCTAAGAGCACCAGCTGCTTTTCCAAAGGCCCTGGGTTCAATTCGAAGCATCCATCCAACAGCTAACAATGGTCTGTAACTCCAGTTCCAGGGATCCAAAGCCCTCTTCTGGGTTCTTTGGGCACCAGGTGTGCAAGTGGTGCACAGACAGACAAACATGCAGGCAAAATACCTATACACATTTAAAAGAAAAGCATATTATCAAAATTACAAATAAACAAATCTTATGTATGGTTTCTGTATCTAATCTTTAAACATAATTAATTAAATGTGTTAGATTAACATGAAATAATTCATAGAACAGGGCTGAATTTGGAACTTAGGGATAGATACCAGTAATCTTTTTTGTTGGATAAAGATACTTATTCTCACAAATTTGTCCTTTTTGATAAGAACCTAACAATTGTACTGCGAAAGTAAACTTCATGGGCACTAGGAGCTAAAGCCTTCTTTTTTTAAAATTTTACTTTGGTTATTTGGGTTGGGATATCTGTGCGACTGCTCAGAGTTGGTTTTCCCCTTCCACCCTTGGAGATTAGACCCAGGTTGTCAGACCTGCACAGCGAGAACTTTACCCATTAAACCATCTTAGAGGACCCTGCCTTCCATGTCATGAGACCCTCAAACAGTGACTTGATGTGGTCATACATATTTTGTTAAAGGCTATATTATTTACTTCACACTGAAAGTTAGGATTTGTGGGTGGGAATGTTTGAGATGGCAGAAAATGACCTGACCTGTCACTGCAGGAAGGAGCTAGACTGGCAGCCATGAGCCTACTTAATTCTCAACTCCTGTCCCCTCAGCACCTTTAGGGACCTGGTGCTCCCCACTTTTGGATGGGGAATTACCCCAGCTTTTCTGGTCTTTTAAATCTACTCCAATATCAAAGGCTTTGGGGAGGGAAGAGTGCAAAAAGTGTGGGTTGTGTGTTTGTTTGTTTACACTTCAACACACATGAATTTTATCTCTATTAAAATATTAAAGAAAAACTGCAAATAGCGGGTTTTCTCACTAGCCTTTCTTAGCACAGGCTGTCTTGTCTTTTTCTTATAAAATAAGACTTATATAAATTTCTTATAAAATTTCCTCAAAAAATACTGTAACTTTCTAAAGCTGTATTATTATTAATATTCTTTTCAATAACATGCTTCGAATTCAAATGTAAAACCTACTTTCTATAGGCAGTTTTAATACAGATGCTGAAACCAGTCTACACAGAGAACATCTCTAGTAAGCCACCTAGAATTCGCACATGTGCACAGTGGGCACAGATTGTGCTCTCTTTGCTTGGAGGGCAGGTGCAGACCACTGTAGATTGGAGGCACCTAGTCTGAGAACTTGCCCTCAGTGTATGCAGAGAGACACTGACGTGATTCTGTATTGTGGCTGGGATGTCATCATTTCATGTCTCACCTTGGGTCTCACGAGGCAGGTTGCTTTCCTTCCGTCTCTAAAAATACCCAGTGTCTCTAAACTGCAGACAGAAGAAAAAGTATTGTTCTAGGAGCCCTCTGGTCATAGAGATGAATTACATGGTACAGTACAGGATGAATGGGTGGTAAGATTTGGACCCAAAGTACGTTTTGAATTGTGGATTTAAGTGATGTTTCACACAGGTATAGTGGGTTCTGTTCTACCCTTAGCAAAGTCCTCTTGAGCCAAGCCTGGTGAGACAGGACTAAAGTCTCTGCTGGGGAGGCAGACTCAATTGGTACTCTGAGTCTGAGGCTAGCCTGGTCTAGAATAAGTTCCTGGACACACAGAGCTATAAGAGAAACCCTGTCTTGAAAAACCAGCAGGGCAGTGGTGGCACACACCTTTAATCCCAGCACTTGAGAGGCAGAGGCAGGTGGATTTCTGAGTTAGGGGCCAGCCTGGCCTATAGAGTTCCAGGACAGCCAGGGCTACACAGAGAAACCCTGTCTCTAAAATACCAAAAAACAAAACAAACAAACAAACAAAAAATCCAACCAAACGAACTAAAAAGGAGAATTTCCCAGACCACGAGGACTTAGGAAACAAGATATGGTCTAAGCTTTTGCCCAACACAGTGGCACCCAAGCAACATTTTCTGTTAACTGTAAGGACTATCTATCTCTTCTTCAAGCTTAAGTTCCTAGAGACTCCTTTCTAACACTGGATTCCCCTAGATCTTTAGAACACAAAATAGCAACATCAGCTGCCTGCCTCTGATGCCTAGCAACGGTGTGGATACCCTATGACCATGTGGTAATACCACATGTGGAAGAAAACACTGGTTTAGCAGAGATAATACCTTTGGAGTTGGGGGCAGCCTGTCTGTGGCTTCAGTAGTGGTCTGTGGCTGCTAATGCCCCTGCAGCCCCTACGGATGCATACAACAAACAGTTCAGCCAAGTGTAGGCAAATGGTACCAGCTGCCTCCTATTTAGGTATACAGATGTATTGCTAGAGATACGGAACCTGGAAATTGAGCAATAGGGACTCCTCATGAGCGAAAATAATGCCAATTTAACTGTACTTGTTATGATAATCTCTGGAGGAGACCTGTGAAAGCAATTAAAAGTAGTTTGGGGGGGAGGGGAGGGGATCTTAGCTTCCATTGAAAAACGCTGAGGCGAGCCTTTGAAGAAAGATGAAACTGAAAATAACATCAGGCTTTCCTTAAGCTTAACTGAGCAACCATGCCTTGGCTGCAGAACCTGTAGAAACGTTTCTAATGTTTAAAAGTCCAAAATGTGGAAAGCCAAAGCAAATCTTTCCTGAACATATGGATGAAATAACCTTCCCTTGGTCTTGGTCTGAGATGGTGCTCAAGGAAACTAAAAGGGGCTTGGACGGGGGTGGGGCAGCAGCTGGACCCCATCACCGACCACTTGAATCTGTCTGGTTGACCCGCTGAAAAGAAGACCCACTGAGAAAAAAAGATGGTTATTTTCCTTGTAATGTGAGCTTTTAAAAAAAGCTGTGAACTTTTTACCTTGCTTCATTATGCTTTGGTCAATTACTAACTGGATGGCCCCTAGACAGCGGGCGTGGGCTCCTGGAGGTTGCTACCTGTCTGTGGCGTGCGTAATGAAGGCACCGCAGGGTGCAAAGTGACAAGGAGAGAGTGTGTGCGCGTGGGCCCCTTCACTTTAACACCACCAAGACCTCGGAGAGAGCGTCAGTGCGCTCCCGGATCTTCCAGCCTCCGGGGCGCCCTCTGTGCCACGCAATTGACATGCAAATCCAGCGCTGAGCGCCGGCCAATCGCGGACGCTTCCTGGGGGATTACCTGGTGGCCGCGCGCCGCGTGTGCGGGCCCGTGCGCGGCCCCGGCCGGGAGGCGTGGCGGTGCTGCAACCGCACAAACGGAGCCGCGCGCCGGGGACCCGCGGCGGCCGCAGGGGTCACCGCATTCGGAGAGGGAGTGGCAGCCCGAGCCGCGCGCCCAGGCGCAGGGCGCGCTCGCTGCCCGTTACTGAGCGCGCGCAGCCGCCGGCGATGCTCCGCGCGCCGTGGCCGCGAGGTTTGAACTTGGCGGCAGCCCGGGATCCCGCGGGGCCGGGAGGCGATGGTGAGTGCAGGGCGCGGGGGCTCGGGCAGGGCCGGGCGGGAGACTTCTAGAAGCCCAGCCTGAAGATGATCTCCCGGGGCGTCCAGCCTGGAGATGGTCTCCCGGGGCGCCCAGCCTGCCTGCTGTGGGCAGGTGGCGTGCCCGGAGGGGCTGCTGACACTCTAGGCCTGATCTTTCTCATCGGGGAAGGGGGGGGGGGGCATCTACCCGGCTGCCACTCCAAACAGGATTGCTGGTGAGTGACAGCGTGAAAACGCTTCAGAAGAAATGATCTGTGAAATACTTTAATTTTGATAAATTACTTCCCACCGGGGCCCCTGCGGAGTTTAGACTGCCTTGCCTTTCTTAATGGTCCTGGAATCGTCCCTAGAGGAGAGGCCCCAAAGTACTTTGAGGGGCGCGCGTACCCCTCCCCCACCGGCTCCGGCTCCAAGGGAATGATTTCCAGGAGTCTGTTCCGCTGTCAGGTAGCATGAAAATGAAATTGCAGCTGACATTTGCTTTGCTCTGTGTTGCCAGAAAGACCTCAAACTTCCTCGCCGTAGGGGTGGGGTGTATCCCCCTCTCTAATCTTCGGCATTATCTCCCAGCCCCCACCCACCCAATCCTCATGTTGCCTAGAGTTGTATGCACAGACCCATGACACTTTGCTTTCTGCTGGGTGCCACATCCATGCTGTGAGCTGGTGCATAGGCTTCCAAAGACCCTTTAAAGGCTACTGGAATTCCGTTCCCCGCAGAAAACATTTTCGATATATGGCTAACCTTTTCCCCAAGTAGTTTTGCTAGAAGCTGGCCTAGACTTCAATCCATTTCAGTGATTCTTTTTAATAAGTACGTTTCTCCTATTGCTTTGGTTTCTCTCTAGTTCATGTAAATCTTTTCCTTTTTTCAAGTTTCTTTTTCCTGATTTTAAAAGTGTGTGATTGTTGTGGGAAAGGATATATAGAAGAGAGGGAAAAAAGTAAACATAATAATGTGTATTTGTTTCCTAAGACCTGTTTTTTCATAGCCACCTAACCAATCGAGAACTTGAGCGCTGCAGATATTTCCCCCACCCATTCCGAATTTGTTTTAGAAACAAAAAGTAGGAATTAATAAGGAAATATATTTACTTAAAATGCTATAACTAACAATAACTCCCTCACATGGTTCCCAGGTTGAGATGGAGTTTATTGTGGCAATTTCTCTTGAATCAACTTTCCACATCTGCCCCTGGCAAATGGCTTCTGTTTGTACAGCCTGTTTTGTAAATACACCCCTTTACCATTATGGCAGAAGGCCAAACACATATCCCTCCCCTGCACTTATAGCTAGGCTCATAAAGTGAATATTTTTATTGGTTTCTACATCAGAGCTTCCTTACCAGACCTTTGATAAAACCCTGGAGAGGGTTACCAAGGCGTGCGATAGAGAATTCACTTCCCTGGAGACTAAGAATAGGATAAACACCCATCTGCCTAGGCTGTCTTCAGCCTAGCAGCCTCAATAAGATGGGTCACCTCTCCCAACCTCAGAGTTGAAGGATTCCAAGCCAATTCTCATTTGCAGTGTCCTGGGAACAAAGGACAGTGAGATTACCAAAAAAATACCTGAGCCCAACCGAGGCGAAGCCCCGTTTTGTGAAACAAACGTGTTTTGCTGAGAATGATTTTAGATTATGTTTTGACTTACCAAGTCTTTTCTGTAGTGTATAGAAAATCCACCAATGGCTTCATTCTGTTCCAGGAAGTTGTAGGTTAAATACAGAGGCAATTCTGTGATTTCAAGTAAAGGAATTGTTTTATGTAAGAAAAGTTTTCCCTTAAATGTAGGAAGGGTGGGTGTCATCCTGTGTAGTAAACCTCTAAGGAGGGCAAGCACGAAAACATTCTTCTCCCCTCAGCCTTCCTCCCTCACTGCCCTGACCCCCTCTGCCATCACTGCTACCCCATGCTAGCCTCAGATCCTGGATCGTGCCACCCTCCTTCCGCAGCGTCCCCAGTGGCTGGGAGGGAGTACGGATGACCACCACCGTGCTGGTCTTACAATCTTCATTTTTAACTCACTGTTATTCTTGATAGGAGTTACATCTGGTCCCCAGTTCTTAACCGATGTGTAAAAGCTGAACATACTTATGGGGTGCGGTCTGATATTTTCATACCGTCTCTACTGTATAATGTTCAAATCGGAACCTGTCGTTAAGGTTGTCACACACCACTGTTTCCTTCTCAAAATGCATTTCTGCTTTGCATGTTCACTTAACGCTCATGGTACATTAACCAAAACCAAGTGGCCATGTAATGAGGGCTAGAGGACCCCAGCGGTGTTTTGGCTTTGTTGGTTCCTTCCAGAAGGTAGAATTTCACGGATTGCTGTTCCCTCTGCCTGCCTGTTTGACAGAAGTGTGTAATTCTAACCACTGTGTGACCTCAGCCTCAGTGACACCTTCCTCCCTTTCCTGAGTGTCACTTGACCAGGAGCTGTCGAGTTCCTTCCTGGAAGGTCGCAGAGGGCCCCTCGGTCTAGGGGAGGTCGTAGCGAAAGGAAGCATAGTGCTAAGTCTCTGAGCAGCAGCTCTTGGATGAGCAGCACCCCCACTCCACAGGCTTAGGTTGATTGTTGTTTTCCCTTGCATGCCCCAAATTAATTTTCTTAGGCTATCATAACACCAAACAAGAAAAAGAACCATGGCTGTTTATTTATCTAGCAAACATTTACGATGTGGGAGGCATCCTAGAAACTTGGGATGGGTTCCCTGCCTTCAGGGAACTCACCATATATGAAAAATAAAACATGGTAATAAGTTACTGCCATTCTATGGGAGTAGAGTTCAGGGGTTAAGAACATAAGTTTGTTGTAAAATTAAATATTTACCAACCTGTCACCCAATATATGACTGCCCAGATCTTTTTCCAAGATAGATGAAAGCAAATGTCTATTAAAAAAAAAAAAGACTTGTTTACAGTATCCATAGCAACTTTATTCACAAATGTCACAACAAACCAAATAGACATAAACTGGAAATAATCATTCAACCACTAACAAGAAAATGGATAAACAGACTGTGACACACCCGCGTAATGGAATACCACTCAGTCAACAAAAATAAGTTTCCAATACTCAAACCTCAGTGAATCTTGGAAGCTTTGGTTTAATTAAAAGAAGTCAGATTAAAAAGGATACATAGCTGTTTATTTACGTACTGTACAGTGGATTGGAATCTGGGCGTTTCACATCCAGACAAATACTCTACCCCTGAGCTATGTCCTTAGTCCCAACCACTCAATTTATGGACTAACCAATGACAGCAGAAGTCAGTGGTTGCCCAGGAAAGGGACTGGAAAGGAAAGAGAACTTTCTTTGCTGACAGAAGAGTTTTGTGTTCTGTACTCAGTGTCACATAGGTGTTTGCAGTTACTGAGCCGTCTTGAACAGGAAACACATCATTAGCTAAACTAGGAAAGGGACTCCCATTCTGGGGTGTCACAGAGCCAATCTCCCCTCTGCTTCTGCCTTTAGATGTGTGCAACATTACCTTGGCAAGGTATGAGCCTCCTGGGGATGTTGGACGGTACCTACCTGTGCATCTCCTTCTTAGGTCTGGGAGGACTGAGCTAGAGAATGTTAAGCGTTTAGCTTGGTCTGAGCTCAATGCCTTGTTCATCTGTCTATGCACTGTGGTGAACTCAGTGAGTGACCTACAGTTCTTGTTAAAGCCACTTCATTTTCTTAGAGCTGGGAAGGTTTTGTGTTAACAACTGCTACCCCCAGCATTCCTTGTCTCTTCATTTAAGTTGAGATCTCTGCTTGTGTCTGGTGGGAATTTCGCCATAAAAGTCTTGCCTGCCTGATCCAAAGGTCACAGGGGCCCACCCCTAACCAAGATGCTATTTGGAATTGATACACAGTAGCAAAGAGAAAATTAGTTTTGAAGTGTTGCTGGGTAGATTAACCACACACAAGGGCATTCCTCTTGCCAAAACAAATCAAACTCCACGTTTGTTTGAGTTTTGCCTGTTTTTTTTGTTTGTCTGTTTTTGTTTTTGTTGTTGTTTTTGGTGGGGGGTGGGCTTTTGCTTTGTTTTGTTATTTTTGTCTTACTGTTTTTTTGTTTTTGTTTTGAAAGAGAAAAAGAATATGAGGCTGGATGATTGGGAGTTGGGGAGGATTTAGAAGAAGTTGGGGGATAAAATACATTTTTTTCTCCTGAGACAGGGTTTTTCTCTTGTATAGCCCTGGCTGTCCTGGAACTAGCTCAGTTGACCAGGCTAGGGTCAAACTCAGACATCCCCCTGCCTCTGCCTCCTGAATGCTGAGACTAAAGGCTCCCAATGCCCAGCTTGAAAAAATTGTTTTAACAAAATAAAAAGTTAGAGGGACTTGACTTGTCTTTAAAGCTACATCAAAGAAAGGAAGTGGACTGAGGCTTAAAAGCCTCTTGTGGGAAGCCAGATTAAACTAGACATACATCTTCTATGATTTTTCTAGAGATGCAGGTGGAAAAAGGAAGTTTTAGGTCTCTATATCAAATTTGATACTTTTGTTGTTGTTTTTTAAAAAGGGATGACTAGCCAGGCAGTGGTGGCATACACCTTTAGTCCCAGCACTTGGGAGGCAGAGGCAGGGGCATCTCTGTGAGTTTGAGGCCAGCCTGGTCTACAGAGTGAGTTCTAGGACAGCCAGGGTTACACAGAGGAAAAATAAATAAATAAAAGGGATGACTTATTTAACTTGAATTTCCAATGGGAAAAAAAAATTTGGAAGGAAGGACAATAGTTAACTCAGTAAGTTTCCATTATTTCTTTCAATTCTAGTATTTGGATAAGATGTTATATGTTTTGTGAGCTCCAAAGAGGCATTTTGTTGGATTGGTTTAATTCATTTTAGTAAACATTTCTCAGACATGACCCAAGAAGTCACCAGCCTCCAGGAATGCAGCAATGAATGGGTGGGCATTGTGCTCTAGAGTTTGTAGATATTCTGACCCGATGTGATCATGAACACCATTCTGTTGGGGCCATTTCTCAGAACCGAGAGCATTGTCTTTGGAGAATCTAGTTTTTCATGGACTTTGTTTCCAAAGCCTCCAGCTTAAAGTGAAGATGTAAGATCCTGGCTGTCTTTCATTGGGTGTTATTCCTTCAAACGCTAGATCTTACTCTGGTTTTCTTCTATTATTCCTTACTAAAAATAGCAACAACAAACCAGTCTTACACAAAGGGCGCTGGCAACGGAAAGACCTGGGTCTGCACCTGAGGGAGGATGCCTCCTGGTGACGCAGGGATCCTTCCACCTCCACTTCTGCCTGAGTGAAGCAGAGATAATCATACTCAGGGAGAAGCTGTTACAGGACAAAATGGCAACATACACGTCAAAATCACCGCCAGCCGCCAGGCGGGCCAGCCTCAGTTGCTAAAATTTACTTACCTGCTAACGCTCACTTACTGAGACTCCAACCCCATTTGAAACTGCCTGTTGTCTTGGCCACTTTGATCTTCCTCGCACTCTTGTTAGGTAGGCGCTGTTACTTCCCTTTAAAAGTGAGGAAGCCCAAGACACAGCTGAGATCAAGTAGCTCATAGAGACAAATCTACTCTTTCTCTTACTTAATCGATGGGGCTCATAACAGACGTTGGCTACCTTTCCCTTTAAAGCAATACTTTGGTGAATCAGTTATCCTAGGAAGAGAGTGACATCAGTAATAGCTGGCCTTTGTGTCATCCTCATGTACAGCATGCCAATGAACGCTGCTAGAGGAGAAAGTGTCTTGACAACACACATGCACACACGCACTCGTGCGCACACGTGCACTCACATGCATTTACACACACGCACACACATGCATGCACATTTTCACACACACATACACGAATGCACACACTTGTACACACAGATGCATACACAGACACACAGCGCATGCGCGCACACACATTCACATGCATGAGTGTGCACATGCACAGACACACATTCGCACATATGTGCACACACATAAACACATTTTTTTTTTTTTTTGAGACAGTTTTGGTGTATAGTCCAGGCTGGCCTTGAATTCTCCATCCTCCTGTCTCATCCTTTCCAGAGCTGGGACTCCAGTTGTGTTCCACCATTCCTGGCTCTGAGTGCATTCTTAAATGGTCTCTGGGGGGAAGAGGTATTGTTGGAGAGGCGGGCTCTTCCGCCCCCTGGAGTCCACCTGTGAGAGATACCCTGACACTGTCCTCACACCTCAGCAGAGGAGCTCCAAGTAAATACCGGTAAGCCAGTCCCTCAGAGTGGGAACTGCAACTGTGGGGCTCCCACCTAGACTTTGTGGCGGCTGTGGAGGGATCGACAGTACAGGCTAAAATAGTTTTATCCTCCAGAGAATGGGAAGGCAAGACGGACCGGTGGAGGAAGGCTGCTCACGGGTTTGCTGTCAGCGGCCTGCCTTGTTACACATCCCAGGATCACCTGCCTGGGGTCCTCCCATAACAGGCACCTCCTTCATCAGTCAGTCATCAAGAACACATCCCACAGACATGCCCACAGGCCAACCTGATGGAATCTGATGGTGGCAATTCCTCAGTCAAGGGTCTCCCTTCTCAGGTGACGCCAGCTTGCGTTAAGTTGACAAAAGCTAACCAGCACAGGACACTTGTTACCTACCTCCCCCACCCCAGCCCTCACCCTGATTTTTGAGCTGGGTACTTGGCCTTACTGTTTCTCCTTTGTAAGTAAGGTAGAGTTCCCTAGACACCTGGAATCTCAGGGCCACTTTAACTACATAAGGGGTATCTGCCCGACACCACCAGCATGCACAGACACCACCAGCATGACAGCGGGGGAGCTCTGACCACAGGCGGGAGCTACGTGATGAAGGGAGGGCCCCTTTGCAAAGTGTAGTCTGTGGCTCTGTATTGGCGGGGATGTCACTGTGTACTTTCTCCGGGGGTCCAAATGGACTATATTATCTCAGTGGTCAATAGGCAAGTGTATTTTAGGACACTACACACTGAAAGTGTTAAAGGGGCCCTACAGAATTACCACCAGTCTGGTTGTCCTGCCACCCTTGAGGCCTTAGGGCTTAATTGTGGGCAAGCCCTTACTGAGCCTCAGTCTCACTACAGTAGGGCTTGGCTGCCATTAGGAGACCACAAGACCGAAGTCCCTCTCAGCCTCTTCACGGTCGCCTCCAGTCTTTTCTTCCAACATTCAGCCCTTTGTGTTGGTTCCCATGGTTACCCCTTCCCCACTAGCAGCTGGAATGTGTGGTGTGAGGAGGCTGTCTCCCCTACAGGGCCAGGTCTGGCTAGGGCGGAGGCCAGCGATCCACAGCTGGATTCGTGAAGTGGGGTCACAGTCCAGTACCTCCCCTTTGTCCTGGATTCTGTACTTTTCCTAGGTTTGACATGTCAGGGTTGCAGCGGGAGGAGACCTGTGGGCTGACAGACAGCTCCCAGGATATTTCCTGCTCCAGCCTGACCTGGCTCGACTGTCACTCCCTGTGTTCTGCCCAGCCAATCTAATGATCACTGGCTTCCCTGCCTGCTCTCCTGTGGACTTTTGTAGTCTGTTTAGTTGATACTGAAGAGAGCAGACCTGGTATCAAAGGCAGGTCCAGGCAGGTCCCAGAACCCCAGAAGTGTGGTGGTCACAGATAGGAACAGAACTAGCTCAGAGTTTGTCCCTGAGCTTTCTCAGAACACTGGAAGCTTCTTCAGTCTCTCCTCATTTGGCACCATTTGTGTCTTTGGGCGGAGTTAAGCTGCTGGGGGTGAGGGATGGGAAGAAAGTCAGAAATCACCCACATCAGCTCTGCCAGAGGAATCCACAGGCTCTTCTAGGACAGTGGGTCTCAACCTTCCTAATGCTGCGACCCTTTAATACAGTTCCTCATGCTGTGGTGACCTCCCAAGCATATAATTATTTCATTGCTACTTCATAACTGTAATTTTGCTACTGTAATGATTCATAAGATAAATATCTGAATGCAGGATATCTGATATGCAACCTCTGTGACCTCTGGGGTCATTTGACCCCCAAAGGGGTTGCGACCCATGGGTTAAGAACTACTGATGTAGCATAGGACACTGTTTTTTAGAGAACTTTCTACCCAATAGGTACCTAAGGAAGCCTATAGGGCAGTGGCCCAGTGGGGAAAGGTAGTTAAGGCATCCTGTAACACTCCCTAGATCATTGCAAAGATGAAATTTGCTAGGTAAAAAGACTTTGTAGAGTATACAGCAGCACACAGGTACCATCTGTAATTATTTTCAAATGGTACTTCGAGAATGCTGGGCCAGACGGAGGGCACAGAGTCATTTGTCCTGTGTATTATATGGGCCAAATGTCCCTTATTAGAAATGACCTGGGTAGGGAAGAGGGGCTGGAGAGTTGGCTCAGCTGCACCTGACTGCTCTACCAGAGGTCCTGAGTTCAATTCCCAGCAACCACACGGTAGCTTGCAAGCATTTGTGATGGGATCCGATGCCCTCTTCTGGTGTGTCTGAAGAAATCGACAGTGTATTCACATACATAAAACGAATAAATCTTTAAAAAAAAAAAAAAAAAAAAAAAAAGAAATGACTGGGGGTTGAACATTCTTCCACATAACTAAAGCTTCAGCTGGGGAGAGAAGCGTCCCAGGAGAGGACCGGCTAAACAGCAAGGTAGGAAACCTTCAGGCTTGATATTTTCAGATGTTGAGTTAGTGCAGAATGCTTATTTCCCATCTTAAAAAGCAAACGAATCTTGGAAACAGACACATTTGGCATGGGCTTAAAAACAGTGCATGCGAGCTCCTTCCTAAAACCAAGTAATCCTCTTGGGCAGAGTGAGGATTAGGCTCTGTCGCAAACAAGCCGGTGAGTTCAGCTTTGCTAAGATTCCATGGCTGATGCTGAATTTAGCAAGGGGTCTATCTCCTCAGTGAACGGCAATCTTCATTTAGGTTTTTAATTTTTTATTTTTTTATATGTATGTGTTTATGTGTATGTGTGTACACCGTATGTGTACAGGAGATCTTGGAAGTCAGAGCATTGGATTTCTTGGAATTGGAGTTAACGCAGTCTATGAGCCAGGTGCTTGGAATCAAACCGGGTCCTCTACAAAAGCAGTCTGCTCTCTTAACCTCTGAGCCATCTTCCTTCCAGCCCCTCTATTTATATTTTTAACGTCCACCTCACTCCTTTAGGAAAGCCTAGGGTTGGGACACCTTCTTTGCTTATAGACAGGATGAAGAAAGCTTGGCTCCTATAAACTGCACTGGGACCCCAGGGTCCTTCTAGAGCCCTGACCCCTCTACCTTACTCTCCTGCAGGAGAAGGAGGATCTCCCCCAGAGTTTGAGGCAGGATGCACTTGATGGAAAACCCCAAATCCTTATGTCTCTAAATGGTCATGAATGCGTACCCACTGGTTCATCCTTCCTGAAGCCTGGGACTGGAGCTGTGACCTCTGGATTTAACTCCTCCAAGCTAAATCTGCCGCCTTGACCTTGACAGTTTCCTCTCACCACTGTACCCTCTGCTCACTTCCTCAGCCCGTATAGTTCAGTAGATCACCAGTCCTTTGCTGCCCAACACGTCCTTATCACTTGGGTTATTTATGGCTCTCCAAATGCATCAGGCATTCCTAGTTTCCTCACTCCAGTATCTTAGCCCTGCATGGAGAATGCCCACATTCGTCTGTCTTAAGTAGACCCTGCTGACTGACTGCTAGTAGCTTCCATCCTCTAGCAGTAACCATGGCTCAGGTAGATGTACCCCACTTGTTCTTATACAAAGTTCCGAGGCTCAGAGAACAATGGCCAGGACTGAGCAGAGCCCAAACCAGAACATACATCTTCTGGCTCCAAATCGTGTTATCTTTTCACAGAGACTGGGAAGTCTGGAAACCGTAAACTCCTGCATGTGAAGTGCTCAGTGTGAATTGGCGTCGTGCTGCAGACGTTGTTTGATCAGGATTTGTCAAGCATGCCCCTTTCCCAGTTACATTCATGAACTATCAAGAGGAACCCTCGGGCTCATCCATAGCAACCTCATACTCATGGCAAGACAGCTCAGAACACTCAGTCAACCTAGGCAAGTCTGGTGGCCCATTCAACGCCAGGGATCCACCTGTCTCTGCCTCCCCCTGCTGGGATGACAGATAGGGGTGCAGCACCGGGGTTTCCCATGAGTGTTGGTGATATGTACTCAGATCCTTATGCTCACACTGTAGGCATTACCAACTGAGCCATCTTCCCAGCCCAGAGAGAGAATTTCTATTAGATAAATATTTACTGGGTTTTATCTCTAGGAAGAGAACAATAACTGGCCCAAAAAAAAAAAAAAAAAAGAGAAGCCCAAATAGGACCAAGAGTATCACATGGTGGTTAAGAGAGTAGACCTTGCCATCAGCCAGCTTCCAATTCTTTTCCTGTCAGGGCTCAGACAACAACCTTTGCTTCTCTTTGTCTTTGTTTTCTCATCTGTGACGTAAGGAGGGATAGCATAAAGACAGCCGTCTTGTCTTGAAGAGTGGTTGTGAATACTCTAAGATGGATAGTAGTGTCCAGCTTGGCTCAAAGTACTCTGTAAAGTAATTATATCCTCTGCAATAGCTGCTCTGCCACCTGCTCTCCCTATGACTGGTAGAAGCAAGCATGTACATAGACAGGGATGAATGAAGAGGAAAGGGCTTGACCACAGTATCCTGTACTCTGTTCTTGAGAGTACTGGGCTGTCTTGTCACGTGTATGAGGGTTTACTAGTGTGTAATTGGACATTATTAGCATAGAGGGGTCTTATCTGTTTGCCTCCACTGCAGGTATAATGCCTGATTCAGTGTACATTCCATGGTTGGCCCTTAGTGTCTATTAGTCGAGTGGATGGTTGGGCTGGGTATAGAAGTGGCCAGGCTCTGGTTCTCAGGATGGCCCAGCTATCTCAGTACACATTGAATCGTTTTCAGCAGTGTGCCTAGTGTTAGGAAGTATTCTAGGGGCAGAAATGCAACTCAAGTGCTGTGGGTAGCAGTGAGGGAGCGCCTCTGGTGCTGGCCCTATTGGTCCAGCTGTAGGGACAGTTGGCCTTGGGAGAGAGGAGTCCCATTTGAATTTCGGTATCATTACCTTTTCTCCTGGAGCATTCCCTGCAGAGAAACTTTGGGTATCAAATGCTTGCCACCCCTTTTCACAGAACTTTTAGAGGTGTAGAGTTTAAAGGCAGTCTAAGTTACAGAGATTCAGAGTTTAAATGCATGGAAATTGGAGCCAAGGACACTGCCGTGCCAGCCGTATAGCTAACAAGTTGTGATCTTGAGCAAGATATCTGTCCCCCTGTAATATTCCTAAGTGGGGATAAATAATTCCTGCTGTATGTGACTTTTAGGCTTTTTGAGGGCCCAGCAGAAGTTTTGGGAAAGCCCTTCCTGCGCCGAACCTGATGTTAACATAGGAATCAGTTTGCTGTAGAGATGTGTGTGTGTGTTGCCAATGACTGGCGGAGAGCAAAGGTTGGAGAAGGATAGACCTTCACTGAACTTTCTCAGGAGGCATTCACCTCCCCACAGTCACACTCGTTTCCAGGAACCCTACTTCATCTCCAAGTATTTTCAGTGGTCACTGGAGCTTCTAATGTCTGTGTCCCCCACAGCATGCCGTAGGGAACTGGCAGAAGCCTGAGAAAGTGAGCTCCAGTAAGAGGTCTACAACCCTTGAGGGCATCCCCTTGAAGGACTTAGTGGGACCACAGCCCTTCCTTCCTGCCCCTAAGCTGATGCATTTCTACAGTGCCACGTGTTCCTGTCATGGCTTCTACAGTAGACCCAAGCAACAGGGCCAAGCAATCATGCTCCAGAACTGTGAGCTAAAATAAAGCCTTTTAAAAAATGGATTGATTCCTTCACACTCAATGCCAGAAAGCTAACACACCGTGTGCCTGATACACGTGAGTCTCAAGAAGTAAACATTTATTGACAGGGATTATTTGAAGTTCATCGTACATATCAAATCTATTTATAACTATATTTCAGTTCAGTGGCTGTTATAATCCCTATTTTGTAGGGGAGGAAACTAAACCACAAAGTTAAGTGTCCTACCCAAGGTCAAAGACCTACTAGGCAATAGATTTAGATTGAGAATTCAAGGTGTTGACTCTGGAATCCCTGTTGTCCATACACATATGAGAACCCCACTTTTCTCAGGGTTGTTTCAAGTCCTCAGCTCTGAGCATTTGAAGCTACAAATGACAGACCTTAGCAGAGGTCTCATTAATTTAATTGAAAGCCCCTGATTCAGGGCCCTTTGGTTGTTTAAGCCCTTACTTAAGGCTAGGTATGCCAGAGGGCTTGCAGAGTAGAAAGACTGAAGTCATGGGCTGGAGAGATGACTCAGTGGGTAAAGGTGCCTGTTGCCAAGCTTGACGATGACATGAGTTCAAATCCCAGGACCCACCCTGTAGAAGGAGATAATGGACTCCCACAACCGCCCTCTAAATTCAGCACATGCACATGTGTGTACACAACACACACCGTGGCACACATGAATGCGCACATACACACAAAAATAACTTCGAAAAAGAAAGATTGAAGTAGGTTAATACTTTTAGGAAGCTAAAAGATTAAGCTAGTCATACCCTGCCCCCCGTGCCGTGTTTCCTGTCCCCATGCTTATACAAGGCTGACATCTAGAAATGGGAAAGCTATTAGATTAAGAAAGAAACAGAAATATATTAAGTGCCAACAATACAGATTATAGGCACGGGTCCATGTGACATGTTTTGGAACTGTAAGAGACAGCAGGCAGCCAGAGCAGGTGCAAGTGGACCCAGGCCTGAGATGTATAAAGACCATCAAACCAAGGCTGAGGGATTGTGTGTGGCTCTCTCATCACTAGCCAAGCCGTGGGAACAGGGTGAGTGAGCAGCAAGACAAGGCGCTTTTAAGAGTATGTCAGCCTGTGATTAAAAGTACTGGATAGGCTATGGCCAGCATACAGTCAGAGGTGATGCAGACCGATTGCAAGGGACGATTAGAAAAGCAAAAAAAAAGGAGAGTAATGAAGAGTCAGGGACTCAGAAGGTTAAGCCTCAATCGATAAGTAGCCAAGGGTCAGCATTAAGAGCAAAGGGGCCTTCGGAAAAAGGACAGTGCATTGAGAATGTCTGGAGAACCTTTGACCCATGGTCACATTGTCAGCAGCCAGAAATTGAAGAGTAGCCATGTTTAAAAGCAGAAGTCTGTGAAGGCCAGAAGGTCTTTTTATTTTTCATTATTATTTTTGTTATTTTCTATTTATGTTATGAGTACACTATAGCTGTCTTCAGACACCCCAGAAGCGGGCATCAGATCTCATTACAGATGGTTGTGAGCCACCATGTGATTGCTGGGAATTGAACTCAGGACCTCTGGAAGAGCAGACAGTGCTCTTAACTGCTGAGCCATCTCTCCAGGCCCCCAGAAGCTCTTAAAACATCTTCAGGCACCAAAGAGTCCAGGCCCTGGCAGCCTCCTGGAGACTCGGAGAGGGGAAGAAGGGGAGTCCTAGGGAACTGACTGCAATGACTTGAGAACTTGCTAGCCCAAGACAAAAGGCAGATGGTCAGCCAGAGAGGCGTGGAAGACATGGGACAGGAGGAGAAGCAAAAGGTGACTTGAGGCACCAAGAATGTGGCTTTTAATTAGGAGGGCAAACTGTCACGAAACAAGCATGCGTGTACACACAGGAAATCCTCTGGGCTCTGAGGACAGATTTAGCCTCTCATAAGCATACATTGCTGTGGTGGTTTGAATATGTTTGGCCCGTGGGAAATGGCACTATTAGGAGGTGTGGCCTTGTTAGAGGAAGGGTGTCAGTGTGGAGGCAGGGCTTTCGAGGTCTCGTGTGTGTGTGTGTGTGTGTGTGTGTGTGTGTGCGTGTGCGTGGTGTGTGTGTGTGTGTGCGCGCACGCACGTGCCTTTGGATTAAGATGTAAGAACACTCTCATCTCAGCTCCTTCTCCAGCACGGTATTGGCCTGGATGCTGCCATGATGATAATGGACTGAACCTCTGAAACTCTAAGCCAGCCACAATGAAATGTTCTTTAA
The DNA here is from genome assembly GCA_028551405.1 of Uromys caudimaculatus. Taxonomy (NCBI): domain Eukaryota; kingdom Metazoa; phylum Chordata; class Mammalia; order Rodentia; family Muridae; genus Uromys; species Uromys caudimaculatus. The sequence goes on from CM052712.1 coordinate 75,964,230, forward strand.
TAATAGTTGCTTTATAATAGTTGCATTGTGTCTCTTCACAGCAATGCAACCCTAACTAAGACAACTGCCCACTTAATTACTAAAATCCTTCTGGTCGCTTCCAAGCAAAGACTAAGGCCTGCCAACCAAGTGTCAAAGGTCTTGGCCACAGTTTTCAGCAGTGCCACTGCTTTCTCAAGGAAGCCTGCACCAAAAGCTAGGGCTCATGGCCTGAGCAGAAAGCGACAGGAAAGGAGGAGCCCGCCCTTTTAGCATGTTGTGAACAATCAATGTCTTGGAAAGTTTAAGGCCCAGAGCCTCATTTGGGAAGTGTTAGATACAATGTATCGAAAAGGGCTTCCTAATCACATGCTGATCTTAGGTTGTGCTGTTCAAAAGACCGCAGTACGGGGAAAGCCAGGTGGGAACTCTGACTTGCTGAGCACACTGCTTGCAAAAGGCAGACAGTACAAGCGAGCAGTTCCGTGCAGCGATAAGAGAAAGCCGGGTACTGGGAAGGAGAATGTTTATATCAGATAAGGCAGCCCAGAAAGGCTGGGGTTTGACATGGAACCTGAAGGCTAAGGAATAGCCAGGCAAGAAATGGAAAGAATGTTCCAAGCGAATGGAAAATGAGTTAAGGAGTTTAGTGGGTTTGGGGAAGCTTCTGAGATCTGGGCAAGGTGAGGGCCTGATGAGGTTGGAAAGGTCGAAGGACGGAAGCTAAGGAACACTTGCCTCAAGTGTAATAGAAATTAGGAGACAGCACGGCCTGCTCCCTTTAGAGCTTGTGTTGGCTGCTGCAGACACTAGATTAGAGGGACAGCAGTGGATGGGGAAGAAGTGGCTGCTCTCAACAGGGAAATGGAACCTGTTCGTGTGTTGTAACGTCCGTATCCAGGATTCTTCCCATTTAAGGACAAAACAGAAAAACTAACCTCCGTGTAAGCCAGGAACTAAGAGGACCTGGAGAGGCCGTTTTAATAGGCCCAGGTCCCCGTGTCTTCTCCTTCAGCCTCCACGGTCCTTGTGTAGTTTTTACAGGGTTCAAACAAGCCACGGGAACAGAATGATCCGGAACTTTATCTTGTACTGGCTGAAACTCAGTCCAGAAAGTAGTTAATGGACGCTATTAAAATACCACACAGTAAAGCCGTCATTGAGTGTTCAGGAGTTAGGGATATCAAGAGGCAGAATGTGCCCATCCTAGGAAGCAGAAAGAGTTGGTGGTTGACCTGGATTTCTTGTTTCTTAAGTATGAGGAAGAAAGATGTTACTGCGGCTTACTGTAGTTGTAGATCACAATAACTCTTAGCCCGGCTCACCCTTCTCAAGGTTGGCTTAATTCCTAGTTTATCACCCGAGGTTGTGGTCCTGTGATACTGAGACCGGAGGATGGTAAGAGACAACATAAAAGCAGCCCCCAGAGGTATCTCTTTGGTGTTGCCACACACTAACTCCAGAGCTGGGTCACGTCACAGGTGTGCTGGACACTTAGCAGTACTCCGTCCACTCAACAGACATTACCAGGCTCCATAGTGGAGCCGCTTCTCTTAGTAGCAAAAGAGGAGCCTACAGAAGCAGGCAGGTGGAAATCCTGTGGTCGTCTTCGATGTGCACACCCACGGCACGTGTGCTGCTCTGTGCAGGGAGGCAGGAATAGAGAGAGTGGACTCAACCTGCCTCATCCCTACTGTGCTGGGAAAGGTGTCCTGCGAGAAGTGATATCCAGGCTGAAGCCCGAGGGTGGAGGGACCACACCAACCAGTGGGGAATTGGTCTTCAGGGACAGGGCCCCATAAGGACAGGCAGGTTTACTTCAGTATTTTCACTTGACGCTGTTTCACTGACTCCAAGAGCGTCCACAGGGGCACTCTAAGTAAAAATAATTCTATCTGGTAACTTTAAATTAGTGGGCCTGTCATCACCATGCTCCTGTATGTTAGTAATGCTAAGGCCTACAAACAAAGTGGCATAAACAAAGTTTTTGAAACTGCTGAATTGAAAAGAAAGAAAGAAAGAAAGAAAGAAAGAAAGAAAGAAAGAAAGAAAGAAAGAAGGAAAGAAAGAAAAATTAATTCTCTGGGATTCGGTCCCAAGTGAATGTAATTCTGTGTGTGGTCTGTGCCAAGACACACAACTTTGTCGTCTCGGTGTGTTCTGGAAAATAGGTCTTAAGAAAAAAAAAACCCTCCCTCACTGTCTCTTTCGTAAGGGGTTTTGGTAATAACTCACAACATATGGGAGAAGTATGAACATCCTTTTGTACGAAAGACTCGGGACAGTCCTCCTGAGGCGTGTGGTGCCCATCAGCACTTGCTGGATGAGATCAAAGTGCCTGCAGACTGTCAATTACCATTGTGAGAGCAGAGTAGGCTGCAGTGGGTGGGGAGCCTGCATTCTGGAGACAGACAGAGGCTCACTCTGTAGGTAAGTGGTTTCGTGTAACAGGTAAGACAGGGAAAGACTAAAAGATAATTCTGGGGTGCCGAGTTGACAGGCCTCCCCAAGTTCATTCTAGAACTGTCTTCCACCTACGGTCTCGGTGGCATCCCTTTTCATTAGAACATACGAATTTATAGTTAATGGTCTCCGGCCATTGAAAGTTCTTAAAAGATGAGATGATCCCAAGTGCCCCGTGCTTGTGTCTCTCTTCCGTTGGCTTGTTCTTCCTGCCCAACCATAGCCTGTGACATCCACAGCCGGTGGCTCTCCATCTCTAGGTGTGTCCAGGATGGGGAATGGGAAAAGAAAAAGGCCTGAGCCTCAGCTACTGTTCAGAAAGGGCAGAGCCAACAATTGCGGTTTAAGTAAAAAAAAAAAAAAAAAAAACGAGGAAGTTATTAAATGCCACAAAGGATCCCGGAAAGGCCTGGCTGTGGTTGGTTTTCTCCAGTAGAGGGGGAACACTAAGATCTAGGGGAGACCTGGAAAGGAGAAGTGCAGCCCTCTGCCACAGAGGGGATGATGTCAGTGGGTGGCCCTGAAGGGCTCTTTCTTTGGTTTTCTTTACCTTTGTGGAATTACATTTACTTGTGTGAGAGAGAACGAAGAACACCTTGCAGGAGTTGAGTCTCTCCTCCTAACATCTGTGTCCTGGGAAATAGAACTCAGGGCATCGGGTCCAGCAGCCAGTGCTTCTCCATCTTGGTGGCCGTCGGAGTGTGCCTTCTACATTCAGACAAATCTCCGCTTTAGGGTGTTGAGTGGGGAGACTCCTTTGAGTCTGCTCTGCACCTCAACTTAAGCCAAATGTCCGTCTGATGGGTGCTGCTAGGGTCGTGTGGGAATTTCTAAGTGAGGAGTATGTGAGTTTTGTAAAAGGTTTTGGCCTGTTAGCTCTCACTGGCCAAGGCTCTTCTATCCTCTCCGTATAAATGAGGCCTTTTTAAAGTTGCAGCTACTTTGTGTAGCCACTGAAAGAAGCTCTAAAATGAAGATACTGTAAGACAGAAATGAAAATATAGGGTTAATACACCCATCCCATGTGTGGACAGTAAGTCACAATCCATATTTATTTTCTAGAACTTCTGGAATGGCTCTATGACAGGTGTGATAATAGTGTTAATTTACTGTGCCCTGGGCTCTGTTCTGATTCATTTACCTGTGTTATAGAAGTATCTTAACACTTCTATAACAAAAGAGTGGCTCCTTTGCACTCACTTTATAGATGACAGAGCAGAGGGCGTGTGTTGAAGGTGACGTCACCCATGATCACAACTCCTTCTCCAGAGCGAGTTTTCAGCCCTTGTGCACAGCCCTTACTCTGCTTTTCCTACAGCCTGAGAACCTCAGGCCCACTATCAGTGTCACGAGTAAGATAATTGCAACCAAGTCCTAAACTTCAAATTTAGAATTACACCGAACATGTAGAAGGAGGTGGGGCCACATAGATACAACTAAGTATAGTTATATCCCTTTTTTTTTTTTTTTTTTTTGTTACTATCTCGAAATACCTGAGGCAGGCTAGCTTGCTAAGGAAAAAAGAGATTCATTAGGCCCACAGTTCTGGGGGCTGAATGTCCTAATGGGACAGACAGGCTTCTTGGCTTGGTTTTCGGTGAGAGCCCTAGGGGCAGTACCATATCCTGCCAGATTGCATCGTGGCTGGGAGCGCAGACCAAGAACAAAACCGGAAGGTAGATAATGATTTGAGGGCCAAGTTCATGTATAACTGCCCACTTTTCCAAGGGCAGGGCTATGAATGCCCCTCCCATGTGATACCACCTCTTAAAGGTTCTGCCACTCCACAGAGTCCATGAGTCCTTGGGAGGCACCTTTAGGACCTATCTACCCCTATGACAAAGGTAAAGAGAAACACTACGCCTTAAGAATAAAAAATCCCAGCTGAGCCCACCAAGCGAGCCCCAGAGCACCTCCTCAGGACCCTTGGGTAAAAAGAGCTCTTTTCATTTGTCTTAGGGTTTGAGAAAGAACGTTCTTTGACTTCATTCTGTGTTCTAAGAAATAGGAGACCAGATGGGCAGACCTAACCTTGACAGCTGCTTGATAATCCTCCCCTTTCGGCCAAGGCAGCCTCACCATGCCTCTCATAGGTCCAGCAGTTGGGTCTCAGAGGCTTAGAAAAACCCTTGAAGACAAACTGCAAATACCACGGGAGGGTGACAAAAGCCACTCGTGGGGGAGGGGTGGCAAGATGGCTCAGAGGGTAAAGTGCTTGCTGCCCAAGCCCGACAACCTGAGTTTGGTCCCAGGAATCCATTCAAAAGGCCAGATGCAGGGGTGCATGTCTGTAACCCCATCATTCCTGTGTGGCAGGAGAGTCCCCTGGACTAGCTACCCTGGAACACAGAAAGACACAGCACAGAGACTGCAGCAGCCAGGTAGAGGAGGAGAGCTGACTCACCAAAGTTGTCCTTTGACCCACAGGTGTGCCATGGCATGCACACACCCTTGTTCACGTTTATACACCACACAATAATACTATAAAATAAAACCTTAAAACCACTTCAGAGCTCGAAGCAGGGCCAGGGATAAAGGGTAACATCACGGGTGTTCAGAAATCCTAGACCCGAGCTTCTCCTGAGGAGAAAGATGCCCTTTCCCGTGGCAGCAGACACTGGCAATGCGGGGCTTAAACCTTTTCCCTGACTCCTGGGAGTATGGAGGAGAGTCGTAGGGGTGGTGTTTGGGCCTGCAGATAGGAGGCTGGATCGGAATGGATGCACAAAAGGCCTTCCAACATGACCAAATCTAAATAAGCTGAAATAGCTGCAGCCCAAGAATCGCCGTGGGTTGCTCCCAAGCCGCCACTCACCGAACAGAACAGCGTAGAGGCTGTTGCTTCTGAAGACTGCGCCCTCACATCAAAGCCGAGAAATAGAAACCACGGCCTAGTTTCAGGGAAATAGTGTAATGGCATGGATCGGTGAGTTCAGTTTCCAGAGTCCTAACAGTTAATGTGGCTGAGGTATGGCTTAGTGGTGGAGCACTTGTCCAGTGCTCACAGAGCCCTGGCTTCAACCAGGGACTGCAGTTCTGGGGCCTCATGCATGCTAGGTGAGTGTGCTACCTCTGAACTATATCCGAAGTCCTAGGACTGTAAAAAAAAAAAAATATATATATATATATATATATATATATATATATTATGATGTATAAAAATATATTCTTAATTAGCCACAAAACCATACGCAGGTATGCAGTCAGGGTAGACGCCCTCTGTAGATTTGCTGTCTTTAGGACAGAGCTTGGGTGTGCAGACCGAGTCCTGCTCAGCTCAGCTGTTGGCTCTGACTCCAGTTTCCACTTTCCAGTGAGATTCACTTGCGCTCCCTGCTCTAAAGCCCCGTCATGCTCAGCTGTTGGTTTTCTTGTTTTTCAGAGATGTGTGTGCGGCCCCGGGCCATGCAGATCCTGGTACCTCTAACTCCCTCAGCTCAGAGCTGCTCACCTGCAGTCCCCAGCACCGGAAAGCAACATGGTCAGGAGGGGTAAAACTTCGGCTAAAGCAGAGGTAGGAGACTTGGAGGTTAATGCCGGAACAGTGTGGAAGAAAAGACTGGTCCACCCTCGGGAGAGGGCACGGGGGGGGGGGGGGGGCGGGGGCGCAGAGATGGTTAGAGGCCTGGGCTGGCAGAAGAGGGAAAGGGCTCAACAAGGAGGTCACATAAATTAAAGTTCAGAAGGATGTTGAAGTTACACCTGGTTCTTTCTCCTAGCCCCAAGCTCCCAGACGTAAGACTCAGGCTCAGAATATATTTACAAATACCTTGGCCATGTAGCGAGGCTCTCCTCTGACTAGATCATGACTAAAATACCCCACTCATTTTATCTCCATTCTGCCATGTGGCTGGTTACCTGTGCTCAGGTACCACGTGTCCATCTCCTCACATTTTCCTGCCTTCCATAGACCACAGGCTTTTCAAGGAACAAATGATGCATCTATACAATACAAAAGATACTCTTCCTACAGAAGGAATCTTGTTTGTTTTAGGCCTGGATATTAAACCCACAGTCTTGAAAGATACCATCATGCTATTAGGCATTAAAACTTTGAATTTTGAACTGATAGGTATAGTGGCATATGCCTTTAATTCCAGTATTCAGAAGGCAGAGGTGGGTGAATCTCTCTAAGAGTTGAAGGCTAGCCTAGTCTACATAGCGAGTTGTAGGCTAGACAGGGTTACATAGTAAGACCCTGTCTTTAAAGAGAAGGAGGGAAGAAGGAAGCAAGAGAAGAAGGGAAGGAGGGAGGAAGAGAGAGAGAGAGAGAGAGAAATTGGATCTGTGCTAACCTAGATTTGCCTGTTTGGATTTTCCATGTTTAAGATACACAAATATTAGCCAGGCAGTGGTGGTGCGCGCCTTTAATCCCAGCACTTGGGAGGCAGAGGCAGGTGGATTTCTGAGTTCGAGGCCAGCCTGGTCTACAGAGTGAGTTCCAGGACAACCAGGGCTACACAGAAAAGCCCTGTCTCAAAAAAAAAAAAAAAAAAAAAACCCACAACAACAACAAAAAAAGATACACAAATACACATTAAATTATCTGTTATACTTTATGTACTGAAACAATAGTTGTAGTTGATATTTATATTAGGATTCATTACATTCCATTTTAAGAAAGATACTCAAAAGTAATTTGAACATGCCAGAGGGCCAGAGAAGCCAGCTGCCTGGTGAGTGGGGTAGGCTGGGCACAGGCCGAGCTTCTCAGAACCTTCGGACAGGCTTGCTCCTGCAACAGGTGCAGACAGAAGTCCCAAGGCCATTGCTGCTCCCTTTGGTCACCTCGTATCCTCATGGTGCAGAGACTCCAACCCAAGTCCTCTGCTGGACTGTGTAGGCAAACCTTGTGGCACTGGCAGAGCCCTGGGGTCAGGAAGTGGCCATTCACTGGGACGGCTGCTCTAACCTGGGAAGAAAATGGTCAAGATCCTGAACCAAGTTGGTGTTCACAAAGCAAGAAATGGGACGGATCCCAGAAAGATGAAGGGGACAGAACAAAGAGCAGATGGGAAAGGAGAGGACAGTTGGCTTCCAGGGACACTGCTGTGGGGGCTTAGAGAGATCGGTAGGGCGCTTGGCCAACCCCGGGAGAGCTCAAAGAGCAGGGACCGCCTGCTGGTTAAGAGTTGGAATTCAGGCTGGGTGTGGTGCACATGCCTTTAATCCCAGTAGCCAGCAGGGCAGAGGCAGGTGGGTATCTGAGTGTCCTGGCTCTCGGGCTCCAGAGGCAACGGTAGAGCAGTCACGCCGCTGTCCTCTGGCCTCCAGGTTTGTACGTATGCACACACACATGAAAACAACTCAAGCACTCAGCCACGCACAGAGCAATCCTTGCAAAGTCGAATGAAGCAAAGAGACTTAAAATATATCCATTTGGTAGCCCAACCATAAATAAACCATTCCTAAAGCTATCCGGGGATGCTGGCACGCCTGTCACCCTAGCTCCTTGGGAAGTCTAAAATGAGAGCCTATCTTGTTCCCAGGAGTTCAAACTGGCAACACAGCAAGCTCCTTTCTCACAGAGGCAAGGAAACGAATAGAAAGTTAGTCAGAGTTACCACATCAGCACAGTCAGCAGTGCTGTCTGTACGGAGGGAGGGTGGACAGGACCAGGTGGACAGATAATCTCCTCCTTAAAAGTCATGACCTTGGGGCTGGTAAGCACTGACTGCTCTTCCAGAGGTCCCGAGTTCAATTCCCAGCAACCATAAGGTAGCTCATGACCATCTATAATTTATTAAGGGCATCTGTTGCCCTCTTCTGGCAATCAGGTGTACCTGCAGCAGAGCACTCATACATTCAATCAATCAATCAAACAAACAAACACATGGAAGCATTAAAAATAAAAGTCGTGAGCTTTGAGTGGGAGACAGAGCTCATTTGGTAGGGTGCTTGTTTGACATGATGAAGCCTGGGTTTCATCCCTAGCATCATATAAACTGAGCAGCACAGTGGTGTCTTAAATCCCAGCTCTGAGGAGGCACAGGCAGGAGGATAGAAGTTCAGAAGCATGCTCAGCTCCACAGAGAATTCGAGGCCAGCCTGGGACACAGTAGCACCTACTTTCAAGAAAATCTGTCTGTAGCTCGTTTCGGTGTTGCATATATCACTACTGTTCCCCTGGGGTCTCCCTCTGTGTGCTTGGATTTTATAATGCGTGTGCTTTGTCTCCTCAACTCTAGTTATAAGACTTTGTGGTCATCTACTTCCTAATTCTTTCCTGGCCTCCAAGGTCGCCCAACTGTGTCAGTTGTTGTGAGAGAGTGCGTGCCAAAGCAGCTTAGGGAAGAAAAGCTTGAGGTGCAGTCCACCATGGGGGAAGGTAGCAGTGAGGGCGCTGTAACTATGGCGGTGGTGGTGGGAGTGGGAGGCAGCCATTCACGCTGCCCCTGTTCTCGCTGCCCCTGTCCTCACCGCCCCTGTTCATGCTGCCCCCCTTTTTTATGCATTTTAAAAAGCAGTCTTGAATCCCACCCAGTTTGGTGTAACCCATACTCAGGGTAAGCCCTCCGTTCTTAGTTGGACCTCTCTGGAACCGTCCTCACAGATATGCCCAGAGAGGTGTGTCTGTCTCCCAGGTGATTGCACACCCAGACTGACCAGGAGGAGGACTGAACTTCAATATCAGAGTGGCTCTTATCCAGCTACACTCAGACCCCAGCTTTTGATTGCTTTAACTTTTACAGCAGACCTTATGAAAAGAAGCCATTTTCTCCCCCGTTAGCCTTTTCTGTTTAGAAATGCTACTTTACAGTTTACAGTTTCCACATGTCCTTTGCCGTCTTGATTTCTGACACTTTCTTAATCTTTTCTTGGCTTTTGTGACTCTGGCATTTTTAAAAAATTTTTTTTTCTTTTGGGGAACACAGCACTGTGTTCTGAGCCTGTATGGGTTCTGAGCCTGTGTGTTCTGAGCCTGTGTGGGTTGGTTCTGTCCTTTCACTACAGGGTCCTGAGATCAAAGCCAGGTTGCCAGTCTTGGCCGCATGCTCCCTGACCCACTGTGCCATTTTGCCAGCACGAGACTATTGCCTGTGCACCGCAGTCCATGGTGCTAGACTGTTGCTGTTTAGTTTTACTGAGGACTAAAGCGTGGATCCTGCATGTTTGCCAAATGCTTCCCCCAAGAGCTACATCCTCCAGCAGTGACCTCCATATTTTTAAGGCAGGTGGCCAGCTGCTTTACAGAATGCCTTTGGTGTAGAAGTGTCTGTTGCTTTCTCACAGTGAAGCTGGGGCTCAGGCATTTCTGGCAATACCACTCAAATGATAAGTGTCTTTCCTAGGAGCTGCAGGGCAGCTGTAGCTGTGGCATCGGGGGCCACGTGAGGCTGACATCTCATTACAGCTGATAGTAACTTTGGTGACTTGGTTATGGTGAGGTTCCCTCGTCTCTCCACCGTGAGGGGCACCGTTTGCCTCTTTGCAGTTTATAATTGCACTGGAGAGTAACTTGAGGCCACATGTACTACCCTGCTTGTCTTCAGACCTTCTTTTTACTGTCTTTAAAGCCTGCTGATATCACCTCTGACAACTGGAATGTTCTAGAAGCTACTCCATATTTCTTTCATTCCTTGTACATTTATTCATCAGAATTCTTCTGTGGGAAGCACTGTTATTTTCCTCTCTCATCTCTTTATCCAGTGATTGATTTATGTCAGTGAGGACTTCATATTTGTAGTCATCCCACCCTTCTGTTATTTCTGTTGTTGCTTCAGATTGTCTCAGTCTTGGTGGTTAGGATCTGGTCTAAATCCTACTCTGAAACATATAAATGGGTGAAGTACTAGTATTTCACTCCTACTGGTACAGAAAGCAAGTATCGATGTACTTGTCTGTGGAGTCAAGTAAGAGTTGAGGCAGGAGGTTGGTGGTGAGTGCGTCCCCGAGGCCCGTACTGGGATTTCGAAGATCTAGGGTCACCTCATGGACCAAGTACAAGAGATCAGAATTCTTCCTAGCTGCTTCTTCATTTAGCAGTCCAGCCTCCCTGCCCCCAGTGTGCAGCAGTAATCCTAGCCCTTTGGCAGCTGACGCTTCCCCAAGCCACATGAGACCCTGTTGCAGGGTGAGAGACAGCAGAGTACTTCGCCTTGGTTTGTTTGAAATAGGGTCTTGGTATGTATCCTAGGCCAACTTACAACTTTTGATCCCCCTGCCTCTGCTGTGATTTTGAGTGTGAACCACCACACCCAGTGGGAGGAAGAGAGAATCCTTATGATCTGACCTGTCTTGGCAGAAAAAAAAAATCTGTGGAGTTTTGGATCAGGGTAGTTGGTAATGAGTCGGTAATGGGGACCAGTTATGCTAGCTTACAAATCGAGAATTTTCTACTCCAGTGCCTGCTTCTCGGTCCTTCTCTTATCAGTCGCCAACATCCTTAGAATAACTTGTCCGTGATCACACAGTCTCTTCTCTGTGAGGTTAAGGTGAAAGGATGACCTGCTCAGAGTCAGCTCTTCCATCGGGCTCCGGTGCCATGCTTCTGGCACTTCCTCTCAGCGGGGAATTCAGTCCCCAGCTGCATCCTGCCCGCTCTCCAGATAATGTCTCAGAGAGGCCCCGTGAGACCGCTGATGCTTCAAAAGCTGAGGCAGTGAGTACTCGGAGTTCACAAACGGTGGGAGGAGGCTTCCTGCTTTTACTTTTGATGCATCCTCCAGGACAGGTTTCCCTGGCTTCCCTCCTCCTGCTGCCTGGCATTTCAAAGCGATGTGCTGGCTTTTCCCAGGAAAAGTACTAAGGGCCACCCTTTCTTCTTGGTCCATTTACAAAGGTGACTGAGGGGCGGAGTCCCTCCCACTTGCTCTGAGCTCAGGCGGTTCCTGCCCTTTAACTGCAAGCTCACCTGCCGAGGAAGGGAATCGCTGGGGAGCCCCGCCTCCGTGGGTGGAGCCTAAGCCGAGGGTGACTTCGCTCTCTGCCCTGCTCCTGGGTACGGTACCAGAAGGGGGTTGCTCTATGGGATGTTTCTGTTTGCTCAGGGTAAGTGAAAACTGTTGGAATGAGATTCAGGGGCTTTTATTGTAGGGCTCTAACTCCAGAACCTTTTTCTGATGTCTTTTTCATAGTGTGTTCTATCTGGGTTTTGTTTTCTTTTCTTGCCTTTTTTTTTTTCACTTTTGTTTTTGTTGTTCTTTGGTTGGTTGGGCTGTTTAGGATTTTTTTTTGTTTGTGTGTTTTTGTTTTTGTTTGTTTATTCTTGTGTTGTCGTTCTCCTGAGACAAGTTCTCACTTTGTAGCCCAGGTTGGCCTGGAACTCACTATGTAGTCTGGGTGCCCTCAGACTCACCATAATCGTCCTACTTTCTAGCTTCCCAAGAATATGTATTTTTAAAGAAAAATAAGCAACTACACATTAAGTTTCAGCCTAGTTAAAATGCCCTACACGGTCCAGTATGCCGTCAATGCTTCTGTCTGGGAATTTCCAGCTGCTCTGTGCTGTCTATAGGTAGGGCTACCCAGTTTCTCATGGCTTATCTGCCTAGTCTGCTTTTTTATCTCATTCAAATCAGTCAGTGCTCTCTGCTCCTCCTTCCGGTTCCCACTGCAGCTCCTGGTGAACTTTCAGAACTGTGCTCCCAGGAGGAGGGACTGGGCCAGACCAGTTCCAAGTCCTCCCAGTGCTCCATTGCCAACCTGTGCAGAAAGTAAAGGAAGTTTTCAAATCTCTTTTGCCTTGGCTCGTCCCTTCTCTGATGTTCTTTTTATTCAGAGGAGTTTCTGGCCTGCATAGCTTTTGTCTTTTCTGATGACAATTCCTGCCTATCTGAAAGTGAGGGTGTGTGTGTGTGTGTGTGTGTGTGTGTGTGTTTTGGTTTGGTTTTTTTTTTTTTTTTTTTTACTTCTCACAAGAAAGGCCTTACTGTGTAGTGCAGGATGGTCCTCATATCCTCCTCCCTGAGGGCTGACATTGTGTGTGCCATCACACCTGCCTTCTACTTCATGGACTTGCACGTAACCCAGGCTGGCCTCAAACTCAAACTCTCTGTGTAGCCAGAGGATAACCACACTCCTGCTTCTTCTGCCCCCGTCCCCCAAGTGCTGGGATTACAGTAGTGTGCCCCCATGCCTGGCTTCTCCTCAACTCCTGTGAAGATGCTCTACATGGCATAGAATTCTAGGCTGGTTAAGTTTTTCTCTGAACTCTGTTTTTTACAATTTTTTGTTTTGTGTATAGAGCATACAGGATAATGGTATTAATTCGAGCATTGTCTTCCTTTCCTTTCTTTCGGCAGGGTTTCTCTGTGTACCCCTGGCTGTCCAGGAGCCAGGAGCTCATTCTGTAGACTAGGCTGGCCTCAAACTCACAGAGATCTGTCTGACTCTACCTCCCGAGTGCTGGCATTAAAGGCATCCCACCACCTCCTGTGTAATCCGCCATGTCATACGTATCTGTCATCATACTTTGGCTCACAGACCCCCCCTCCTACTGCCTTCTCTCTGGACAATCCATACCTCACTCTGCTCCCTTCTGACCTACATGGCTTATGAGGGAGGGTCTTCTGCTCCAATGGGTAAAGTCTGTCCTCTAGGCCCCTGTCAAATGTGCTAATTAAAAAAAATTACTCCTTTCCAGTTTCTTTTTTCACTTGTGTACATTTCAAAGTACATATAATGTCCTTTACGCATATTATCTTCCATTATCCTGTCTCCTTCCCTTAAAGCCCCTCCTGCTTTCAACCTTTTTTATTCATTTGTGGCCCACTGCATTTAATTAGGCGCACCTGCATGAGCATGGATTTGGGGTCATCTTGGTTGACCTTTTTCTTTCTTCAATGGGTTTTCCGTAGTGTGGAGATGCCTGCTTCCTGTGGCCGTTTGACCTGGTCCCACTGTGTTCACTGAGCTCCTGGACTTGTGGTTTGTGCCCTGATGTGTGTTTGGGGAAATTTCTTCCAGTTATAACTTCAAAGATTCCTGGAGTCAGTTCCCTTTTCTTTTTGTACTCTTAAGCTTCCTGCAGTATGGACACTACACCTCCTGTGGACCTCTCAGGCCTTGGATGCTGGGTTCGGCTTTTGGTTTGGTGCCTGGCTCCCCCCACCCCCCACCTTTTCCTCCTTGCTCTTAAGTGTTAAGATGTCCACAGTTTGGAGGTACCTTCTTCAGCCAGGTCCAGCCTGTGTGGAAGCTTCCCTCGCCCCTTAAATACAAAGTAAGGAGAGAGGAAGGGAGGGAACCTCTGAGTATCTTCTTAATTTTAAGGGAAAGATCCAGCCCTCACATTAAGCTTTGAAGTCATCTTTATCCATGAAAGGAAGTGTTGACTGGGCCAGACCTCTGTGCATGACTGCACTCTGGCACCGTTGAGAGCGTGGCCACTTCCTTTCCTTTCCCTTCCCTCACAGACTTTTTGATCCTGCTTTTACCCTTCTACAGTTGTGATTTTAAAGTTCTGTCAGTTACACTTAGTGCGGTGCCTGCCTCTGGGGTGCTTTGGCTCAGGCAGCATGCCGTGGCAAAGAACAGGTGAATGGAGTTGTCTGGGCGATGTCCTAGGGCTCTGGCAGACTTGCATATTGATTTTTGTCATGATTGCTATTTGTTGCTGTGCCACATACATGGTAAGAGAGACTCTAAAGTGCGCACATTCAAAACTGCTTTTGATGCCAGAGACCACAGGGCTGGTTTTTCAGGTCTTATCTGGCCTTCTGTCCTCGGAAAGTAACTGAGAGATCACTCTTAATATACTCCTGATGGCAGGTCCTGTGTCAGCTGGCTGTGGTGGTGAAACTCTTCCCTCTTGTAAAGTTTGGTATGGAAAATGTCAGTAGGCAGGGAAAGAGCCAGAGCTGCTGTTCTAGAAGTCTCCTGTTTTTCAGCTGTTCTGCCCTCAGACCTAGACTGTTCTTTTTATTGGGGTTCCAGTTATGTTAAAACTTTATTTTAATGAACAGGGTTTGATTTTTAAAGAACAGATTTGTCTTTTAGAGTGGCATTTACCTTTTTTCTTATCTCTTCAGTTTCTTATTTGTATTCTCTTCTTTTAATGGGGAGACTAATGAAGAGACTGCCTCAGCGCTATGCACTGTGCAACAGATCTACTCCAAAAGGAACTCAGCTTCTTTGGTGTTATGAGTTTGCTATCAGTTTTAGTTAATGGAGCAATGTTCTCCCCCCCACACACACACACAGCTGAACACTTATAAAGCACTGTGTAACATTAATTAGCTTGAATTTGAAATATGTTGGTTGCCATTTGAGTTCTCCAAAGCTTCCAAAGTGATAGTCTCTGGGTTTCCAGCTGGGCTGACAGAGAGGTTTGGGCAGCGTACACAGTAGAGGGGTATGTGTGTGTGTGTGTGTGTGTGTGTGTGTTGAGGGTGGAAGAGCAGGATTGAAATACTGAGAAAGAAAACATTTTGACACCGCTTACTGTTGACTAAGTTAAGAAAAGACATTGCAAATCCCTCTGTTTACTTGTACTGTTTTTATGTGTTAAGTCTATAGACGTGTCTCAGAATGGAGAGTGAGGAGATAGAAACTACGTGGTAGGGAAGAAATGTGTAGACAATTGTGGGTCAGTGTGGTGAAACACAGAACAAGGAAAGGGGATTACCGTTTCTCCTAATTTGTGGTGTTAGTCATCTATCTGTCCGTCTCTTAGCAGGCTTCACTCTCATGATTCAGTCAGCAAAGCCAAAAGTCCCCAGTATACTTTGTGAGATTTAAAGAGAATATCCCCTTCCAGAAAGGACTGTATGCTCCTCTGGGGTCGCATTACCCTGGAAAATATCTTTCTTCCCGCTAACCCATCTCTTGTGTTGTTTTGGTATTTGGGGTAGAATCCAGGGCTTCGGGCATACTGGACAAGCTCTCTACCAGCGGGCCCCACCCTCACACCGTTCTATAGGTTTGTGTTTACATAATGGGATCCTGCGAAAGGATATACAAGAAATTAGTAATGGGGTAGGGGGAGAAATGAGGTCTGTAGGCCAAAATTATATATTGGTTTTTGCTTTTTTCTTGTGAATTTATTGTCTATTCAAAAGATTACTTAAAATGAATGTGGGGAAGGGCTATAACAATGTTTTCAGTTTGGTCATGAGCCCATACGTGAGTAAGGTAGTCTTTGTATTAATGTGAATATACTTCTATGTGCCTGTCAATTTTTAAGACAGATGAAAGAAAAGCCAGATGTAGAGGCACACACCTTGGGACTGAGGCAGGGGAAGTTAGTTAAACCAAAGAGTTTGGGGCTAGCTAGACAACATAGCCAGACCCATTTTAAGACAACACAAAATAGAGAAGATTATCAGCAATACACAAACAGAACCTGTGAGTCAGCATTCCATCCTCAGCTGAGCAGACAGTGTTGATTGAGCCAGGGGATCCTAAAGACCCTCAACTCGAATTCTGCACTGTGACAGACAACACATCACTGGGATAAATTTCCTTCTCTGTGAGGAGCATGTGGGTGTCATGGTAGGCTTCACTTACTGTGGTCATGTATGCACTAAACGGTGGACAGGCAGGTAGTCCACTCAGTCAGAAGATTAAGAAATATGGTCACTTTGATTGTGTAGTGTTGGCAGTCTTCCTTGTCTATATTTTGTTGTCTTAAAATAGGTCTGGCTATGTTGCCTAGCTGGCCCCAAACTCTGGTTCAAATGATTTCCCCTACCTTGGTCCCAAGGTGTGTGCCACTCTATCTGGCTGTTTTCTCATCTGTTTTAAATTGTTTTGTGTCTTACACTTGTGACTTGTGCCTGGTTGGCAGCCGGCATGGTTTTGAAAGCTAGTGTACCTGGAAGGCCATGAGGCCCAGTCATAAGAGCTCATCAGAGAGCATCAGCCACAGAAGCCCTCCAGTGCTTATTTTCAAAGCTAAAGTTATCACTGTCTTAGTTAGGGTTTCATTGCTGTGAAGAGACACCATGACCAAGGTCACTCTTATAGAAGAAAGCATTTCATTGGGGCTGGCTTACAGTTTCAGAGGTCCTTTGTCATCATGGCAGGAAGCATGGCAGCATGCAGTCAGAAACGGTGCTGGAGGAGCTGAGAGTTCTACATCATGACCCAAAAGCAGCAGCAGATGTCTTCTACAGACAGCCAGGTGGAGGGTCTCTAAGGCACTGGGTGGAGCTTGAGCTCTAGGAGTTCTCAAAGCCCGCCTCCACAGTGACATACTTCCTCCAACAAGGCCACACCTCCTAATAGTGCCACTTCCCATATTGGCTGTTCCTTCCTAAAACTCAAATTGTAGCCTGTCTCTCCCTGCCTGAGGCGCTTGAGCCACAACCGTCTTTTTATTGCAGCTTAGCGTAAGATGAGTTTCTTGTCTCCCTACTCATCATCCCACCAGCTGCTTGTGCCACTTGTACTGTGTCTGAGCCACGTTTTGTGCTCTTCCATGTAGGTTATGCCATTCCTTTGCCTGAATATCCTTCACTTCCATGTCTCACAGCCTTTGATCTCGTTGAACTCTTACAGAGCTATACTGTGCAGTCTTCCCTCACTATAACAGGGGCTGGAGAAAGCAAGTCTATAAAGAACAGGCTTCTGACAGACACACTGATACCTTCCTGTGTTCGACTGAACACTGATACCAGTGTTCGACGTCCAGGGCAGAAGGCTTGTTACTACAGGCCAGTCTGGGCCACATAGCAAGGTTCTATAATAAGTAAACAAGTAGGTTTATTTCAGTTCACAGTCGAGAAAATTCCAGTCTGTGGCCTTGCTGCTTTTGAGGCCTGTGGCAAGACAGTAAGTGACATTGGTCGTGTCTGCACAGCTGCTCACCTCATGCCCAGGGGGAATGAGCAAGAGTAGTAGTTACCTTCATGT
The DNA here is from genome assembly GCA_028551405.1 of Uromys caudimaculatus. Taxonomy (NCBI): domain Eukaryota; kingdom Metazoa; phylum Chordata; class Mammalia; order Rodentia; family Muridae; genus Uromys; species Uromys caudimaculatus. The sequence goes on from CM052712.1 coordinate 75,981,468, forward strand.
TCCTCTGATACTCCAACAGAAGTAACTTCATGGGAACTTAAGTCTGGCTTACAGTTCTAGAGGGGAACACCCCATCATGGTGAGGAAGGCATGCCATGGAGACCAGCTCTTTTTCTTGATAGTAAGGATACAAAGGAGCTACTTGTTGCTTGTCACTTGACAAGGAGCAGATATCTCAGGCCAGAAGTAAGGCTGGGTTATAATCCCTTAAGGCCCACCCCTTACAACTCACTTTCTCAGTCTAGACCTAAAGGTCCCACAGCCTCTCAAAAATGTGAGCCCCAGGAGGACGTTTGACACTCAAACCATAACCCTGGCCCATCAGTATTGTGTTGTATATACAACCTATTACAACCAGAAGGAAAGCCAAGGTGAAAATTTTATTTAAATGTACTTAAAACCCAAAGCTCAAAACCAGTCGTATCAGGGTATCAGGTTTAGAAACTAGATTAGAAACCACGTTTCCTTTATCTGGGCTAACAAGATGAAGGATAAAAAAACAAGAGACTAAGAACGGAGCAAGTACATATCAGCTCACCTCATACTTCTCTGATCCTCCTGAGGTCCTGTCTCCCTTTAGACTCTGTACTTCCCCAACGTCAAGTCAGCTCTCGTGGAGGGGCCGTTGGAAAGCTGTAGGCCGGCAGTACAGCACCTCAGTACTTGACATCCTTGTTTCTAGTCCTTGGTCATCAAGTTCCCTAGAAGCCAGGCTACGGCCTCAAGCCAGTCCCTCGAGGATGGCTTGGCTTTCTTCAATGTCATTTATGACTCCTAGTTCATTGCAAGGTTCTTTTAGTTACTCTCTAGATTCCAGGTCGGCAGCTCTACTGTTTGGCCTCTGTTTGCTCTTCTGGTTTCAGGCCACAGTCAGTGCTATAGCAGCTCTCTGTCTTACCACTGTGGCAGGACCCTGTGTGCCTTGATCACAGGTAATTCTGAGACCAATCTTTGTGTAATTACTTTTTACATTAAAAAAACAAGTTATATGTGTTTGTGTGCACAGCCCATAGGAGGGGGTACACATGGCTCAGTCAAAGGTTGGTTCTCTCTTTCTACCCTCACGTGGGTTCCAGGGATCAAACTCAAGGGAGGGTCTTTGCCAGCTGAGCCATCTGGATGGCACTGCCCCGTCTTTATAATTACTCCAATACTTCAGAAATACTTCCTCCTGTCTATTCCCATTCCTCCGTCTCCACCCTCAACTTCTTCCTCCCCCTTTTGCCCTTCCTTTTAGTTAGGTCTGTCTAACAGGCTTGTCCCCCCTGGCTCTGTTCCATCAGCTCACTAACAGCGAGTGTGAGGGCTTGGGCTACATTACATCTATCGTCTTCATCTTATCAAGGAACTTCCTGAATCTCAAAGTGTTTCTAAACTACAGAAATATTTCCCTGAAATCTGATAGCTGTCAGCATGAGATGCCAAATATACTGCACAGCAGCTGACTCGTGACTCTGGCTTGTGTCGTCACTGGCTCCCTGTGGAGCTCATTCACATTCAGTCTAAAGGACACCCACATTTTCTCCTTGGCTCCATCAGATCTTTGTGCTTTAAGGGCAGGATGCCTAAAGGTTGAAGTCATCAACTTGCTGAATGAGAAAGTCCTTCGGAGAACACTTTGTTCTCTAGACTGTGGTGTAGAGCGTTGGCTGTCAATGCAGGGCAGGCCTCTGACTTCCATACCAGTCTTCCAAAACAGTGAAACAGCAGCACTGTCCACCCAGGCTCTGAAAGAGGATTTGAAAAGCCGGGGACGCTTTTTACCGTGCAAAGTCCCATGGGAAATAGGAAGGAATTTTAGCATTCCTGTTTCTCTATAAAGCTAGAGGTTCAGGAAGACCCAGCCATCCATGTCCTTATATTCAGAAGGCGTAAAATGCCAACATGCAGGAAGCCTAAATAAAGTTGTACTGACTTTGCAGCATTCCTGTGTGATGTCGAAATAGGAAGTAAACCGGAAGGGACACAGTGCTCAGAGAACTTGCATTTGTGATCTCCTGGGACCCAGGCCACCTCACTTCATGAGGGGACTTGGCTGAGAAGCTGCTGATGCTGAAGGGTCCCCCTCCTGTGTCTCCACAGGTGCAGTGAACCTGCCGCTCGTCCGCACTCGTGGCATACCACCAAATCTGGGGAGACCCAGCCTGATGTCAGCATGATGCAGATATCTCAGGGCACAATGGGCCCTCCTTGGCACCAGAGCTACCATTCCAGGTGAGTGGCCACAGCTGGCATCCGAGGGTTTCTCTCCTTCAAATGTCATGCTTGCCCCCAACATGTCTTTTTCTTCATCCTCTTCAAATGTTGCCCATGTGGGTGATTTCATCCTTATGCCTCATCCTGAACTAGATTGGTTTGAGGGGTGGCTGGAAATAGTTTGATCATGGCTGGTCGTTTGAGATATTTACGGAACCCAAACAGTCAGCTGTTTCTCAATACCTATTATAAGCCCATGTTCGAAAAACTGAAGACTGCTTTTCTGGGTGCTGTCAACTGCTGAGCCATCTCTCCAGCTCCTTATAGTAAATTATTAGAGCAGCTTTAAGCTCATAGCAAAATTGAAGCTACAAAGATGTCCCAAACTTCCCAGTCCCCACACATGCAAGTTAGACTTTCCTATTATTAACAAAAACAGGTTTTCTTTTTTAAGGCCAATTTCTAGGGTATGAAGAGCCAATATTGAGACTCTTTGCCTCTCCCCAACCTAGAGGAGCTTAGAAATACAGAGGTCTCCCTCTCCTGAAGGCAGGCTGAGGATGGCTTTGGTGCTGGAATTCAGCCTTAAGGACCTCCTGTGGCTAAGACTTCCTTTCCGGCTTCCCTCTTCCTTGGCCGCGCCTTTCCCTCTCGCCCTACCCCCCACCCCCTCCCCCACCCCCCAGCCTCTTCTGGCTCTAACTTCTTTTCCCCATGGACTTCTCCATTCAGCTGTGTGTTTAGCTTCTCCCAACAAACAAATTGTCCCTACTATCGTTGAGACTCCAGGAAGGTTGCCAGAGTCTAGCTTTTGACTCCTTAAAAAGGAAAGATAACTAAAATCCTACGTGCGTGCTCCCCAAGTTCCCCAGCCTCTCACATGCCTATTTGCTTACTAAGCTTTTCTCGATTTCTCCCACAAGTATCTACAATAGACAGAAAACTCTCCTCTGTCACTCTCCCTTCCCTTCTTCGTCCCCCACCCACCCATCTACCCACCACTTTCATTTCTTGGCATGTCCAAACTGTCAATTACAGGAAGCAAGTCACATCAGCATTCTGCCCGTGCCCAAGGCTACCCTCTTCTTCTAGTTAGCCTGGGTGATTAATTAGAGCCACATAAGGCTACAGCATTGGGCAATTAGTCCTAGTGGTGACACAGGGAAGTGGATGGAGCAAGCTCCGAATAAGGCTCTTTTTACCCACCCTTCCGAAAACGGAACCCCTTACATAAGAGTGGATTTATAAGCTGAGTCCTGTGTCTGTGAGCCCACTACATAACCCCTCAGCAGACTGACTGCCTTGTCTCCTGTTCTCCCAGCTCTTCTACAAGTGACCTCTCCAACTATGACCACCACGCTTATCTGAGGCGGAGCCCTGACCAGTGCAGCTCTCAGGGGAGCATGGAAAGCCTAGAGCCCAGTGGCGGGTACCCACCCTGCCATCTTCTTTCTCCTGCCAAGTCCACGAGCAGCATCGACCAGCTAGGCCACCTTCATAACAAAAGAGACTCGGCATATAGCTCCTTCTCCACCAGTTCTAGCATCTTGGAGTACCCGCCCCCTGGTGCCTCTGCCCGAGAACGGTCAGGTTCCATGGACATGATTTCTGCCCGAGGCAGCCTCCTAGAAGGGATGAGGCAGGCAGACATTCGCTACGTCAAGACAGTCTACGATACCCGGAGGGGAGTATCTTCAGAGTATGAGGTGAACCCTTCAGCCTTGCTTCTTCAAGGTAGGGATGCCCACACCTCAGCCAATAGTCAGGGCTGTGCTAAATGGCATAGCATTCCTCGGGGCAAGGGAACGCCTTCCCTGTCTTGGAGCCAGCAGTGTTCTGGTTCCCTGGAGACTGCTACTGACAACCCGCCCCATAAGGCAGGCGCACCCATGCCCCCCACTCGCAGTGATAGTTATGCAGCCTTCCGGCATCGTGAGCGTCCCAGCTCCTGGTCCAGCCTTGATCAGAAAAGGTTCTGCCGGCCTCAGACAAACTCTTCAGGCTCCCAGAAAACCCCATTCGTAGAGGAACAGCTGCATACAGTCCCAGAGAGGAGTCCAGAGAACAGCCCCCCAGTGAAAGCTAAGCATAATTATACCCAGAAGACGCAGCCTGGCCAGCCTCTATTGCCCACTGGCATCTATCCGGTACCTTCTCCAGAGCCTCACTTTGCCCAGGTGCCCCAGCCCTCCGTGAGCAGTAATGGTACAGTCTACCCTGCACTAGTCAAAGAGAGTGGATACACAGCTGCTCAGGGAACTTGTAACAAGATGGCTACCTTAGATGAGAACGGGAATCAAAATGAAGCCAGCAGGCCTGGGTTTGCCTTCTGTCAGCCCCTAGAACATGACTCAGTGACTCCGGTGGAGAAAAAGTCAGAACACACAGCCAAATACATCTACAAAGTCCATTTTTCTTCAGTGCCTGAAAATGAAGACTCCTCCTCCCTAAAGAGACACATCACACCTCCCCAAGGCCCATATCCCAGCGAGAGAAAGAACATTCACAGTGGTGGCAGCAGACCATGTACTAATCACCACAGTCTCTCGTCCCCTCAGGCCCAGGCCCTGCACGTGGGTGATGACCGGAGGCCTTCCAGGCTCTCTCAGCCCTGGGAGGGTGACTTTCAGGAAGATCACAATGCCAACCTCAGGCAGAAAGTGGAGAGGGAAGGCCAAAGCCAGGGCCTGACGGGCAACTCTGGCAGGACCAAATCGGCCTTCTCATCTCTCCAGAATATTCCAGAGAGTCTAAGAAGACAAAACAGCGTGGAGCTCGGAGAAGCCCCGGAGGTTTACCCCGGTGGCAGGCCCACCTGTGCCCCCACCACCAAGGTGCAGGACCCTGGAAGGAAAGCAGGGACCGACCACAGGGGCTACCTGGACAGGTCTGCTTCCTGTCCTAGGCCCGAGGGGAAAATGGCCGCTGCAGAACCTTTCCACATTGCAGACTCGAGGTATGAGGAGCCCCCAGCCCCACCGCTGCAGCAGACATCCGGCATGAGCCAGAGGAGGCTCAGCGCCAGCAGCACCTCTGCCCTGCAGTACAGGAAGCCCCACTGCTCCGTGCTGGAGAAGGTTTCGAAGATAGAGGAGCGAGAGCAAGGCCGCCACAGACCCATGAGTGTGGGCAGCTCTGCTTACGGCCTGAGCTACAGGCCTGGTAGGACCGGCCCGACTCCCAGTCCTTCCGCCAGTGACCTTGACGATCCAAAAGCCAGCAGCGTCCATTTCTCTGAGGCCACTGAGCACCTGCGTAATGGGGAGCAGAACCCCCCAATCGGGGAGTCCAAGCAGGAAGAGGCTTCCCGGCTGCAGTGCGGCCAGCCGCTGCGGAGGGCCGCTGCCGATAGCCGTGGACCTCCTGCCCGAGGCAGCGAGCCCCCGAGGCCCGAGGCCCGCCTGCTCCGCAGCCAGAGCACCTTTCAGCTCTTCAGTGAGGCGGAGAGAGAAGTCTCGTGGTCGGAAGACAGGCCCAGCACCCCTGAGTCGCCCCTGCTGGATGCGCCCTTCAGCCGCGCCTACAGGAACAGCATCAAGGATGCCCAGTCCCGCGTCCTGGGGGCCACTTCGTTTCGTCGCCGAGACCTGGACCCCGGCACCCCCGCGACCTCCAGGCCCTGGCGTCCGCGACCCGCCTCTGCCCACGTGGGGATGCGGAGCCCCGAGGCCGCGGCGCCCTCGTCCTCCCCGCACACCCCTCGGGAGCGACACAGCGTGACCCCGGCTGCAGGGACCCCGCCTGCACCCCAGGCTGCCCGTCGAGGGCCACGCCGGCGCCTCACGGTCGAGCAGAAGAAGCGCTCCTACTCGGAGCCGGAGAAGATGAACGAGGTGGGGGTCTCGGAGGAGGCCGAGCCCGCACCCTGCGGCCCACAGAGGCCTGCACCGCTGCGCTTCTCAGAGAGCACCGTGGCGGACCGGCGCCGCATCTTCGAGCGTGACGGCAAGGCCTGCTCCACGCTCAGCCTGTCGGGCCCCGAGCTGAAGCAGTTCCAGCAGAGCGCCCTGGCCGACTACATCCAGCGCAAGACCGGCAAGCGGCCCGCTGGAGCCGCCTGCACGCCGGAGCCTGGGCTGCGCGAGCGCGCCCAGAGCGCCTACCTCCAGGCCGGCCTCGCGGCGCCTGAAGGCCCCGGCCTGGCCTCCGCCTGCAGCCTGAGCTCGCTGCGGGAGCCCGAGGCACTGCCCCGCAAGGAGCACGCCCATCAGTCCGCAGCAGATGGCCCGCAGGCTCCCCGAGACCGCAGCAGCTCGTTCGCCAGCGGACGCCTAGTCGGGGAGCGACGACGCTGGGACGCTCAGGCCCCCAGGCAGCTGCTCAGTGGAGCTAACTGCGGACCGAGGGGCGTCCAGAGGATGGACAGGACCCCCGGCGGGCCGCTTTCCTGGGACATGGTGGCCGGGAAGGCAGGGAAGTCCAAGTCAGCCGAGGATCTGCTGGAGCGCTCGGACACCCTGGCGGTCCCTGTGCATGTGAGGTCCAGGTCGTCTCCCACCTCAGACAAGAAAGGTCAGGTAGGTGCAGCCAAGCCAGCTGGCCTAGGACTGGCCCCTTCCCTCCGACTCTGACACCTTTAGTGCCGCTCCTCCTTTGTTCAGGTTTTTTGTTTTTGTTTTTCTTTTAAATCTGGGAAAGTAATCATGATATTTCATTTGTTTGTTTCTGTGATTTTTCCACTCAACCTCACCCGGTTCCCGTACAAAGATATATAAATGCCTACATAGTTGTTTTGGTTTTTTAGATATATAGTTGTTTATGGTTGTTTGCCGTTCTGGCAGTTAAACACGGGGTTCTGTGCCTGCCAAGAAAGTACTGTAACCACGGAGCTACACCCAGCCAGCCTCTTTTTCTTTTGAGATTGGGTCTCACCAAGCTGTCTAGGCTAGCCCTGAACCTTTCAGGTTCCTTCGTTCTCAGAATTACAACTAGTTGAAATAAACCTTTGCCACCAGATCTGGCTTTTGATACTTTATGTAGGGGTGTGTGGGTGTGTGTGATTTCAGGAAATATCCCATCTCCCTGTGTACTGAAACGTGTGCATATACCTATCCACTCACACGCATCCTTCTGAGAGATATGCTGTATTCTTCCAGGCAGTTTGTTCTCAGAACTATCTAGGAATATTCTCTCTGCAGTGTAACTCACCAGAGGCGATTCAGAACCCGCAGTAGTAAGTACTATTTTCTTCCCTGTGGACGCTTAAAATCTGTAGGTACAAGATCACAACTGTTTCCTACAACAGTTTACTACATAGAACTCCAAGAAATTTCTTCTTCTCTCCCAGTACTGTAAAAATAATATAAAAAGGGAGGAGAATTTGCACACTTTTAATCCCAGCGCTCAGGAAGCAGGTGCATCTCCGTGAGATCCAGCATAGCCAGGGCTGTGTAGACAGACATTGACTCAAAAGAAAAAGAAAGAAAGAAAAGCATAGGCGAAAAACAAATCTCCTGTTGAGTGTCTTTGCTTTCCCCCTCAATATTTCATTAACTGGTCACTTGGGAAATAGTCTCCGAGCATGCTTTTTGTTATATTTTGGAGAAGCAGTGACATTTCTCCAAATCCCAATTAAGTACTTTGTATTATTTGAGAAACTTTTTAGAAAGGTAACTGAGCACAGTACTCTTTTATTAAGGGGACACAACACTTAATTGCTATTTAATCGGGGACTCCGAGGCCAAGGAGGGAATAGTCAGGAAATACTCAGCTTCACACCAACACTCTGAGACATTCTTGAGCTGCCTCCTGTGCCCAGCAGCTAGTCCCTGCCTGACCAGAGAGATGCCTGTGGGCTAACCCATGCATACTCTTCATCCTTTACCTTATTTGTGGTTAAAACAAAACTTGGGGCCTCATGGCGTAATAGCAATAGAAAAACACTGGGGAAGGGGGGGGCACCACAAAATTATCCCTAATGTATAAATACTTGCATTATAAACTCAAAGTTAATTATTATTTTTAGAACTATAAATTTACATTTTTAGTATTTGGAATTGTGAGTTTAAGAATTCTCCTGTTATCTAAGGTTTTTGTAAAGGTTTAGTTAATGAAGAATTTTTCTCCTAGCTTCAGTGAACTCAAACAAGTTAAGTAACCTTGTACAGACTATCTGAGTTAAAATCAGAGATTATTTCTGGCACCGTGGGGAGTGCACTACTCTGTGAGCATCCTTCTCAAAATGCTGTCAGTCAGGTACTTTCCCCAAAACAAGTCACCCTGAGAACCACGTATAATGCTTGCTAGTTTGGAGGCCTGAGGTAATAGCTGCATGAGGCGGGGATGTTGAACTACAAATACCCTGAGAGCCTACTCCAAAGCTTGATAAAGCGGGGCTTCTCCCTGGCTACTTTGTATTTTCTCTGAAACTGCAGCATCATCTCTCCCCCCCCCCCCCCAATATCTCTCCTTCATTTGAAGAGTACAGTTGCAGAACAAAGGGATGGAGCCCTAGTCCTCATTACTGTTGCACTGACCTTCAGCGAGACCTGGACAAACATAAGCATCTTAAAGAGCTGGGTCCCGCAAAGCCGCAAAAAGCGCCCAGATGTTGGCGCTGCTGAGATGGAATCCTATATGTATTCATTACATAGGTTAAATGTCTAGGGTCTGGAGAGGCGGCTAGGTGGTGACGAGCCCAAGCTGCTCTTGCAGAGGATGGAGCTTCAGGTCCCAGCACCCACATGGCAGCTCACAACCGTCCCCCCAATTCCAGGGCATTCAGCACCTTCTGGCCTCTGCAGACACCAGATATTCACATGGTGCGGAAAAAACATTCACACATACAATAAAAATAAGATAAATCTTCAAAATATAGAAGAATCTTTTAAAAAAACAAAACAAAACTCTAGGTAGCTTAATTCTGAGGTTCGCCTGGGCTGTATCTTCAGGCCCTTGACATTTGCTGTGAGGTGCCGTGTTGTTGGTAAGTTGCTGAGGATCAGCGCCTCACACGAAAACGTGGGCTGTAGGCCTGACTCTGTGGGTACAGCCAGTGAGCTGTTGGTAGCACCTGTGAACAAGCACCCGTTCAAGCTTAAGTGTAACTGACAGAACCGACTTTCTGTGAATTGTGAAGTTACAAATAGTCCACACTAATGGAGCTTTCACGGTGTGCCCATCACTAATTTAGTCTTCCTCTATGCAGTGAGGTTGATACTGTAACTGTTCTATTACAATAACAACAACAACAATAATAATAATAACAACAACAATAATAATGTTTGAGACTTTCTGCCTTCCTCGAGTCTTAAGTCGTTAAACCATGCTGTTTCTTTGAAAGATAGAGGCTGGCACGGGGTGAAGGTAACGAGACTTAAATGTCTTGTGTCTGAAAATATCAGTTGGTAAATGGATTTCATTTTAGTTCTTATCAGTTATTACTTATATTTAAATAACTAGTTTTTCGTGTGGATCCCTAATTCATTTCAGTAATTACTGCAAGCTAATAGCCTATCATTGGCAACTATTACAGTCAGCGTATTTTGTTGGTCATAGAGCTATTAAACTTGGAACCCCCTCAAAGAGAGTTCAGATTGAGCTTTATGTACATCAGGTAACAACAGTGTGAGGTATGCTGAGAACTACTGTTTGGGTCAGATCATTTGCTCTTGTGTAGTTGAACTCACAGAGATCTGCTTACCTCTTTAAGTCAGTTTTGAAATAACTATCAAAAATTAGTTAGATTCTGTCTTAGTTAGGGTTTTACTGCTGTGAACAGACACAGTGACCAAGGCAAGTCTTATAAGGACAACATTTAATTGGGGCTGGCTTACAGTAGAGGTTCAGTCCATTATCATCAAGGTGGGAGCATGGCGGCATCCAGGCAGGCATGGTGCAGGAGGAACTGAGAGTTCTACATCTTCATCTGAAGGCTGCTAGCAAAATACTGACTTCCAGACAGCTAGGATGAGAGTCTTAAAGCCCACACCCACAGTGACACACTTCCTCCAATAGGGACACATGTCCAAATAGTATCAGTCCCTGGGCTAAGCATATTCAAGCTACCACAGATATTTACCAAGTTAGTTTATGTCTATGCCTGGTATTTCTCCTACAACCGCTGTTCCCACATAAATATCATTTCTAGGGCCACATCACACGAATGCAGGTTAGCATCATTCACATACTGAAACACAAAGGGTGTGACTAAACTCCACCGTGCCAGGAGCTCCTGGGCCGTTCCAGTTAACTATTGGCAAAACCTGGCCCATTCGTGTCAACAGGGAAGGGTGGTGGGACAAGACTTAGAGGACTGTCTGGGTCATGAAAACAGCTTCCTTCTATAGTGAGAAGCAGGGGCTCAGTGTGTGGAGTCCATCCTCAAGTGTTCAAACCAGGTGTCTGTCAGCTGCATTTAACCCACTGGATTCCACAGAAAGATCTTGGGCTTTGAAGCAATCCTGGTGTGAATCCTCCTCTGTTTATTTATTTAACTGTATGCTAAGAACCTACAATGTTCCTGGGCTGCAGTCACATATCTGATCATACATATGCTCGTGTACTTATGCACGCATGGATAATGCACACAAGTTTCAGTGAAAATGTCAAGTAGATAATATTCCATTCAAGAAACTTAGTCAAGTGTCTGGCACACAGTAATATACCTAGTAAGAGAAAGGTGAAATTATTAACATCTGGGCATTTGCTTCTTCTGCCTATAATCACCTTTGACTTTGGGGGAGCAGCAGTGGAGGGGAGAGACAGTACTGAGAATTGAATGTAGGGCCTCGTGCATGCCAGGCAAGCATTCTACCACTGAACTCTGTCTCCATCCAGCCTTCGACTGTTTTGTTTACCCGTGTATGTGTTTGCAGGGCTTTGAGGACTAAAAGGGTCTCTTAGTTGAACCCAGAGCTCACTGGTATAATTAGTCAACTTGCTCTGGGCATCCCCTGTCTCTGGCTTCTGAGTGCTAGAGTTTTCTGGTGGGTCACCATCCATGACCACCAGCGTTCATGTCAGTGCTAGGGATCTGAAGTCCAGTCCCAGCTAAGCACTTGGTCACAGTTTGTTATCTGCCCAGCTGTCATCATATGAGTCCTCATTGCTTATTAGTTTCTCTTCCACACAGAAAGAATCTCATTCCACCAAAACATGAATAAGGACGTGAAAAGCATTTATCCAATTAGAAAGAGTAAATAGTGAATAAGTTACTAAAATTAGGTTCAGATTATAGATGAATTTTCCTTTCTTACCTGTGTCCTATTACTGTAAATAATGGAGAACTGATTGCATTATCATCCGTAGCAACAGTGTCCTTCATCATGACCAGATCATGTGGGACAGATTTTACACCGTCAGCGTTATAATATTAACCCTCTCAGGATACCAATATCTATCCATAGTAAAAACAATCAAAAACTACCCTGAAGGGCCCCCCAGAGTTACTGACACCACATAAAGGTGAGATTTGGGAGTTTACTGTGGCCTGATTACAGACTAGATCCTACTCAGAACACGTGGAAGGTTGCAGAGTTCTAACTTCCCTGTTGTATTTCATTCTCCCCACTACCTCCTGCTGCCGTTTCAAAGGTTTGGCCCACTGGATTTATGTCCTTATCACCATACTTAAGTATCGCAGTGACTGTGAATTCCAGAATAATACTCACCGGACTTCTCTCAGAAAGACACTCCTGTGAGAGGACGTACCTGCAGAAACTGAGGGAATTTTCTGATGCTGCTCCCACTTCTGACCGTGGGCCTGTCTCGTCACCAGTGCAGTGGTTTTAGCCAGACTTCCTGGGCCTTTATAAGAGTGCTGCCATGGTGCCTGAGCATAGGTCTGCAGTACGCAGCTGTCCACCCTCCGTACTACCCGCACGGCACTGGTAACCTCAAACACCTGTCTAATGTTGCCCTCTTCCTGTGCTTCAAGGATGTGCTCCTGAGAGAAGACCGTGGCTTTGGTTTTGTGAAGGATCCATGTTGTTTGGCTGACCCTGGATCTAGGTATGTACTCGTATGTGGTAATAGACAAAAAAACCAAAAACCCAAGTGTTGGCAAGGGCAAGAAGTCAGAATCCTGTGCACTTCGGGACTGTAAATCGGTGGTATAGGAAACAGCATGAAAGACTGAGCTAGCCTGTGACCCAACAGTAGTGCCCTGAGTATACACCCCAAAGACCTGAAAGTGGAGTCTGAGAAAGGTTTGCATGCGGAAGCTCATAGCAGTGCTGTTCACTATTGACAGGAGTCAGAAAGTCATGGACTCAAGTCTCCATCAGGGACCAACTATATAAACAGAACATGTAAGCGCGGTGGAAGACTGTCCAGCTTTAGAAATCCTACCACATATGAACCTTGTGGATATTAGCTAAGTGACATAAGATGAAAAGGGTCACACCGTCTGCACCCACTCACGTGAGGCGTTTGGTCAGATACAGAAGGCAGTGGTAATTGCTAGGGGTGGTAAGGGGAGAAAGGCAGTGTTTGAGTGGATATGTAGGCTTCCCTTTTGCAATATATAAAGCATCCTAGAGATTTGACTTACAGCAAGGAGAATTGTCCCCCTCCGGTGCTGGGGACCGGAGCCAGAGCCTTTCTGCACACTAGGCGAGAACACTGGGACGGAGCTACACCCGCCCCACAAACACGTATCCCACTGTGGAGCTGTGCACTTGCACCATGTAAGGTGTCAGTGTGCGGTGGTGCCTGCCTGCAGCACTCCCAGCACTTGGGAGACGAAGGCAAAGGCCTCCCGAGTAGAGGGCAGTCTGGACTGGGGAGCAGCACCCTGTCTTTACTCTCTCCCGACCCTATCACCACCACTACCAGATGCTGAAGATACAATTTTACGGAAAGGGTTTTGTCATAGTTGTAAAGGTTTTTTCAAATGTGAGAAGAATGTTCCCAGCTTTTACTTATTGACAGGGCTAGCGAGGGCACAGGGCAGCTCCTCTTTCAGAGAACACAGTGGGCAGCTCAGAGTTGCTTGTAACTCCAGCTCCAGGGGATGGCTCCACCTCCCACTCAGACACACACACACATGTACACGTAATTTAAAGTGTGTTAGGTTAAAAAGTTAAAAGTTAAAATGAAGTAAATCTTTAAAAAAAAAAAAAAAAAAAAAGAATTGTTGACTATTAGGATCCCTGGGATACTGAGATCAGCACCCCATGATGACAGGACTTGAACTAGGATCCCTGGGATACTGAGATCAGTACCCCATGACGAAAGGACTTGAACAAGATTGTTTTTGAAAAACAGTAAAACAGTCACTATGAAGCTCAACCAAATGAAGCATTTAGCTTAAATCCTGCTTTCAAAGGGATTTAATGTTAGTATGGTGAGCTGAGATCAAACATAAGCTAAAAGCATCTAAATATATAAGACTGGTTCCTTACGGGGTGTTATCTTACTTTGTGTTTAATGATAACCCCCTTTACAAGCCTCTAGACATACATGTAAGGGGTGATTACAGGCACCAAGTTAGTCATGAACAGTTAGCTCCTAGCTGGCCCCTAGAGGATGCTGAGTATTGTTTGTCTGTTAGGTAAGTTAGTTTTGGTTGTTTGAGGAGGATTCTCACCCTGTAGTCTAGGGGTTTGCTATAGAGACCCGGCTTGCCTGGAACTTTTAACCCTGCTTCAGCCTTCACAGCCCTGGGATTACAGGTGGGCATACCATATCCAGCTAAGATGCTCAGTTTAAAATCGTTCTATCCTCCAATCTGGAGAGTGACTGGCACCGTTTTCTCATCAGACATATACAGAGTACTTTCTGCCAGGTGCTAGGGATGTCAAAAAGCATGACATAGAAGGAAAAAGCGTTTTGAGAGGGTTTGCCTCTGAATCCACTGAAGTGCAGAATAGCCCATAGATGTCCCTGGTGGAGAAACGGACTCAGTGAAGGAAAGAATCTGTGATGGGGGTGAGGCTACATCTAAGACTGAGAAACCCTGGGTGAGGGGGCATTTGGGGGGGAGAGCTACATCTGAGATTGAGAAGCCCTAAGAGAGGCCCTTTACCCAACCATCTGTATCCAACAAAAATAAGAGCATGCACATGGCTGCATGCAGTCTCCCTCCGAGTAGGCTGTGTCATCCTTGCCTGACACTAGACACACCAGAAGAGGGCATCAGATCTCATTATGGATGGTTGTGAGCCATCATGTGGTTGCTGGGATTTGAACTCACGACCTTCGGAAGAGCAGTCAGTGCTCTTAACCAGTGAGCTATCTCTCCAGCCCCCAAGATTGTCTTTTTAATCCTCACATTAACTGTTGCATCGCAGGCCAGGCTAGCAGTGCTGTAGATACTTTCTTCTCTCTTCACCACCCGGCTTCCCTCCCTCCGTCCCCTCTCCCCCCTACCTTCCTCCCTCTTTCAGTAACAAGGGCCTCTATCAGGAGTTGGTTGTTGGGTTTCCTTGGTGACTGGAGACGCTTGCTCAAGGCACTACCTCAGGACTTGACTATCATCAGTCTCCTGCAGAGGTAACTGAGTTAGCTCCTCAAGTGACACCTCCTCCTTTTGTTCATTTGTTCATTTTTGTCTTAGGAAATGAAAACACTAAAAGACTTAGAGAACAGAAAATGCAATTACCAACCTTTGGACTCAGCAGCCACACGAATGAATGCTCCCAGGCAGACCCCTCCCTTGGGGTGGTTCAGGGAGACATAGAGGCATCAGTCTTTCTCCCCAGAGCCTGGAGCTGTTCCCCAAAGTAGTCCAAAAAGGAGCTGAAGAAAGGAGTTGTTTTCCTTCCTGTCCTACAGCCTGTCCTCAGAAGCCATCTTACATGTGTGTCATGGCAGGAGTCCGGGACTGTGAGGGAGGGTTAGTGAAAGGACTCTGACCCTGCCTGTGGGGACTCTGCCTGCCTGCTACTTAGCTCTGGGATGAGGGTCCTCGTCTGTTTCTGATGCTTACTGCTTGTCCTTTCTGCAGAGCTCTGATCCTCGTGTCTGTGCCCCATTCCAGGTCTCTCAGCTGCTCAGACGGAGGCCAAAAAGAGCTGGCCTTGCCCCTGCACCGCCCTACGCCCTGCTGGAACGGCTCAGGCTGCAAAGCCACCGTGGGTCCCTCAGCTCCTACTGAGTCTTCTAGAGCCCCAGATCATCTGAAGCAACTTAGAGCACCTGGTCCTAGGCTGCTTTCGGCAGGAATGCATGGCCACCTCCCAGATGCCAGAGCTGCCTCTGTGGCCCCACTCAGCTCTCCTTTGCCATCACCTGTCCCCTCCAGTTACCGTTCACAGCTTGCCACCGATCAGCAGACTGGGCAACAACAGCCTCTCCCATCCCCTGCCTCTGCAGTGACCCAGCCTCCCAGCCCAAGAAGCCATGAGCTCAACAGCCCAGCGTATGGGCTAGAGGAAGGAATGTGGAAGAGGGCATCCCTGCCTCAGCAGCCCCCTTCACCTTGGGTGAAATGGGTCCACGCAGTCAGAGAGGACAGCCTTGCTGAGGCTGCCTCAGCACCTGAGTTTGCAAGCCTGAAGCACTATCCAAACCAGCCGAGTCTCCCGAGTTCCTGCAGCACTTCTGACCCAGACACTCCAGGAAGGATCTCTCTCCGGATCTCCGAGTCGGCCCTACAAGCTTCCCCGCCACCCCGGGGGGACTATGACGATGAAGTGTTCGTGAAGGACTTGGACCCCAAGGTTACATCAAGCCCCACATTTGAAGCTCTTCCCCCACCCCCGCCGCCACCTCCTCCACCAAGCCAGGAGCCTCTAGTGAATGGCTCAGATGACTTTCCTCCACCTCCTCCCCAAGCCATGTGTGAGGTACTGCTGGAAGAGGAAGCAGCCAAGGAGCCTGGCAGCGGGTGAGTGAGGGGAAGGAGCCATCCTTCAATCTCAGGTGTTAGCAGCCAGGGTCCCAGGGCACCCCTCTGTAGCTCTCAGGAGAGCTGGAGGACAGAGATTCTTATACAAGCTCAGCTCATGAGGCTGCTCATTCGTCTGCCTTGCGGGGCTAGCGTCTATTGTGTGCAGAGAAGTGATCATTTAAAGAGCCAAGACCCAGTTCCTCTTGTCTGACTGAGTTTTGGATCAGTTACAGAAATAAATAGAATATGATGGGAGGGGGAGCTGGAGAGATGGCTCAGTGGTTAAGAGCACTGGCTGCTCCTCCAGAGGTCCTGAGTTCAGTTCCCAGCAACCACATGGTGGCTCACAAGCATCTATAAAATGAATCTGATGCCCTCTTCTGGCATGTAGATGTACATGCTGACAGAGCACTCCTACATTTTAAATAAACAAACAAACATACATACTCGCACATACATACAAAAATGCTGATACTGCTGATAGAACAGGCATTGGAGAAAATACTGGGGTCAGAAGCTGTGCTCTGGGGCCAATAGCAACATTTGTCAGAACTGAGTTCCTAGTCAATGTTAGGGACCAGCCTTGGGCTCAGGAGAAGGCCCTTTAGAACCCTGTGGTTGTGGGAGTGTACCACAGATGTGTCTCCTCAGGCCAGCTACTCTGCTCTGGGAAGCTGTAGCCCTGAAGAAGTGTCTGCCCCACATCTCCTGTGCCCTCATCCTCAGCGTCATCGACTCTCCTCTTAACTGCTTTCTCTTTTCTTCCCTCAGCAGTTCCTGCAGACTTCCCAGGGTGACAGTCACAAGGGAAGGGCACGTGCCTGGGGCAGTCCATTCCGAAGGTAGTCAGATAATGACTGCCACACCACCCCAAACTTCGGCCAAAGGTTCAGAAGCTGAGTCCAACACACCTTCCAACTTGAGTGCCCAGCCCCAGCTCAGCGGTCCTGGCAAGCAGCCCTGTCCCAGCCAGACCCGAAGCCTCACTCATGAACCTGCTGACAGAATTCAGGATGTAGAAAAGAAAACCCATGCTGAGCCCCTGAAGACCTCGGAAGATATCCGAACAGAGGCTCTTGCCAAGGAAATTGTCCACCAAGACAAGTCGCTGGCAGACATTTTGGATCCGGACTCCAGAATGAAGACAACGATGGATCTGATGGAGGGTTTGTTCCCCAGGGACGCCAGTGTGCTGAAGGACAGTGGCGCAGAGAGGAAAGCCTTCGACATCACCTCCAGGCATGGTGGATGTGAAGCCAAGGCGTAAGTCCCCTGTAGTCCACCCCAAAGAGCCTTGCGGCTCAACTCGTCTGTGGGGTGATGATAGTTTTGGATGTGATACGTCCCTACCACAGGTCACTGACAAAGGATGACATCCCAGCCCAGCCTCAGGGCAGTGAGTATAAGGTATAGGAGGAGGGACAAATGCCCACCAGCAGAAATGAGAGCAGTAGGAACCGCTGTCATTAATAGCCAGAGTTCATTTTGTGTGTGTCACACACCCTCACATGACCATCACTGCAGCTCATCCTCACAGCACACGCTGAGAGGACCGCCAGCCACCTCAGAAACACTGAGGTGTATTAACACCTTGATCTACCGCAGCGGCCCTGGTGTGTGAGAGTGGAAGCTCACAGGGTTATCCCGTGATCGTCTGTCCTGTCATAGGTCACTTTCAGGGACCTCCCCTAGGCTCAGTGCTGAGAAGGAGCAAAGACAGGATGTGGGCATCTACAAGAACAAAGTGGACCACTCTTTATGGAAGGGGGAGGAACCTGGAGACATAGATGTGTTTACTATATAGGATATTCACTTTGAGGCATTGGGTGAACATTTGCTCAAATCCTGAGCAAATCTCAGTGAGAAACGCTCTCCTGGGTATGCCAGGACCACTTAGCCCCTGCTCTGGAGGCTCTTGAGCCCTCTGCTGGCCTTGGAACACTGCCCAGGGCCCAGCCACAGTGGGAGAACTGTGAGCAGTTGTGTTTCCTAGTGCACGAATTTCTTGAGTTATTCTGAGATTTTCTTACATACTTGGTTAAAGGGCTAGCAGGAGAAAGATGTAGAGTGGGTTTTATTTCCTTTTTAGTTTTTAGTGATAATATTGACAGACTGAGACTCAGCAGTAAGTTAAGTAGCTTCCAGACGAAATACAAACAGAACAATTCACCCAAATATGGGTTTGCCATTTAGAAACTTCCCGCTGATTATAACTGAATCAGTAGCAGGCACACAGGGAGGTAGAAAAGAGCTGTGTGTTTTCTGTAATTTGTGGGCTGTGTTCTCAGAGCGTATCTGGTTCAAGTCTCGCAGTCTTGCCTGTCTCTTCAGTTTCAGATTTGGGGAGTCCAGGCTGTCTTAGGTGCGGTGACTTCTCCAGAGTCACACTGTAGCAAACATCCCTGGACACCTGTACTATACAGGGCAGTCCGCTAGGCACCACAAGGGCCCAAGGATGGGGCCCTGGGGCGGTGTTCCAAGACCAGCAGAGGGTTCGAGGACCTCCAGAGCAGGGGCTAAGTGGTCCCGGTATATGCAGGAGAGCCTTTCCCACCGAACTTTGCTCAGGATTTGAGCAAATGTTCACTGTGCAGCTCACCATGGCGCATATAAATGACCATGCTGTTATCTGGCTACTTGCTGCACAAAGACCAATGTAGTGTCACAGATGTCCTTAGAAGAACATTATCTTTGAGAATTTATATTCCCTCATGAAATGGTCCCTCCCCTTCCTGAGGGTTTCAGAAACGACATGCGCCACCTTCTGGTGAAAGTAAATGTCCTGTTGTAGATAGCACTGGGTAGAAGCTGATAGAAACTGCAAAGCTTGCATCTGAAGGCTTTTTCCAGTTTCTAGTCAACCGGGTTACACACAGATACGCTGCTTAAAGGAGATCAGTGAAAATGTTGTATTTCTGGTTCTTTAGTAAAATCACAGGGTCAGAGTTAAGCACTCTCTCCAGGAGAACTTACTTCCACGGGTCATTCATCAGGCGTGTCTGAACCCTGACCTGCATTGAGCATGCCTGAGGATCCAGGTTCCACCCCCAGGTCCTCACAAAAATGAAACAGACTATGCAAAGCAACTCCACTGTGGTAAAACAGATACCATGGTTTTCAGTTCCTGGTTTTCTTGGACAGCCCCGAGCCCCCCCAACCCTCTGTGTAATCAGCAGGTAGATTTTCCTTTAATTTTGTCCCTCCGCCTTTTGTTTTTTAATTTCTCTTGAGATGGAGTAGCCTTGGCAGGTTTCAAATTCTCGATCCCATCTGCAGCACTGCCCTTGGGAGCTTTGCATCCTGGGCTTGCCTGGCACAGCACAGTCACCATCAGTAAATCGCTCGTCAGTCACTATTTCTGGGGGGAAATTAAGGTCTTTTGCACGTTTCTGTGTGAGCCAATGGTGAAGGGCTGCTCTGAGCTTGTGCTGTGTTTCAGGAGCGACCACAAGGAGGCAGTGGGTGTGCTGCTCAACTGCCCTGCTTACTACAGTGTCTCCGCTGCCAAGGCAGAGCTGCTGAACAAAATCAAAGACATGCCAGAGGAGCTGCAGGAGGAGGAGCAGGAGGACGTCAACGAGAAAAAGGTAGGGTTGGGGATGCTTGCTCTGCTTCCCCCACAGGGAGCGAAGGCCCTTGTCATGACCTCAGCTACCAGCCCCTAAGGACTGGGGAGCGGGCAACATGGACCTGTCCCATCCCATGGCTCTGAGCATTCTCAGAGGTCTGTGAGGATGGAGCAGGAAAGCCATTGTCACTCTCAGAAGCTTGGAGAGGTTGAGTTGCTAGAGGTGTCACAGCTGGGACCGGACCCCAGGGGCTCTGATGCAGTTCTCGGCAGCTGGTGGTAGCTTATGTCAAGAGCAAAACTAGAGATTTAAAATTTTGCTCAAGAAAAGCAGCGACTGTCAAGACACGTCTATGAAAAGGTACGGCTGACCTTACACATCCCCAGCTCTGGCAGTGCCTCGGAGAAGAGCTTTAAAGCCCAGGGTTGAAATGTAACCCTCAGCATCTGGTGCTCCTACAGAACTTGTAAATGTCAGACATGTTAAGAGGAGCTCGCCTACGTCCTATGGAGATCTGGGCCAGGCTGTGTCTGCAGGGCAGAGCGTCCTTCACTTTGCCTATGGCCCTCCCTAGATCCCAGCCATGCCCTCTGCAAAAGGACATGTGTGGCTTGCTTCAGTGGAGCATGGAATGTGTGCTCTGGTGGCACTGATGTCAGGAGGACTTGCATACAGGATTCTAGTTATTGTGTGTACTTGCCCCAGGCCCTCTTCCTAATGTGTTGGATGAGACCACGGGACATAGGCGCGTGCACACGCATACACACGCACACGCGCACACACACACACACACACCCCAGAAACAGTGAAAGCGTTGAGAGGCATCCTGCTAGAATATTGTGAGCTCAGAGCTGCATACCGCAACAGCACTGCAGAACCACACTCTCCCAACCAAGGGCTTCTCGTTCAGATCCCCGCTTTGTTGACCACCTCCTAGCATGACCCTGTTAGCACTGCTGACTGTGCCCATTTTGTGGGTCCTGTGCTTGGGAATCAGAGGGCTCTGCTCTACCACAAGAAGTGTGTGTGTGTGTGTGTGTGTGTGTGTGTGTGTGTGTGTGTGTGTGTGTGTATGCCACCCCATCTTTAACTGAGTATTTTCCTTTGTCATGTTGTCTGTATATAGATATCTCTGCATTGCAGTAGCAAAGAAGCAAAGTACACATTACATTTCCTCATCTTCATTTTTAAAGAGATTATTTTATGTGTATAGGTGAGTTGCCTGTATGAATGTATGTATACATACATACGTGCCTGGTGCCCATAGAGGTCAGACTGTAGTATCAGATCCTCTGGAACTGGAGTTACAGGTGGTTGAGCTATCATATGGGTGCTAGAAAGGGAACTTGGAACCCATGCCAGAGCAAGAAGTGCTCTTAACCACGGAGCCACCTCTCCAGCTCCTTGTTTTATGTTTTAGCTGCTTAATTTACAGAATTAACTCCTCTTCTGAGGAAATGGAGTAACCCTAGTGAGTTCTGGGAACTATTCTACTCTGTTGCTCTTGGGAACAGCTGTGGCTGGTGGGTCCTGTTAGGCGGCTGTGGTGTGGGTCCTGTTAGGTGGCTGTGGTGTGGGTCCTGTCAGGTGGCTGTGGTGTGGGTCCTGTTAGGTGGCTGTGGTGTGGGTCCTGTCAGGCGGCTGTGGTGTGGGTCCTGTCAGGCGGCTGTGGCTCCTCGGCTGCCACCTCCCATTTCTGCAGAGCTTCACATCTGGAGTCCCAGGTTCCTCTCCCATCCTGAGAAAGATTTCCTTTAGCATGTCCCTCAGAATAGATCTGCAGTGATGTGGTCTCATCTGCGTGTCTCTAGAACGTTCTTGTTCCCGAAGGACATGTTCACTGGATGCAGAGTCTGGCTGGCCAGCTCTTGTCATGTATGCAGACATGTTGTTTTCTGCGACTGCTGAGAACCAGTGTCCAGGCATTTAAATGTGATCTTCCTCCACATGGCCGCCTCTTCCCCTCGCCACAGGCCTGCCGTCGCTGTGCTCGTGGCTCTGATCTTCACATTGGTTGGCTTGTGTCCGTCTGACTCGGGTTCACGTTCGTAGCTCAGTCCTGCCAGTGGTTTTGTTGTTGTTTCAGATTGTCAGCATTTTCGGTTCTAAAATTTCCATTTTTTAGTTTCTTTTTGCTTGAGTCTTCAAGAGTGTCTGCTCTTATCATGAAGAATGCTTATTTAAGAAAACATTTTAAAGACTGTGGTAATCCTAATATCAGAATTATCTCCAGTCTAGCATCTGTACATTACCTTTTCTGGTCCTTTATACCTGAGTAACTGTATATTGTACTCTGTGCTGTGAGCCCCTGGGTCCTGGTCCAGTCCTCTGTAGACTATTGATTGAGGCAGGCCTCATTCCTGTGGGCCCAGACCGTGTGTTCTGCCTCGCCTTTGGATAGTGGTTCCAGCACCCATTCTGGTTTGGGAGGCTTTGTGAGGTTATGTGACTGTCCCCACTGAGCCCCTCTGGCTTTAGTTTGGAACGTGAGCAACATTTCTGACACACCGAAGTTCTCAGAGCCTTTGCTGTACTCTTTGTCTCTCCCTACATATACCACTTAAAAGTGAGGACACTCCCCCACCCCCAGAGTTCATTCCAAGTTTCAAGCATCTTCTGGCCCAGCTCCCTCTTCTCCAGGGGTTTCCCACAGTCTTTGGCTCCCAGAGATTCCCATGCTCAGTCACTCACAGCAGCCTATGCAGCTATGCAGTTCCTCAGTGAAGAGAAGGAAAATGGAGTGGGGATTCCCTCACACTAGACCCCAAGGCTCCTTATTCCAGCTCCCAGGAAGGTTTCTGGGGTACCTGCGCCACCACTGTGTGGTGGGCCTCCTTGAGTGCTGCTCACCGCTGCGTGGTGGGCCTCCCTGAGTGGAGCCACATTGCAGACAGAGCTGGGGGAGGAGAGAGAGAAAGCACAGGTTCCTGCACCAGCTCACCCAAGCCTCCTCTGGCTCTGCAGACAAGGGTTTCTCAGTTTACCCTGAGGTTGTCAAGGTATGAAAAGCATGAAACTCACCCATTCCGGTTGTTGGTGTGCACTCTTCTTGGTCTCAGAATGCCCCCAGAACCCTGGGGTTTAATTATAACATGCAAAAGAGGGAAGCTGTGGAGGTTATGACATCGTGGCCCACACCAGAGGTCACCCGCTGGGGCTTGGCAGAAGGCAGATTGGCATTTCAGAAAAGTCCCTCTGGCAGCTATGTGTGGAGTTGGGCGTGGTGAGAGGGACGCGCAGTCACGGCAGGTGGTGCAGCCACGGCGCACAGGTGGTGCAGCCACGGCGCACAGGTGGTGCAGCCACGGCGCACAGGTGGTGCAGTCATGATGCACAGGTGGTGCAGTCACGGCGCACAGGTGCACAGGTGGTGCAGCCACGGCGCACAGGTGGTGCAGCCACGATGCACAAGTGTGATCAACGTCCTGGGAGCAGTTTTAAGAGCTTTAAGAGTTTTTGTTGTTGTTGTTTGTTTGTTTGTTTTTGTTTTTTAAGAACAGGCAGGAGCTGGTGGTAGATTAGTTGTGGAGGGTGGAAGAGGAAGGGTGGTCAGGATTAGTCCCAGCTCCAGGTGGCTGTGCACATTGTCTGGGAAGATGATTGACCTTGCATCTTACCGGACCTTAACTGACACCAAAGGACCATCTCAAAGGTGACATTCTAGTCACAAGCCTCCTGGAGGAGAAGTGGGGCAGGGTTCTTGGCAGAGACCGTGCTGGAGATGTTTGACATCACCGTCAGGCCCAGTTACCTCTGCTTCGATCAGGTTACAAATGTGGGATGGAGGCTGGCCTCGTTACCATCTGAAACTGACCCGACTTTCTAAAGCTCTGCCAAAGACAGCAGTTAACATGCAGGGTCCTGATTTTGCATTTACAACAAAAGAAACAAACCCCTCAGGTAGAAATGGTTTGGCCAGGTTTAGGCAGAAGTCTGAACTCCACTCTGCCCCAGCCAGAAGTGCTAAACTTTTCTTGAGATGAAAACACTCAACAGAAGCTCAGTGTTTTTGTTATGGTGTTTTGGGGGATGCTGTGGCACAAGCGTCCCAGCAGGGGCAGGCAGTGCTGCTGCATGGGGAAGCTGGGCATTGCCTCCCAGGCACCTGCTTCAACAGGTGCTGGACTTTCCTCAAACTATGGCCTGACCTTGTGATAGCACAGAAAACAAGGCGTGTCCATGTTTGTCTGCCAGTGTGCATGCAGTTGAGCCTCATGACATTCCTGTGAGGAATTTTAAAGTACTAATTGAAGTCAGCACCCTGGAGCCAGACAACCTGGTTTTAAGCCTGGCTCTGCCACTTACTGTATGGGCTGGGGCATGTTCCATGCCCTCAGTGAGCTTATCAGGGAAGCTGGGACAATACCTGTGTTGCTGTTGTGTGGTGCTGCTTCTGCCTGGCACAGAGCGTGAGATCAATAAGAATTAATCTTACTTAGGCAGCTGGTGCTGTCTTCTTGCTGATGGCACAGGTGAAATGACCACCTGGCAGTCAGTGATCAAGTCCAAGCTGGTCTCTGACTCACGAGTCTCTGCTCCTCTGCTGATGAGGGAGAGGCCCCGGCAGTGTTTCGTGTGCAGACGGAGCGATAGGAGGAGGGTGTGCTGAACTGCTTAGAAAAAGAACCTGTATAAATAGCATCTCACCCGGCCAGAGGTAGCAGTTTGTCAGAGGAGAGGCTGCGTGGGCATATGTCAGTGGCTTACACGTTAAGTAGCTCCTGTGAGAGACTAGCATATTAATAAAATTTCTCTTTCATGGGCTGAGGAGATGGCTGCAGTTCTTGGTGCTCTTGCAGAGGACCCAGGTTCCGTTCCCTGCAACCATATTGAGTGGTTTACAACTCTGTAACTCTAGCTAAGGGGATCTGACTCTCTCTTCTGGTTTCAAAGGCATCTATATACACATGTGGTACACACACATACAAGCAGGTACATATATAAATGATAATTTTTAAAAATATTCTTCCCTTCTCCTGCCCTAAGTGAATTGTGTTAAAGTTGGATTTTTTTTTTTTTTTTTTAAAAAAAAGATCTTCCTGGCAGAGAAATGTCGGCAGCATAGCCGGCTTCCCCCTTGATGCCTGCAGTTGCTCAGACCCTCTTCACTGTGTTCTTAAACCCAAAGCTCCATAGTTAAAGACTTGGTGAACAAAGCCTACCTTCCGTCCACATACAAAACGGTGAGGCAGGGGTGACTGAGGTGCCTGCCTGCTCAGGAGTCTGGACAGAAAGACCCAGCCGACTAGACGTGGACCCTGACCCCAGAGTGCCATATGACTTCTGTACAGCAAGCAGTGTACCTGCCAGCCGTCCTGCCAGCGCCACATACTGCTTAGGGCCTGAGAGCCAGCAAGCTGACTCCAGCAGACTAGCAGAAGAATGGGGTCTGGGGTACTAGTGAGGCTTATATAAGCACCCCCACCTGCTGGGCCATCTTGACCACCCTGGGTTTATCTGAGCGAAAGTCTTGCTGTGTAACCATAACTCGCCTAGAACTCACTGTGTTCCAGGCCTTGAACTCACAGCCACCCTTTCCTTCTTCCTCCAAGTGCCAGGACTGCAGGAGTTCGCCAGCGTGCCTGGCTGAGTACAGTACTGTCTGCTAATGTTTAGAGTGCCCAGCCTAGCAGCATACATACAAGGTTAAAAAGACCAGGGCTGACGTCTCCTAGCTGTCAGCCGCTCTCATGCAGTAATGCACAGGGAAGCACCGGGCGACCTGGTGATGTCTGCTGTTTCCCATCTCAGTGTTGTCTTCAGCTCATCTCTTCATTCACACAAACTTACCCAAGCTCTACACTAGTAGGCAACTTGGTAGTGAAGTCTGCTGCTCTCTCCCACAGTGATGGCTGCCAGCGGAGGATGCTTTTGGAGTGGGATAACAGAGAGCATAATTACCCTTAAGTAATATTCCCTCCCACTGTGTTACCCTGGGCCTAGTCTTCGGTTGAGGAGTGAAATGCTTAGACACTGCACAGCTCTTCCCCTAGAAGGGCAGCTTGGATCAGTTAAGCTGCCTGTAGCCACGAGGATCAGGAAAGTTGAACGGACAACAGGATGTCACTGTTGAAGCCAGAGCATAGGCATTTCGAGGGCATGTGAACCTACTGACACCACAGAACCATGGAGTTCTGGCTCCCAGGGCGCAGGTTGTACAGAACACTTCCCTCGCCAGCGTACTCCTGACCATGATGGGGTCAGAGCAAAACAGTGGTAGGAGCTTCCCATACTCACTTCCTTCCCCCATCTGCAGGCCTTTGTTTTCCAAGGCTGGACATAGTGTTGCATGCCTATAATCCCAGCACACAACAGGCAGAGGCAGGAGAATTGCCGCAAGTTCCCAGCCAGAGTTGCTACATAGTCTCTTCCAAGCAAACCTGGGCTGTAAAGCAAGACCCTCCGCATTGTAAGAAACAACAACAAAACACACAAGATATGTTTGTGTGTTTTTGTAAGTTCAGAAATTTTTAATTAGGGGATTAAATTACATAGTCGTGGTAAGCAGGTCCGGATTTAGTTCAAAGGCAAAGCTGACTGGCTTTATGATACAGTGTCTGCCATCAGTGTTTGTAATGATGCGAGGAGAGCCCATCTGGTGATGCCTGGGCCTTAGGGGGGCACCTCTGAGTCTCACCCTCACCCCCTGCATCTGGAGGACTAGAGGAGGCAGAGCATGTAGCTCATAGTAACTGCACAAGGCCGGCTAACACAGCTCACCTTCAGACTGTGGGCAAGGCCCTTCACTCCGGGTCCATGGCTGCTCGTTTGTAGAAGAGGATGTTCACCCTGCCCCTCCCTTCTTGCTTGTGGTATTGTGCCCAGTAAGAATAAAAGGACTTTGAATGAGAAGTTAACAAGCCATTGGAAAGGCAGAGCTGTGTGCACCATCACACAGTGGGGAATATGACTAATCAGTGTGTAATCAGGTGTGGGCTGGTGAACACTGAATAGGCTCAAAGAATGGCAGTTGTAGACATTCAGGGAAAGGCAAAAAAAAAAAAAAAGTTCTGATTTGAGTCATTGGTCCTCATAGAGCTGAGGAGCTTTTAGCTAAGCCTTGAAGGCAAGGCGGGGCCAGGAGGTGCCCGTCCGGGAGGTGCCCGTCCAGGAGTGCCCGCCCAGGAGCGCCCGCCCGTCCACCTTACATCAACAGCAGTGGCTCATCTTTGCCATGTGTCTCTGTCGTTCTAGGCTGAGCTCATTGGAAGCCTCACCCACAAGCTGGAGGCCCTCCAGGAAGCAAAGGGGAGTCTGCTCATAGACATCAAGCTGAACAATGCTCTAGGAGAGGAGGTGGAGGCTCTGATCAGTGAGCTCTGCAAACCCAACGAGTTTGACAAATACAAGATGTTCATAGGGGACCTGGACAAGGTGGTCAACCTGCTGCTTTCCCTGTCTGGACGCCTCGCCCGAGTGGAGAACGTCCTCAGTGGCCTTGGTGAAGACGCCAGCAAAGAAGAAAGGGTATGTGACCTAGCAGGTTACCGCCTGAGCCGCTGTCCATAAGAGGGGCCATCAGACACAGTCCCTTCTCTCAGGTGACGGTCGCTGTGGAGTTGAGAGAGCATCTTCTAGGCAGATGCACAGGACCCAGGTGGCTCTCTCCTTCCTGATTCCTTAGAGAGATAACATGGTAGACATTTAAGGGAGAGAAGGACCACCAAACACAGGGACAAGAGGGCAGGAACGAGCTCCAGGAATCTGTATGATGGGCCCAGCTGGGGGCAGGGACACTGCATCACGCCACTGTCCTCCACTGGAGGGACAGTGCTGTTGTGACAGACACTGGGCTTCACGCTTCATGTGCAGTGTCCTGAATCCTTGCCGGGATGGTAGTGGGGTAGGGGAGGAAAGTCCATAGGCTTCAGACCTGCAGTGTTTCATCTGAGCCATGGGGACCAGTGTATGAAGCTTTGATGCCAACAGTGCTAGGAGCTCAGCCTGTGGCCCGGCCTCTCCTTGTGGTGAGTCAGACGTGGTGTTTAATTCACGCCTCAGACGGAGTTAGGGAACGAACTTGGAGAGTGGGGATGTGGATACAATTCACCGGCTAACGTTGTACTGTCTTCTAGGCATTATTAGAGAAATCGTATGAGCTGGCTGGGCACGGTGGTGGTGGTGGCACACACCATTAATCATTCCAGGCCAGCCAGGGATACATAGGGAGACCCCCTCTCAAAAAGATCTGACAAGCCAGATTGGGGGATTTGAGAGAGTCACAGAACCTTCAGCGATCCTAAGGTCATCTGTCCTGAGGGATGTTTAGTCACCGCGCTTCATGAGTGAATTCCATTTTACATTTTCTCAGTCATTTTGGCCTGAAAGGTCTGAAAACTATTCAATTTCTTCTAAAGTACTTACTGTGGCGTTTACGTGTCAGCATGTTGAATGCAGGAACACATGAAGTATTACTAGAAAGTCAGTGAGTCCTGCAGAGGTGGGCAGCTTACCACTGGGCTGGTGCATGTCGGAAACTCTAAAGTAGGACATCAGCATCCTTGTTGAACAGAGTTTCATTCATGATGAGATGCCAGGAAGACACCTGGGATGGCAGGGGTGTTGGTTTTGTTAAAGATGAGGAATATATTCCCATTGTTACAGATTCCGAAGCAGGTCCTCAAGACTGCTACACTTATTTTCTCTATTGTTTGGGGTTTTGTTTGTTTGTTTTTGTTTTGATCACCAGGACATCCTGCTAAAACACAGATTTCAGGGTCCTGCCTGCAGAGGTTTTTTTTTTTTTTTAATTTTTAAGGCTTATTTTATATGTATGGGTATTTTGCCTACACACACACACACACACACACACACACACACATATATATGTATGTGTGTGTATATGCACCCCATATGTATTACCTGAAGAAGCCAGAAGAGGGCATGGATTGTCCAGGTACTGGAGTTAGAGGCCATTGTTACTAACATGTGGGGTGCTGGGAATCCAACTCAGGTGCTCTGGAAGAACAGTCAGTCTGCTCTGAACCAGGGCTCCATCTCTCCAGCCCCCTGCAGGATTTTTGATTCAGTAGATGGAGAGGCAGGCGGCTGAGAATCTAACACATCCCCAAGGGGACACAAAGTACTCAGAGAACTTGAGGATCGACTCAGTCAGTGTAGGCCTAAAAAGGGCAGGTTGTTACCACGGCCATTTAGCCACCACAGAGTGTTCAACACAGGATAGTAAATAAATAATAATTGATATACATACATACATACATACATGTGTATGTATGTCCACCCATCCTTAGCACCGCTGAGTAGCGCAGTGGTTACAGTCCTGTGAGAGGCAGGAGTCTGCCTCCCTGTGTTATGACTGACTTACCTGTTCCTCTTACCCTGGCAGAGTTCTCTGAATGAGAAAAGGAAGGTTCTGGCTGGCCAGCATGAGGACGCCCGGGAGCTCAAGGAGAACCTGGACCGGAGGGAGCGCGTGGTGCTCAACATCCTGGCCAATTACCTTTCAGCAGGGCAGCTCCAGGACTTCCAGCACTTCGTGAAAATGAAGTCCACGCTCCTCATTGAGCAGCGGAAGCTGGATGACAAAATAAAGCTGGGCCAGGAGCAGGTCAGGTGTTTGCTGGAGTCGCTTCCCTCGGACTTCAGGCCCAAGGCAGGGGCCATCTCCCTGCCTCCAGCCCTCACCAGCCACATGGCTCCTGGCGGGGGCTCTGTATCCGGTGGCATTTTGCCAACGTTGACCTCTCCTCTTTAACCTCTCCTGAAAGACCCAAGCAAGAGATGCCACTGTCACCACTGTTTAATCTGAGAGATATTTCACTACAAACCGGTTTGAGTTGTGGGTTATTGGGGGCTTCCTGAGTAAAAGGAAGAGACTATCCAGGAATCTTTCTTGCCTTTCACGGTTGGTCTTCTGCGAGCTGCCCGCTGCTGGAGCCTTCCCACTCTGTGGGAGGAAAGTCAGTGACACTGCGACCGGATGGTAGCTGAGGCGGTGGCGATGAGTGTGTGGCACCTCAGGAATGTATCCACGGTGGCCTTCCTTGCTGGTGGGCAGCTCATCCTAATATCAGGGCACATACCGGTCTGCAACACAAAGCCTTAAAAAGACACACACACACACGTTAAGAGAACTGTAAAACCCCTGAACATTTTTGTTATTTATATTTTTAAAAATGAAAAAGATCACTATGTTTTGTGGTGGATGTAGACAATTTGAGCTTTGTATTTCGTGAAAACCTTAATGAAGAATTCCAAAGATAGTCAAATTGAATATGGAGATTTTTGTGGGCTTTTCTTCTGCTCGTTTGCTTTTTTAAACATTTATTTTGTGTGTGTGTTTGATGTGGGTGGCTGTGTGTGGCAGGCACAGTATGCGTGTAGAATTAGACAACTTTATGTGGTTCCGAGGCTTGAACCTGGGTCAGGGATTGCTTATCGCAACAAGTCTTTTCACCCACTGAGGCCTCTCTCCAGTCCTTGTTGGATGTTTAATAAAGACCAGTGACCATTCTACACTTGTGCTGTACTGTGAGAGGTCCCAGGTTCCATGGTGCTCAGGTCTTGCCATGATTCTCCAGGAGGATGGCTCTGTGCTGCTCAGTGGTGACTTCTCAGGCTGTATGCCTTCTTCACCAGTTTATTGACAAAGACAACAGTTCTCAAGCCTGTAAGAAATACATCTAAGCCAGTTCAAAACCGAATCCATGCTGCCATCCGATCCAGGAAATACACTTACTAAGCTACATAATCAGGATGTTTTAATATTTTTTAGAAGCTGGTTTTCCTAAACGTCAGACCTGCAGACCATGAGAACTGATTTCTCTTGTCAAATTCCAGTGAGAGTGTGTGAGGGGCTCTGTGGCCCAAGGTGTCAGTCTACTCAAACAAATCAGGATGATAGTGGGGCCACGGCTATCCCAGGAGCCAGGCTGTGTACAGCCACTGGGTAGGTGACACACCACAAACCGTTCCTGCTTGCTGTTCACTTAGAGGCCGCCCAGAAGACTCTTGGCAGCCGTCAGCCTAAGCTATTGCTTTGTTCTGTGGTGCTTATACACTGCAAGTGCTCTGATCCAGACAGGCCAGCATCGTTCCCAGGGTTCTATTCTAATGCTTCTCCATTCAGAGGGGCCAGAGAGAGCAGCTGCTTAGCAGCCACACTGCACTGCAAGGTTATCTTGAAGTTAATACAGTACACCCAACGGACCAATCAGAAGCCTGAAACCCATGCCCATGGGTAATTGTCTTACCCAGCAAATGCCTACAGATGTTCTTGGTAAAATGCCTTGGAGGAATTCTGGGGCTCCCAGGATTCAGGCAACACTGTTTAAAATTACTCTTCAAGGAGAGTGAGGTGGCTCAGCAGGTAAAGGTGCTTGCTGCTAAGCCTGACAACCTTGAGCTCCATCCCTGGAACCTGCATGGTAGAAATAGAGAACCGGCTCCTGCAAATAGTCCTGTGACCTCCACACGTGTGCTCTGGCCCTGTGCACCCACACACAGGCAATAGGCGAATGGGAGAGAAAGTGCTTATACACTTGCATTGCAAGCAGGAGTTCAACCATCAGAACCCGGATTAAAACCACAGGGCGTGGGAGGGTGCACTTAATCCAGCACCAGGGCGGTGGGGACAAGCACATCCCAGGCTTGCTGGCCAGCCAGCCTGGCTTATTTGGTAAATTCCAAGCCACTGAGAGACCCTGCCTCAAAACATAGGGTAAACAGGGCGTGAGAGACCTGAGGTTGCCCCCCCCCCCCCCAAGCCTTCACATGGTCAAGTACAAACACTTCAGGATGACTGGGGTCAATCCACACAC
Source organism: Uromys caudimaculatus (assembly GCA_028551405.1). Taxonomy (NCBI): domain Eukaryota; kingdom Metazoa; phylum Chordata; class Mammalia; order Rodentia; family Muridae; genus Uromys; species Uromys caudimaculatus. The sequence goes on from CM052712.1 coordinate 76,012,787, forward strand.
TCGGCCAGGATGACTTTTCTGATTTAGACACATAAAACAAAGTAACTTCACAGCAGAGTGACAGGGGACATAGTTATGCCACCACTGAAGACCTTCCAAAGCAAGGCACCTGAGCGAGGTACCCGAGGGACTGAAATCTGATTCACAGGTGGATGTGGTCTTCATTGGTGCTGAACTTGACCCCTGCACTTTGAAGAAACCACTACACTTTCAAAGTATATTTTAAATGCCTCCAGATGGAAAAGCCTGGGTTTTCATCTTTTTCCAGCTCTCTTCTCACTATTAAAAAACAAAATCATTTACTGTAGAAACCTCCTCCTAACAGGATAGGCTGCTGAGACAATGAGAACAGAGATCACAGCCACGCCTAACTCCCCCCCCCCCTTTCAGATCACAGGGCTCACAGAGTGCTCACTCCTGTGGTACTTCTCACTCATGGTAGGTGTGGTAGTATCCTGGTGACCTAAGAATACACCAGAAACCGGGGAGTTCCAGGAAAGAGTGTATCCTGTGACCAAGTCAGGTCACCTGGGAAGTTCCAGCCTGTTCCTACGGGCAAATGACTCAGCCTCCCTGTGCTGGTCCTTGTAGGAGCTACCTCACCCTGACGAATGAGGAAGGAGCCACAGAGTTCTCCAAGACACCCCACAAGGTTTCCTTTGCCCCCAGGGTACGCTTTAGGTTTCACTTTGTACAGTTGGTTTCTAAACAAAAAAATTGGCCAGCGCGGGCCAAATCCACAACTGCTATTGAGGCGAGAAGGCAAGGTGGGTCCTGCCCATTTTCCTGTTTCTCTCTTAATATCTGACCGCTACTCACTTAGTCTAAAAAGGACATATATGCCTTAAATGCTGTAATTGTACCTTACAGATCTGGTTTTTTAAAGTTCATTGTTCAAGAACTTCAAACATATAAACTATATCTTTTATCTTACCGTCTCACCGCCCCCGAGCCTCCCTGGACCCTCTCCACACACCCCCCTCTCATCCACTGAATTCAATTAGTGCCGCCCACCTGTGTGGGTGGGTGGGGCAACCTACCACTAGCCACACCCTCAAAAATGACTCCTCCTACTCCCAGCCACCCTCAACAGGCCTCTGCTAGGAGTGGGACCTTGGGAGCCCCTCTCATATCCATGCAGAAGTATTCAAGGAAGATACTTAGGAAAATACTGGGTTTTTATTTTTGTGTTTCCAAGTTCGTTGCTCTCCAGTTTTAATTTCCTTGATACCACTTAGCTTTTGCCTGCTAATGCAAAATTAGTTTTTCATTCACCTTCTTACTAGAAAGAAAAAGGACTATCTGAAATCACGTCTTCGTTTCCAGCAGGTCTAAAATGATCAGGGACACACGAGGACATGGCCACACAGAAATCAATGGCAATCGTTCAAGAGCCTTAACTCTTGGGTGAAGCATCAGACAACTATTCAAACCACAAAGGGATACAGGAACCTTTTACCTGCCCCGTGTTTGGTTTTGGACCCGGGGCTGGGGTGCATATTTTACATATCAAAACAGGCCTTTCCTCCAGGTTCTCCCAGCATCCCTCAGTCCCTATCTGGCACACCCTGCTCCCGACTCTGAACCTTCCAGCCTCGGGGCTGGACTGCCCTTCCCCCAGAGGCTCTAACCTATATAATCCAGACATGTTGGCCTCTGCCACTCCCATCCCCCTCACACTCTCTCTTCATCTTCTCCTCTCTCCTTCCTCATGGTGACTCCCCTGGCTTCCTTCCTTGGAGCCAGACAAACCTGCTCAAAAGCGACTTCCCAGTAAACCCACATTTAATATAATTAGTCTGGCTTGAATTGGCTCATTTCATGGGTAGAGAAATAACTTATTCTGATTTTTTGATAAAACCTTACTTTTCTTATCGGAGCTCATTTGATGCCAACTCATGATTTCTCAAAAGTATGGTCAGGATATCACCTGCCTCCGAATCCACTTGGATGCTCCTTAAAACTGCCAATTGATAAGATACCAGGATAGGCCGGGACTGAATACTGTCTCTAGCTTTTTTGGCATGTCTTAACTTGTAAGAGCCATGGCTGTGGTCACTTGTACAGTTTCTATTGTTAGGATCACAAGGCTATCATGAACCTGTGAAATCTCAGGCCTTAAAGATTTTAACAAGTAGAAATCACAGAAGTTCAGAGCCATGGCATATTTACTCAGTTAGCTACATTCTTGTTATTGTCTTCCCTGTTTTGGCGCAACCCCATTAGTAAAAAGGCTCCCTGCACTCTGGTCTCCTGTCTCTCTGCTGTTTTACATTTAAACAAACTAATAAGACTTTGGGCTAGATGGTACGTCATTGTTTTTTCCAAGAATCCCATTGTCACATACTCAGTAACTTGAAGGGCTGTCCGACTGAACGGATGACCACTGACCTCTTCAGTAGGGACCTTAGGATTCTTGCTTCCTCTCAAGTCTGACAACACACATCGTGAGTTACACTCTTGACAGTCTAGCTAATGAAGCAAAGGGTGCATGCATTTCCTTTGAGAAGTGAGAGCCCAACCCAATTTCAAACCCTCCAAAATCAAAACTAGGCAGAAAAAAAAAAAAAAAAAAAACAGCGAAAAACTGACTCATCGGTGCTGCATTTATATATAATAAATTCCTCTCTATAAATGGGAAGGCTGCTGTGCATTAAACCATCAGTGTTGCTGTCTAAAGCAACAGTCTAAAAGGTGACGTGTAACGTGGACATGTTACATAAGGAGAACAAATGACCACAGTATACTAGGAAATTATGTAAGCATCCTAAAACTGAGAATACCCAAGGAAAGACAGAGCCAAAAGTAACCTCCCCCTAGCCCCCAAGGATGCTTAGATCTTGGAGAATTGAACTAGCCTCACATAGCAGGAAGGTGATGAGTTAGACTGGGTTGTTCACCCCAGGCAGGCAAGCAACAAACCTTCACGGTGCAGACAAATGCAGCCTACCAGCACAGTTAACAGGGTCCACAGAAAAGCATGCCATTCGTTCAGTGGGAGTCCCCTGGGCTTCCGGCAAACAGAATCTTTGAGAGCCCAGGCGCGTATTCATGAAGCCCAGATAACAGGCTGAAGCTACAGGGTGGCTAGGGAAACCCCACATTATGGGATTAGGTTGGAGCTGAGAACTCCATCAAATGTCCTCACGACCACAAAACCGACCCCGTAGGCAGAGGCACGGAGAGCAAGAGTGCAGAAAACTCCAACTTACAGAGCAGTTCACAGTTTATAAATTTCTGGCCTTATAATGGTACAGAAGTATATTCGCACAACTATTCAGCCCCTTAGCTTGGACATAGCATTCAATAAGCTCCCTGAGCAGAACATTCGGGAACTAAGGACTGTGTTGATGGGTTTTGCCCAAGTACAGGCTAATGTTCTGAGCATGGTGAAGACGGGTTAGGCTGAGTTAGATGTTCGATGTTAGGTGCATCACATACATTTCAGCTTAGCCACATTTTCCTTTGGAACGGGTTTTCTGGTCACCACCCTATTTTAATAGGAGAGTTAACTGCAGTCCTTCTAGCTCGCTGCTCTAGCGCCCTCTACTGAGAACGCTGAGTATTGTGCTAACCTAAAGGACATCTATTTGAAGCCGAGAGGCAATATTGCTAACTGGCACAAAGCTAGTTTCCTGGTATTAGCATTACCTTGATATTATCTTCTGCAATCATACAATTCTGTACCTGTTGAATCCTAGAAACAATTTCTTACACAATAAAAGTCATAACAGGGCATTATCAAACAGACACCATAGTTTTGAAAGAACAAGGCGCTCTCTCTCTCTCTCTCTCTCTCTCTCTCTCTCTCTCTCTCTCTCACACACACACACACACACACACAAAACAATTTTCCATCTATTTTTTTCAGATGAACTTTATACAGTCTGTAGTACTCAAAGTCCTTAAGTCAACAAATTAAGACTAAGGTCTAGTTTGATAAGTGAAATTGTGTCTCTGTCGATCTTTGTCTCTCACTGACTGCTGTGTGTGTGTGTTCTGAATCTCTCTGTGAATTTTTCTGTATTTCAGTTTCTATACTAGTCACTCTTGCTCTTTCATTCCCAAAATGATTGTGATCTTCTGTTTGGAACTATAGTACGTCTAGAGGGTTTCCCTGGTCCATACTGCTGGCTCCTTTAGAGTTCCGTGCCATTGGCCGTGTTCCTCATGTTATTAAACTCTGAAGTAGCTGCCCACACCAAGGCATTCTTGCTGTATGTAGTTAAAAGCCTTAAAAGGGTATTTATCTTCACATTGAGAATAACAAATCGTTTTCTTTCAGTTTTTCCTTTGGTTTATTTTTTCCTTTTTTTCTCTCCTGAAATTATAATTTTTATTTTAAAGTTATTTCAGTATTGAAAACTGTTCAAAATAATTTCTCAGCTAATGGCCACAGAACTTCTCAAAGACATACATTGAAAAATTGTAAAATATGCAATCCAAGCAGAAAAATTGTGATGTTTTACATTTCTTAGCACTGGTTTATTTTTTTTTCAAATCATATTCCCTAGATCTTTTCTGTGCGTCCTACTGAATGCTTCTTGTTTTGAAGATGTAACAGGACTCACAAGGACGTTTTAAGCCGAGCATGGTGCCACACATCTGTAGCTACAGCCCTCCAACATAAACAAAAATACAAAATAAAGGCAAATTGTAAAATTAGTTCCAAGCTGAGAAGGACTCCTCTAAGAAAAACTGAGGTTGAATATCACCAGGAGGCTTTCCCTGAAGAAAAACCAAAACTGAGTTCTTTGATCTGAAGGAAGAAGATGCTAATTACTCACAGAACATGAAAGCATAAAACCTAAAGTAAAATTGTCAAGTCCAAAGCACTGATGCGTAACGATGAAAGATGACAAAACAGGGAACATGCAGAAGGACAGCAGTTCCCATAACTACGGTCGAGAGAGCTGGGTCCTCAGATGCAGAGGAGTGGAGATAACACTTATCCCTGCTTCAGTGACTACAGGGAAGAGCGATAAAGACATCAGTGTCAACCTCAGGTATACACGCATGCTCCCAAGTACACACACACACACACACACACACACACACACACACACACATACACACGTGCACAACACTCAGCACCTACACACATATCCACAAAGCACACATACACAATCACACACACACACACATGTGCACACACTCTCACCTTCACACACATATACAAAGCATATATAGTCACACACACACATGCACACACACTTGCACCTGCACACACATACAAAGCATACGTACAGACACACATACACACATAGCATGCACACACATACAAAGTACACATACACAGTCACACACAGCACACACTTGCACCTATACACACATATACAAAGCACACATACACTGTCACACATACAAATACAGCACACACTCACACATGCACACACATATGCAGAGCATATACAGTCACACACACACACACACACACACACAGAGTGAAAGCAGAAATTCAAATCACAATGAGGTATTTCCTAATACGTGTTAGTCTTGCTATATCTTCTGTTATAAACAAAGAAAAGAAAAGAAAAAGCCCACCATGACGGCTCATGCGTCTAATTCCAGAACTCAGGAGGCTGAAGTAGAGTCTGTCTGAGGTCATCTCATGACCTTATGACCTCATCATGGGAAGTCAGAGCATGGAGGGCCTGCTGCAGGGGAGAATGTCAAGAGAAAAGTGAGAGGAACCTTCCTGCTTCTCCTGTTCTCAAATGCCAAGGTGCTCCATTTGGGAATAGTGGGCTGAACCCTGTCATGTATGTTACAGGTAATTACATAAAAACTACATTTTTACATTACCAATAAATATGAGTCAGCAATGGAAAGAAAAGAATTTTAAGAGCTTAGACAAAAAAAAAATGAAATAGCCGTGTCTCAAAGGGAGCTCTGAGCTGCCAGGTATGTGAGGTGGGCAGCCTTTTAAATGATGGGGGAAGTGATCACTCCAGCCTCAGTGAGATTCTGTGTTACTTGCTACAATGGCTAGTATCAGCTTTGGGAGTAAGCTGAGGAAATGGGGTTCCGCGTTTTGGGTGAGCATGTGAGTTGGTTGAAAGGACTGCCTGGCAGTTTGCTAGAAAAATGAAATATTTATTTGCCTTATAACTTAGCAACTACTCTTTTAGGTAGTTATTGCAGAGACATAGACATACAGTACCCCCAGCATATGACTTAGTGATTTATTTGACTTTATGATAAGCGTTCAGTAGAACCTGTACTTTGAACTCTGATCTCTTACCAGGCCCACTGCTATCCTTGCAAGATGCTGGGCAGTGACAGTGACCTGCCACCCTCCCACCCTCTGACCATGGGGTCACCACTTACTGGGTGGATTTACGTGTTGGAGGATTTGAGCCCTGCTAATGTCAATACATTTAAAGCAGGTTCTAATGCTCAGAAAGCCAGACACATTAAATGCATTTGTGACTTGTAATATTTTCCACTTTGCAGTAGGTTTGGTTTTTGTTTGTTTTTGTTGGTTGGTTGGGGTTTTGTTAGTTTGTTTTGAGACTGTTTCTCTGTATAGCTTTGGCTGTCCTGGAACTATCTCTGTAGACCAGACTGGCCTTGAACTCACAAAGATTCACCTGCCTCTGCCTCCCTAGTGCTGAGATAGGTGGGCACCACCACTGCCCAGCTTTGCAATAAGTTGTTTAGACTACAGTCCCATTGTAAGCTAAGGGGCAAAAGTCTCCATAGCATCTTAACTGCAATAGTAAAAGAAGAAAATGAGAAAAACTGGGTCTAAAGGGGCTGGAGCAGTGCTTCTCAGCCTAGGGGTCAAATGACACCTTCCACAGGGGTCGCCTAAGACCACTAGAAATAACACGTTTACATTACGATTCATAACAGTAGCAAAATCACAGTCATGAAGTAGCAATGAAATAATTTTATGGTTGGGGTCACCACAACATGAGGAACTGTATGAAAGGGTCGCAGCATTAGGAAGGCTAAGAACCACTGGGCTAGAGGGATGTCTCTGCATTCCCAGCATGCATATGAGGGCTTCCAACCTTTTGTACTTCCAGCCCCAGAGAAGCTGATGCCCTCTCCTGGGCTCCAAGGGCACACTGTATGTACAAAAACAAATTGCTGAAAAAGCAGCAAGGGCTGACAAGGTGGCTCAGTGGGTAGTGGTGCTTGCACATAGGACCGACGACCTGAGTTCAATTCCCCGGATCCCACAAAATGACAGGAATGAATTCCCTCTGGAGAGCAGTCCTCTGATTTCCATATGTACCTGTGCACGTGCATGCATGTGTGAGCACATACAAAATGAAATGTTGACACATGACACAATATAAACTACATGCAACACTATTGTGTCAAGCAAAAGAAGTCATATAAAAAACACAGTATATGGCTGTCTTAGTTAGGGTTTTACTGTTGTGAACAGACACCATGACCAAGGCAACTCTTATAAGGACAAGACTTAATTGGGGCTGGCTTAGAGGTTCAGAGGTTCAGTCCATTATCATCAAGGCAGGACAGGCAGGCATGGTGCAGGAGGAGCTGAGAGTTCTACATCTTCATCTGAAGGCGGCTAGTGGAAGACTGACTTCCAGGCAACTAGGATGAGGGTCTTAAAGTCCACACCCACAGTGACACACCTACTTCAACAAGGCCACACCTATTCTAACAAAGCCACACCTATTCCAACAAGGCCAAGCATATTCAAATCATGACAATGGCCATATGAACTTTTCAAACAGATTAAACTTCTACAATAGTAGAAATGAGAAAGTAGCTGGGCTGAGGTGGTGCATGCCGTTAATCCCAGAACATGAGAGATAAAAGCAGGTGGATCTCTGTGAGTTCAAGGCCAGTCTGGTCTACTGTGTGAGCTCCAGGACAGCCAAGGCTACACAAAGAAACCCTGTGGTGGCAAACACCTTTAATCCCAGCACTTGGGAGGCAGACACAGGAGGTGGATTTCTGAGTTCGAGGCCAGCCTGGTCTACAGAGTGAGTTCCAGGACAGCCAGGGCTACACAGAAAAACTCTGTCTTGAAAACCAAAAAAAAAAAAAAAAAAAAAAAAAGAAAGAAAGGAAAGGAAAGGATAAAGAACTGAGAAATGGTTGGGGAGGGAGAGCTAACTATCGAATTCAGCGAAGGGGGAATTTCTGGAATGATGGAGATATTCTGCATCTTTGGGAGGCAGTCACTTAATGTGCTCAAGACATTTACCCCAAAGCTTGGTTCTTGGCCTAGTAAGTATTTCACGCTGAAGGATCGGGAAACGTGCAAGAAGATGTTCCTCGCTTCCCCTGTCCTTCTCTGAAGATCACAAAACCTCAAGAGGGTTTCCTCCCCTCCTCCTGCCTCTAACGTGAAAGATGCTGCCCTCACACCTAAAGGAAAGGAGTGCACCTCCAAAGACGCAGGGACTCCGAGGAGAACTGGACATGCAGGCCTCGCTGACGTCACGCCACTGACGTCACGCCACTGACGTCACGCCTTACACCTTCCGTTCACCCATCCTCCGCACGACCGTTCACTCTTCATCCAGCCTGGCAGAAAATGTTTTTTCCTTATGAAGGCTCCCTTGTTACATAAAGCACATATTAAATAAATACGAAGGCTTTCCCTACTTTGTCATTTGTAATCGTGGACTTAGCCACAAAACTAAGACAACATTTTTCTTCCTTTCCACATTGTTTTAAGGAGGGTGGTGGGCTTTGATCCTACAAATACTACTGGAGAGCCTGGAGATGGACTTCACATTATTTCATTGGAGTTTATTAGGCTGCTTTAAGAAATAAAAAGCACATTGGCTTAATAAGACAGGAATTTGTCTCTCACAACCACCTAGATATATGTGGCCATCCAGGTTGTTTCAGAATACCGTGGGGGGTTGTGGTTCCGTCTACAGAGCTGGAAAGACGGGTCAGTGGTTAAGAGCACTTGCTGCTCTTCCAGATGTCTCAGGTTCAATTTCCGGCCCGCACATGGCAGATAAGAACCATCTATAACTCCAGTCTCAGAGGATCTGACACCCTCTTCTGGCTTCTGGGGCATTTCATACACACAGGGTACACAGACATTAAGTTAAAAAAAAAAAAAAAGAAAAAGAAAAAAGAAAACTAGTACACACAAAAAATAAAAATCCAAAAGAATTTTTTAAAGAAAGGACATGAGCTCCAGAGAGGAGAGTTGTAGTTGAGTTGATTAGAATGCTTGTGTAGTAAGCATGAGATCCCGGTCCCTCAGTACCACACAAATGAAGCACCACAGCACATGTCTGTTATCCAGCACGTGGGAGTTGGAGACAGAAGGAGTTTAATCCTGAGCTTCATACAAGACTAGAGACTAGCATGGCAACATGGAGAAAGAAGAAAGAAAGAAAAGAAGAAAGAAGGAAAGAAAGACATGCACCCCAAGTTAGACATACTACTTTTCATTGGCTCGGGCATATGGCCAGACTTGGTAAATGTCATGTGAGTAAATGAACGCATTAAAATTGTATGGGAAGTCTCATGCCAAATATGGCAAAGTAATAGCACAGGTGAATCCTCCCATGGTAGCACAAGTGAGTCCTCCCATGCTAGCATAAGTGAGTCCTCCCATGGTAGCATAAGTGAGCCCTCCCACGGTAGCATAGGTGAGTCCTCCCATGGTAGCATAGGTGAGTCCTCCCATGGTAGCATATGTGAGTCCTCCCATGGTAGCATATGTGAGTCCTCCCATGGTAGCAAGGTGAGTCCTCCCATGGTAGCATAGGTGAGTCCTTCCATGCTAGCATAGGTGAGTCCTCCCATGGTAGCACAGGTGAGTCCTCCATGGTAGCACAGGTGAGTCCTCCTATGGTAGCATAGGTGAGTCCTCCCATGGTAGCATAGGTGAGTCCTCCAATGGTAGCACAGGTGAGTCCTCCCACGGTAGCAACTATAAAGTGTGAGTTGAAAGAGAAAAAAAGAAATCTAGGAAGGCATCAAAAGTCGGACAAAAGTCTTTCGGATGGTATGTTTGACTTGTAAACCTGTGTCCCAGGGCTGAAGAGACGGTCCCACAGTTAAGAGCACTGGTTGCTCTATCAATCGACCTGGCTTGGTTCCTAGCAGCCACAGAGCAGCTCGTGACCATGTGTACTTCTGTCCCAGGGAATCCCAGTGTCTTCCTCTGGCTTCCATGGGCACTACATACACATGGTGCACAGAAACACGTGCAAGCGAAACACCAGGCACATAAAAATAAAATGAGGAAGTTTAAGAAGAAAACCAAAAATAAACTTGTGTCCTGAGGGCAGGATATAGTCAGTATTTTGGGAGACAGCTAACGATTGGCCAGAAAACCCACCATTCTCTTGGCCTGAAGGAGCCGAGGACACATAAGAGACACCACAAAAGCCTGAAGTCAAAAACAACATCACAGGCAGCTAGAGAGGGGAGCCATTAACTCTGCCCAAATTTCTCACTCAACCCAAAACAGCGCATTTTCGGGGCAGTCTGTAGGGAAGACCATTTACAAATACCATCGTCTGGGCTGATGAGATGGGGGCTCAGTCAGTAAAACTGTGTGCTATATACAAACCTGGTAACCAAAGGTCAGTCCCCCAAACTCAGGATGAAGTGGAAGAAAAATTGACTCCATAGTTGTCTTCTGTCTTACACTCACAAGCCAAAGCATGGGTTCTTACATACACCATGCATACACGCATCAATAAACCTTCTAGAAAATATCTATAAAATGTATCACAACTGAACTGAGCTGTGAACTGCTGTGGGGCAGTGGTCTGTGGCAGGCAATCTGACACCCTGTTGAGTATAGGCTGAAAATTCTGGGAGACCCAGTGGAATATCCACGAGCAGTGAAATTTCCACAAGGGGCCGGATTATGTTTTTGGCCAACGCTCCTGGAAGACTCCTGTAAAAAACAGCCACAGCCTTTACAACCCCTATATAGAGAGAGGCTTGGCATGTAAGATTTGTCACGTAGAAAGCAACTCTGAGTCCTCCCACAAGCAAATGAGGCACCACAAAGTCCCCAGATCAAACCAATGGAAAGTATCGGTTGCCAAACCCCTGACCCCTCCCAAACAGTATATCAGACCACCCCGACCTGAGTAGCTCTCTCTCTCTCTCTGCTCCACCTGCCTGCTCTGCCCGCTTCCACCTGCACCCACTGCCCACCATCCAGAAGGAATAAAGGTGCAAAACTGCTCCGGCGTCTAAGAGCCTTTTGTCCAACAAGCTGTAACACTTTCTGCCTGAGAAGAGATCTGCTCTCTGGGCCTAGCAGTGGGGCGTGCGCTGACAGCAGCCGTGGGTCTCAAGGGGATCGCACTGTGGCCAGGTGGGTCTCTCGGTGGGTATCTCGGGGATTGTGCTGTGGCCATGACCTGGCGGCTCGCACTCCCATCTCCGCTCGCACTCCCTCCCCCTGCTGCGACCCAACGAGCTGCCTGAGAAATGACTGGTGAGGTGTGGAGTAGCCAGGACTCACACCCTTAATGGGCTTGTACAATATCTACACCACTCAGAGCAAAGCACCCCACAGTTTCTTCTGAAATAGCTCCAAGGAAATATATGCCAGAGCCCAAAACCTCCAGGATGCAATATTCTCATAAATACATATGCACCAGATTATAAACTTGCCCAACACTGGAAGCAGCAGGAATGTAAAGACCAATCTCAACAGAAAAGCAATTAACAAAGACTCAAAGACTGACCCGGAGGCAGCTTGGAATTAGCACTGGAAGATTTCAAGGCAGCTGTGCTCCATATGGTTAAAAAAAAAAAAAGTCAGAATGAGAACAAAAAAGAGTGGAAAGCTAGGAAAACTCCAAAGATAGAATGACGCATAGCATGAAAGCATTTTTATTTATAAAAGTAAAAAATATATAATATCCAAAAGGAAAAAAAATCACAATGGAGAGAATTACCCAGTCAGACAGAGAACAACGAGATGTCGGCCTTAAAGTATGGTACACAGCCAGGCAGTGGTGGCGCACGCCTTTAATCTTAGCACTTGGGAGGCAGAAGCAGGCGGATTTCTGAGTTCGAGGCCAGCCTGGTCTCCGGAGTAAGTTTCAGGACAGCCAGGGCTACACAGAGAAACCCTGTCTCAAAAAACCAAAAAAAAAAAAAAAAAAAAAAGAAAAAAGAAAAAAAAAGAAAACACCAAGTACAACACCAGCTTAGAACTTAAACAGGAATTTGATAAGACCGTCAACAACCCCCAAAGACAAACAGTGAAAACGGAGAGTCAATAGCAGAAGGTGCAGACAGAACTACGCACGCTCCAAAGTCCAACCTTGTAAATGAATAATTAAACTAAAAAACAACCCATCTTTCTGTGCCTTGCCCACATGTATGGAAGGGTACCTCTTTTGGGAGGCCAGAAAAGGGCGCCAGATCCCCTAGAACTAGAGATGCCTGACCGTGTAGGTGCTGGGAATTGAACCTGGGTCCTCTGTAAGAGCTGCGAGTGCTTTTAACTCCTGAGTCTTCTCTCTAGCCTTAAAAGAATTTTTGAGTCAGGATCTTGTGTGTACCAGGCTGATTGTCAGACATTGCCCTTAGCATTCTTAGATTTAGGATTCTCCCTCTCAACTTTCTGGGTGCTGGGATGATCGGTGTGGGTCACCACCCCGTCTGTGTGTAGATCAGGGCTTCACACGAGAGCTCCTGCCAGGCAGGCGCTCTGCCAGCTGAGCTACAGCCCTGATCCCATTACACTACATTTTAATGACAGTTTTTCTGAAGAAATTAAGAGGCAAGACCTAACTCTAGTTTTTCTATGACATGTTCAAATATGTATTTATAGCTAGTAGACTGAAAGTAATTAAATGAGCACAGATAAACTCTGCTATCGTAAGGGTAATACTGGAGAGACGCCAGGTGGTGGCGGTGCACACCTTTAATCCCAGCACTGAGGAGGCAGAGGCAGGTGGATGCCTGTGAGGTTGAGGCCAGCCTGGTTTACAGAGTGAGCTCCAGGACAGTCAGGGCTGCACAGAGAAACCCTGTCTCGGGAAAAAGAAAAAAGAAAAGACTGGGGAGACTATGGTAATATTAGAAATATAGCTTTCTAGATTAAAAACATTATCATAAAGATATTTCATAATGGTAAAAGTATTGACTCATCAGAAAATCTTATGTACATACCACCTAAAATACTAAAAAACACACAATTTTTAAAATAGCAACAAAATTCTATGATTTTTTAAAAGGATGTATTTATTCTATGTACATGAGTACACCGTAGCTGTCTTCAGACACACCAGAAGAGGGCATCAGATCCCATTACAGATGGTTGTGAGCCACTGTGTGGTTGTTGGGAATTGAACTCAGGACTTCTGGAAAAGCAGTCAGTGCTCTTATCTGCTGAGCCATCTCTCCAGCCCAAAATTCTATGATCTTAATCTTTCTCCTTCACTGATTTACAGAAGAATTAGACAAAAACATAATAGCCAAAATCTCAGTATGGACGCACGGGACTTGAGTAAGACCTACAACTTCAGCCTAACTGATGCGTATTACTGTGCTGAGCCACTGGATGAGGCAGCTCTCCTGGTGGCATGTGACTGTCACCTCAGCACTTAGGAGGCTGAGGCTGGAGGACTGCCAGTTCAAGGCCAGCCCGAGAAACTTAGTAAGCCTCCGTCTCAAAAGAAGTGAACAGATTTGGCAAGGTTGCTCCATGAGTAAAATTGAGCTGCCAAACCTGACCACCTGGGTTCAATCCCCAGCCTCCAGAAGGTGGGAGGGGAGAACCAAGGAGAGAGCCGACTTCTAGAAGGTGTTCTCTGACCTCTATGCACACACCATTGCACACATACCATCTCACACGCATGCCATCGCACACGCATGTCATTGCACACACATGCCATCGCACACACATGACATTGCACACACATGACATTGCACACATGCCATCGCACATGCATGCCATTGCACATGCCTGCACACAGATGCCATTGCACACACATGCCATCGCATACACATGCCCATTGCACACGCATGCCATCGCACACACGTGCCATCGCATACACATGCCCATTGCACACACATGCCATCACACACACATGCCATTGCACACACATGCCATCGCACACACATGCCATCGCATACACATGCCCATTGCACACACATGCCATCACACACACATGCCATTGCACACACATGCCATCACACACACATGCCATCGCACACACATGCCATCACACACACACCCATTGCACACACATGCCATCGCATACACATGCCCATTGCACACGCATGCCCATTGCACATGCATGCCATCGCACACACATGCCATTGCACATGCCATCGCATACACATGCCATTGCACATGCCATTGCATACACATGCCCATTGCACATGCATGCCATCGCACACACATGCCATTGCACATGCCTGCACACAGATGCCATTGCACACATGCCATTGCATACATATGCCTGTATATTCTCTCTCAACAAACAAATGTAAAACACATACACACATACACCTGAATGAGTGAATTAATGCAATAAATGTGGAGGGGAATAGCTCAGTGGAAAAGCACTTCCCTAGCAAGCACCTCCCAGGGCACAAAACATAGTTTACTACTGATTTAAAGGTCAACAAATAGGCTTTGGCGTCTCCTTGGTCTCTCTGCAGAAGTAGAATATGGAGGGACTGTCATCATTTCGAATGCACACATCACACCACCTTCAGAAGTCTGCCCATGGCTTTCCTCCCAATCACAAGAGAAAGGACACAGGAGTGTCAAGGCAATGTCTACTAGGACAGATGGAATACCACACGCATCCTGCAAAGAGAACAGTGCCTCCAAGAGAGCCGCTGTGCTGCCTCCAGCCCATGCTGTGAACACCAACAATAAGTCACACAGTAAATATTCTGCTTCCCCAAAAAGTTGTTTATACAGATTTCTGAAACAGACAAGAACTCAGAAATAGGCTGGTACTTAAATTCCCATTTGCGTCTCCAAAAGGGCATCAAAAGCAATTAAACAGAAAGAAAGGTTTGATCTATATATAAAGCTGTAGAAACAATGTCCATATGGAGAAAAAGTAAATCTGGTCCTTAATACCATTCACCAAAGTAATTCTGAATGAGTCATCAGTACAAACACAAACGCTGTAGTCATATGGTGCCTTAGTGGGAAACATGAACAAATATGTTTGTGACTCAGGAAGAGAAGGGCTTTATAAACTGGTTACAGAAAACGATTATTCTGCTTCACCAAAATTTAAAACTTTTGTTCATCACCAGCTATCACGAAAATAGCAAGACAGGCCACCAATGGAGAAAAGTTACATATAACACTGATAAGAATAACTCTACCAATTGAGACAAAGAATCTTTCAAATTAGCCTTTGAGTAAACACTTCATAAAGGCAGAAACACAAATACGGAGTCACCGAAACCAAACAAGTGCTCACGGTGGTTAGTCACCAAAGAAATGGAAATTTAAAGTACAATTGAATCATTACTACAACCCCACAAAAATAGCTAAAATTAAATACACTGGCTGCCATGGTCAAGATTGACTCATGGAACCCTGACTAGGACGGGGAGAGGACAGACACTTATAGTAAAGGGATTCAGGTGGGAGTTTTCTCACCTGCCACAATCTGAAATACCATGCGTTTACTGTGTAAGGCAGAGAGAGGGCAGCTACTCTCGGTAGGAGATCTCTGTAGGTGAGCAGTCTCAGGCTAGAAGCAGCTGGGAGTGGGAAGCTATAGTTGGTGGTCTTTACTTACACTGATTAATCCTTCATGAACACAAAGACTCCCAAGGAAAGCTTTGGTCTTTCTCTTTACCCTGGGCTACATGGGCAATGGCTTTGCCAATTTCCCATAGTTCCAAAGTCTTAGAGTCCTTGACATGGCTTCGCCCCTGTTCACGATGCATGCTGACTTAGGACTTCACTCAGTCAGGGATTCCTCCACTGCCTACAACAGACAAATGAACAACCAGAACTCAATGTTGGGTGAGTGGATGCACAAAAGCCTTACAAACTGCATGTTCTGTATTCATATTGTACATTCATATTCCACCTATATATCTCTCCATGAGAAATAAAAGCACATATCCACAAAAAGACCTGCCTGAGGCCATTTAGAGAGTCTGCACTGTGACACTCAGTATCTACCACCCACTTGGTAGAGTCTCTGGGCTATTACTGCTGTGTTCCTCTGGGTATATCTGGGAAGACAGTTCCATACTCAGGTAAACCTAACAAACGCATCACTTCCTTGATGGACTCTAAAGATAATGGCATTATTTGGAAGTATGAAAAGGTAGGTGGTGGGACCCGATTGAAGGATACAGGTCAGTACATCCCTGGCATCTTCCTGCATTTTTCTTGTCTCTGCTTCCTGACCACCATGAAGAACTCCTCCACCATGGGGTCCTGCTTCACAAAACCACAGAGCTGAGAGACCATGTACTGAACTCTTAGGAACCAGGAATCAAAATAACCATCTCCTCTCTCATCTCGGTCAGCTATTTGGTCATGAGGACAGAAGAGTAACAGAAGCCCCAAACTGGAAAACAACCCAGGTATCCACCAAGAGACTAGGGGAATCACTTAGTCCATCCTATAACGGAGTATGGCTCAACAAGAACAAGACATAAGGGGCTGAGGCTATAACCCAGTGGCAGAGAACATACCTGACATGTGTGAGGGCCTGGCTGACGTTCCCAAGACTACAAGGACAAAAGAGAAAAAGATATAGACTGCTAATACAAACAACCTATATACATGAGTAAACACACATTAAATAAAATTGAGATAGATGGTTGATAGATAGATGATAGATAGACGATTGATAGAAAGATGTTTCAGGAATGAAGAAAGAAAGAAAGAAAGAAAGAAAGAAAGAAAGAAAGAAAGAAAGAAAGAAAGAAAGAAAGAAAGAAAGAAAGAAAGAAAGAAAGAAGGAAGGAAGGAAGGAAGGAAGGAAGGAAGGAAGGAAGGAAGGAAAGAAGAAAGAAAGAAAGAAAGAAAGAAAGAAAGAAAGAAAGAAAGAAAGAAAGAAAGAAAGAAAGAAAGAAAGAAAGAAAGAAAGAAAGAGAAAGAACGAACGAACGAACTTGGGGCTGGAGAGATGGCTTAACAGTAAAGAGAGCTTGCTGCTCTTGCAGAGGACCTGGGTTCAGTTCTAGCACCCACATGGCAGCTGGCAACTGTTCCTAACTCTAGAGGATCTGGCGCCCTCCTCTGGCCTTTGAGGGAATTAGGCATGCACAGAGCGCTTCAAAAATAATACTGAGAGAAGTCTTTCATACAAGAGTAACGAGACTGTATGATGTCATTTGTAAATCAAATATATGGCAGAAAAACAGAATTGTCTCTGGGGCAACTGGGCAGGGAGTGGATGGGAAACACTGAAGGATTGATCGGGGGTGGGGAGGGTGGGAAGGAGATTGTTCTGCACCTTGGTTGTGGCTCGTCAGAATTCACTGAAGGACTGGCGTGTAGTCATGGCAGAACAACTGTTTATCACAGTGGAGCCCGGAACTCAGCTCCCAAGGGCAAATATCTCTGTGGCAGGATTTTCCCTGCCCAATTACATTAGGGCAATAGTAGCCCTGTCATTGGACAGGAAACAGGGAGGCGGAGCTAAGAGTGGCACAGGTGAGAGTGTCTGGGGGAGGGGCGAAGAGGAAGAAGGAAGATGGCAGCCGACATGAGCTGGCGTAGCGCCACCAATGGTTATATTATCATAGAGGTTAGAATTTTGGGATAATTTGTCTAATCTAGGTGGGCAGCTTTTATCATTATCAATTGGCTCTGAAATTATTGGATTGGCATCTTGTAAATTTTGTTTTTATTTGATACATAAATCTGATTGGTTAATTATATGCTTAAGAGTCTTAATTCTACAGGGTAATTGGGTGTTAAGATGGTTGACCCCGGGGTGTGTGGGGCACAGTATGGTATCGAGAGGAGGAACTTGGGGTCCCCCACCGGAGAGATGGCAGGCAGAGGGACCTCCGAGTGAGACGCACTGGGCAGGAGCCTGCTCTGCGGCCCGCCAGTTGCCGGCCCGAGCGCGGGAACGTGCCATTTCTACTCTTTTTTACTATTTCCCACAACATATCTCAAGGAATACACGATGTATATTTTACTATTATACATGCAGATTTTGTATCATGCGAAAGAAAACCATAAGAATGTCCCTAACACCATTCATGGTGAAGTATTTCACAGACATAAAGTATTTAAACTGCCTAAAAAGCTAAATAGACAGAAGAATAACTGGGTATTATAGCAAATATAACAAAACACGTAGAGCAATACCTATAGTACGATTGATACTGTTGTTGTAAAATGTCTTCTGACTTCATGTATATTTGAAACTTTTTTCATAAGAAATGTTTTTGGGAAAATTTAGTACATACCAAGAGGTGTGCGTTTTACTGACTTTAAATGCCACACGTGAAACCAAACCCAAAACCAAACCCTAAACAAACACTGAACTCTTTTTGCTAACAGCAGGCTACCGAGGAATTAAGGAATAACCTGTATTTCTTTAAAGCGCGTCCTAATTAAAAACGATGTGGGAACCTCGGTAAGGGCGCATGGCCTCCACTTCCATACAGAAAGTGGAAAAACACATAAAGAACAATTAACAGCCAACCTCAGAGAATGATGTCAGCTTGGCAGTGGAGGCTATTCTCTCTCCCTTCCTGCTTGTCCTCTAAGTTGGAGTCTACCTTTTTTTTTTTTTTAAAGAAGATTTATTTTATGTGTATGAACGTTTTGCCTGCATGAGTGCATGTGTAGTCTGTGCTTGCCTGATTCCCTCAAAGGCCAGAAGAGGACGCCAGATCCTCTAGCGTTAGGAACAGTTGCCAGCTGCCATGTGGGTGCTGGAAACGAACCCACGTCCTCTGCAAGAGCAGCAAGCTCTCTTTACTGTTAAGCCATCTCTCCAGCCCCAAACTCTATTTATCTCTATCTATCTATCTATCTATCTATCTATCTATCTATCTATCTATCTATCATCTAGCTATCAATCACCTATCTCATAAATGTATTTAATGTATGCTTCCTCATGCATATATATGTGTGGGAGTGATGCTGAAGTCAAGAGAGTGAGCTCTCTCCTACTCCAAGTCCCGGAGAACCAAATTCACGTCGTCAGGCTTAGCTGCACGTGCCTTCGCCCACTGACCCATCTTGCAGGCTTTAAATTCCATCCTTAGAGAGTCATTCCTTTAGTTCTGAGTCCTGTTGAAACTCTGGTAGTTGATCACACTTGGGCAAGCTGTGCTTATTCAACTCCATTCTGTGCGTGCTTGCCAAGTGTGCACTCCTGTCTCTGCCCCCACCAAATCTGATTCTGAACAAGGATACAGAACACGGGGGTCCCTTTGTGTCCACACACAGCCTCTGCATCCTGAGGACGGTAGAGAAGACTCATGCAAGTAAACTGAAACTCTGGCTATTGCATCATGTTGACCCATGGTGACCAAAACACCAGCCAGACTTTGAGGACCCCCTGCTCTCAACTACATGCAAATAAAAGCAAAGACACCCCAGGCTCCACACAAGGTCCCTAACAATTCCACAAGTCCCAAGGGAAATGCTCCCCAATTTCTGAAGTCTTTAGGCGCCTTCTCCTTTGCATTATTCTGTTTCACCCCCATTCCAAAATGCCCCCTCTATTTACAACACAGGGTTGTATAGCCAAGCAGCCCACTCAAACCCAGAGTTACCAGTATCCTGTGTCTTAGTCAGACCATCCATGAAATGGGCACAGTAACTCACAGGCTTATGTCAAAGAGTAGATGATCTTACATATTAGACAATAGATGGCCCCTGACTGGCGACTTCCTGCCTTTATGATGGTGCAATGTGCATTCAGTAGAAAGTACACTTTGACTTTGGCCTTTTCCTGGGCTGGTAATATACAGTATAGCACGCTCCAAGGCAGCCATACGCAAACACAAGAGAAACAGAGCTCTGCAGTGCCCTATGATACTAAACTATGTTTAGCAGGTTAAGTGTAGCAAATGTACTTCCTTATGGTGTTGTCCACCCCACCTGAACTCCTGGGCTTAAAGATCTGTCCATCTCAGCTATCCAAGTAGCCATGACATCTAGGAAAGGACCACTGTGCCCGGCCTGTAAATATATACAATACATTTATTTCTACTGGTAACATTTTCAGCTTCCAGTGAGTTTATCAGGATGTAACCCACCCTAAGCAAAGAGAGCAGGTATGTATCTATGGGAAGCATCTAGTCAGTGGGGCGCTCACAGTTCTTGCTCAGAATTATTCCAGGTGGGTGTAATCGAGCCAGGAGCAATACACACACAATTGGCTCTGCACTCCTCTGGGTGCTCAGAACCTCCTGAAACTTAACAGCAATGATAAACATGAGAGCATATTACCACACTAAACCTCCTCTGCACTCTGACAACCTTCAAGACTGTCTAAAACAGGCTAGGTTAGTAGCCACCACTAGGTTAGTAACCACTACTAGGTTAGTAGCCACCATGTCAGGTTAGTAGCCACCACTAGGTTAGTAGCCACCATGTTAGGTTAGTGGCCACCATGTCAGGTTAGTAGCCACCACTAGGTAACTCCCTTCCCAAAGCCACATGTGGTTGGGGCACAAAGGCCAACTCTGAGTGTGTCACTAACCAAGTTTGCTTCTTGGTTGCTGTGATAAGTGCTGATCAAAAGCCACCTGGAGAGGAATTGTCTATTGGGCTCACAGGTCACGGTCCATCATCTAAGAGAGCCAATGCAGGAACTCTCAGCAGGAACCTGCAGTCGGGGACTGAAGCTGATATCAGGAAAGCGAAGGGCACAGCTTACTGACTTACTTCCTGTGGCTTCTTTGGCCTGCTTTCTTATACAACCCAGGGCCACCTGCCTGGCTGGCACCGCCCACAGTGACCTGGGCCCTCCCACATTGATCATCAATTAAGAAAATGCACCACAGACTTGCTTACAGGCCAATCAGATAGAGGCAATTCCCAAATTGATGGTCCCTCTTCCCAGGTGTGTCTTGGTGTTAAGAGACACAATGACCACGGCAACTCATTAAAAAAACCAAACAAACAATAAACAAAACAAAAAACCATTTAATTGGAAATTGCTTACACATTTAGAGGTTTAGTCCATTTTCATCATGTCAGGAAACATGGCAGGACACAGACAGACACAGGCATTGGAATAGTCCACATTGGATCGGCAGGCAGCAGGAAGAGAGAGGCTCTGGGCTTGGAATGGGCTTTTTGAAACCTCAAAGCCTACCTCCAGTGACCCACTTCCTTCAACAAGGCCACACCTCCAAATGCTTTCAAACAGTGCCACTCCCTGGGCCCTCTGACTAAATCCTTGAAGACAACAGAAGGGACCAATGTCAGTGGTGTTGACAAACGATGGCGGTGGTCTAGTCTGGACGCCTACCCCAAGCCATTTGACTCCTCCGATGTTCAGTCGCCTCAGGTCCCTCCCACAGCCTACAGCCAATCCTCGCAGGTTTTGAACCCGGCTCCTCCCTGTTAGCTCACTCACAGGAGCTGAGAGCAAATGGCCATCCAAGCTCTCAACTTTGTTGCTGTCCTTCGCTCTCCCTCATTTGTCTCGAGCCCAGTCCTATAAATGTGGGAGCAAGGGAGCAGAAGTGGCCGTGCAGCTGAGAGAACCAAGTCTACTTATACCGCAGACAGCGCGGTGTATGGAAAACTACCGGAGATTCCGGTGCTTATGGAGCCCTGGTTTAGAGACTTCACCCTCACGCCTCACTGCCTGCCTATAATCTGAGCAAAGTTGAAAGAGGACATAAGGAGAACAGAAACAAAAATAGTTCTGGCAAGGAGGCAGCCATGGGTACAGGAAGCAAGGGGGATTGCTAACTAAGCCCTAAGATGTTTCTTACATCCCATCTCCCTTCGTGCCTTCTGCTTCCCACCTCTCTACCATGACTGGAACCAAAACTCTTTAACAACAGCTGGCAAGGGGCTAGTGAGAAGGCTGGTTGGGTAAAGGCACTTGCCAATGACAAGCCTTTCAACTTCAGTTAGATACCGGCGGAGGGCGAGAACTGACCCCAAAAGGTCGTCTGTCGTTTGACTTCCACACATGAGCTGTGGCACAGACACATACATGCAAATGAATAAATAAATAATGAATAATTTTAAAATTGGCAAAAGCTGGGTGTGATGATATATGATTGTAATCTCAAGGTTTTTTGGGGTGGAGGGAGGACAGAAGGATTGCCATAGGGTTGTGGCCAGCCTGGGCTACAAAGTGAGAACCAGGTCAGCCAGGGCTATATGACCTGCCTTAGAAACACATTTTTAAAAATTAAAAGTAAGTCGGATGTGGTGGCACACAACTTTAACTCTAGCACTCAGGAGGCAAAGGCAGGCATGTCTTTGAGTTCAAGGCTAGGCAGGGCTACACAGAAACCCTGTCTCAAAGACTAAAAATAAAAAATAAAAAAGTTGGTTGACTAATACAATATATATTATAATATTATATATATTATATTATATTATAATAATCCATCCCGAACCACTAAACTTGAGTGTTTCCTGCCTTTGATACTTAGTAAAACCTTAGGAGTCCATGCTGCGCCCACATCTACATGTGAATTCCTTCAGGCATAAAACATCAAAAGAATCCAGCTGTTTCATAAACTCAGACTCTGGCCTAGCGTTCTGCTCCCGCCTTACATGCAGAACACATGTTTGTGTGTTACAAAGATCTCTAGGAAGCCAAAACCAAGCAAAGCAGTTAGATCGTGCAAGTCAAAAATACTTTAGAAAGACCATTGATAATTATATCTACAACCTGTGACAAAAATCACTTTCTTTTTAGATTTCCACAAAATGCATTTCTGATATACTGTAGTTGCTCATGCTCACTGCTTAAGTTACAAAAGCCCCTCCCCCTCCAACCCCAGCATCGCCTGCACACCCTCTGCGATGCTTCAGATTCAGAGGAAGTCATCGTGATTGCATATTGTGTAGCTCTCTAGTCTTCAGCTGTGAAGCCCCTTTTGGGTCACAGCCATGTTGGTCATTTAACCTGCCTGAAGGGATGAGCTCATTTGGCTCCCCAGCCTCCCCGGCGGGTGACTTCTCAGGGCAGTTACTCAACACCCTCTGGGCACAGGCCTTCTCTCACTGTGTCTCCATCTGTCCTGGAGAAGTCCCAAGGTCAGGCGGTCTGGAGAATCATTTTAAGCATCCCGCTGAACCTGCACTTTGCACAAAGGCCGCTCTCTCTCGAGGATCCTGCAACTCTGCAGTGCTCTGGGCTCCTTGGGAGGGAGGGGGAATTCAGTCAGCAGTTCTCCCTGGCCTTGCTTCTTGGGTCACTGAACCTAGTGGGTGGGAAATGCTGGGTTCTTTTTGTTCCGTTGTGATGACGCAGAGCAGTCAGGTAGTGGGAAGGGGGCTTTGGGGTTTACAAGGGCTTCTGGATGGGGCTGCCTACGGGGGCTGGGGAAGGAATGGAGCGGACATACATCGTAAGTTTCCGTGTTTCCTTGAAGAGACCGGCATCTGTTAACACTTACTCACAGATCCTGCTGAGCTTCTGAGATGCAGAAGGCCTCTTGGAATCTGCTTGCCAGATTTAAATTTTTAACCATCAAGAACCTGGCTTTTGGTGCCTTGATTTTCTGACCTGCAGCTCCCAAAGTAAATTATTTAAATCAGAGTCTGGATTTCCTTCTGTGGCCCTAAGGAATGTGCCTCTTCCTCTTCTCGTGCGGCAGGCTTTAGGCGTGTCCACCCATGTCTGCTTTTAATATTTTTCGGGCTCCGTTCCCTCGCTGCCTCTCCAACCATCCGACCCCTGGTCTTCTCAGTCATTCTGACGCTGCTTCCCTGGGTTCCATTCAGGAGCTGCTCCTGTAACTGCCTGACTAAGGAAAGTTGGGAGAGAAGCCTTGTATGGAGCCCACCCCTACAGAGGCTCTCCAAGGCCAAGTCATCTCACGTCACTGCCCTTTGCTGAAGTTTCTTTCTTTCTTTCTTTCTTTCTTTCTTTCTTTCTTTCTTTCTTTCTTTCTTTCTTTCTTTCTTTCTTTCTTTCTTTCTTTTTACTGAAGTTGAAAAATGTGAATATCTCAGTCAGTAAAGTGCTTGCCTCGAAAACATAAGGAACCTAGTTAAAGCCTCAGAACCTACATTTTAAAAGCCTCTGTAATCCAGGTGCTGGGGAGACAGAAGCAGGAGCATCCCCAGGGCTCTCTGGTCATCCAGTCTAGCCTAATTGATGAGCTCCCAGGAGGTACCCTGTCTCAAAAGACATGGATGTTATTTGTGAGGAGAGGGCTCTGGAACACAAGTACACATGCATGTATGCATGAAACCCTGCAAACAAGTACACAACACACAGATAAATATTAATAATTCTTAAAAGTTGAAAAATGCCCTGTTATGATTGAAAGGCACAAAACCCCCACAGGGTTGTGTGTTTGAATGCTTGGTTTCCAGCTCGTGGTGCTGGTTTGGGAGGTTGTGGAGCCTTTAGAAGGTGGGACATAGCTAGAGGAAGTAAATTTCGAGGGGCTGGCCCTTGTGGGTTATAAGACGGTGCTATGTCCAGCTCTTCTTGCTTCCTGGGTGGCCCCGCCATATACTCCTCCACACCATGGCTTTCCCTACCACCATGGACTACACCCTTTCAAACTGAACCCAAACAAAGTCTCCCTCCTTTAAGTTGCTTCTGTATGGTATTTTGTTGCAGAGATGAGAAAAACAGCATGCCCCTAAAGTCACACAGATTGTAGAACAATGAAAAGTTTACATCAGACAAATTCTTTCTCAACACACATTAGCAACGTAACTGGACTGTAGGCCAGAGACGCTGTCTAAAATCAATCTGCGAGCCTCGTCTGTCCACTGCCCTTGAAGAACCTCACGACTATAGCTTGATGCTCAACCAGATGCTTGCAAAACTGAGCAGTGAGGCAGAATGATGGATCGCCTGATGTCAGCCCCTTCCTATGCTCAAAATATGAGCCCACACACCCGTTCCCTGTTGTGTTTTGAGAGAAGGATTCACTGCATACCTCAGGTTGGTAGTAAGCCTCGGTCTACCTGTCTCAGCCTTTTGAGAGCTGGGACCTCAGGAAAACTCTACCACCTCTAGCTGAGACCCCCAAGTTCTCAAAGAGGACCTGGACCACAGCCTTTACTGGCTGATGAGGAAGTGGGCTTGTTTCCCTTTTACAGCCATGGCTGGTTTTTCAACCCCCACAACAATGTTTGACAAATTTTTTAGTTCATAAAAGTGCTGTAGTGTTAGTATCCTTTGAAAACAATGAGTGGACCATGGATGACTATTTGGGAAGGGTGATGGCTACTCCAGAATCACTCTGCCACCTTCCTACTGCTGGGCTTGTTTGTACTTCTGTGATTAAAAAATGAAACACAAATAAACTGTTCTTGGATCTATATTTACTTTCAATAGTAGGATCAAGAATAAAATGTTCTAAATTTTTCTTTATAAGTTGAGAAAACAACCCTTTACCCCAATTTATTTCCTGTTTTCTAAAAAAAAAAACACCTCTCACTTTGTGTGCATGTTTGACTGTTTTGTTTTGTTTTTTTTTTTAGTCAAATGAGACCCATATAGCCACTAAATTATTGTTTTTGCATTGAAAATATTGCTTTGAATCCGTTGACATCACCAGGAAAAAGAGACCATTTGTAATTGAGACTATTAATGCCTCACTGACGCTGTAGAAAATGAGATGTCAGAATGAGCTATGGACTTCCTGTTGAGTTTAGAGTTAGCTATCGATAACATTGACACAGCCAAGAAAGGCTCAGAAAAGCGGCATCCAGCCCAGGGGAGAGATAGCAAGGCAGGCTCTCAGAGGATGCAACTCCAGCGGATCCCAGGAGAGTAAAAGGAATTTCACTAGACTGGGGTGTGGGAGGAGGGAGAAATATGTCAAGAAGGAATTCGTAAGCTCAGATCCCTGTACGTAAAACTGTGTGTTCAGGTTCGTATGTGGTATGTACACTTCTAGGGGTGGGGACACTGGGAAGAGCTGAAGGAACCACTCTAGGCAAAACTACAAGGAGGGAACTTGTAAACTGTATGCTGTGGTCTGAACGTGATGGTGTCAAGAGGTGAGGCTTTTTGGTGAGTGAGGCTCCAGCCTCCTGAGTGGGATTATGCTTCTGTATGGGAGACTGAAGGGAGCGTGGTATTCCTACCAACCCAGGACACACACGATGTCATGTGTGAGGCAGAGTGAACCCCATCTGATACCAAATCAGCTGGCATTTTGACCATAGACTTCCCAGTCTCCCCAGAACTGTAAGCAGTCAGCGTCTGTTGTTTATAAAGTACCCAGTCCAGGGCACCTTGTATAGGAGCATGAGCAGACAGGGACAGCCTACTAAGGGCTAAAGCATCACCTTTGGGCCAGTGACTCTGAGCTGGTACCAGGCTTCTGTGTTCTGGGTTCTTTCTATGATTGCTATGCAGACGATTCGGAAATCTCTCTGTCATTGTGCTCAGCATGTATTTTAGAGGAAAACAGAGTTTGCTTTGTACTAAGCAAGTTAACTTTGAGCAGGTCACATGATGGGTCTTAGTTCCCTTACATAAGATTTAGATAAAGGGACAAAAGGCATGTTTTTATAGAATGCCAGGTATCGAATGAGATGTGAAGTCCCATCAACACAGAGAAAACATGAACCCATCTCAACACTCAACAGACGTGGCTACAAAGACCCTCACACAGTTATGCAGATCACGCACTGAACTCTAGGGGGCAGTGCTGATGCTAACTAAGGTCCTGTTCCCCAATTGGTTCATGATCTGTCAGTAAAGAAAGCCTTGGGCCAATTGCTGTGTGAGAGATACAGGCGGGACTTCTGGGTCCTGGGAGGAGAGAGGCAGATGCAAGGGAGAACAGTGTTCACCATGCTTTGGAGAGAGTTGAACTGGGCAACCATGTGAGATCTCAAAATGGAGTTGACCACACAGGCCGTTCCTACAGGTGGGTGGACAGAGGAGTTTAGCAACTGAAGTTTAGGGCAGGTGGAAGAGACTTGAGATAAGAAACTGATAAGGGCATGCTTTTCCAGGTGGGAGATAGTAACAGTAATTGTGCCAAGAAGGCAAGTTGAAATTGAACAACTGTCTGTGTGTCTGTGTGTCTGTGTGTCTTTTATCTGCAGATTCAAGGGAAGCTGGGTGGGGGCTGGTAGCTTGTCCACTTCCCAGAGCAAAGGCAGGTGGAGCAAAAACTACACACATCCTGGGCTACAGCATCACATGCAAGAAGGCACCACTCATATGTTAGACTTCATAGCCTTGTGTAATCAACAGAATTCTTTCCTCAGATGACAAAAAACATATTCTTATGAGACTACAACAAGTTTCAGCCGATGGAAATGAAGTATCTTGAAGAAGACATGTAGATTGTCATATCAATGGCCCTAATGAATCACACTTCCTGGTATGCACACCCTGTGCCTTCCTGGGCCCCACTGACTCTGAAGTAGGCCTCAGCATTTCCATATGAACAGTTGTGACACTGTGACACATCTACTCATGTGTCATCCCCCAGTTATCAAAGACGGGGTCTCAGATTTTTTTGGACTCTGCCTCATTATCAAAAAATGGCTGCTGGCACTGACTTCAAAGTAGGAAGGAAAAGGAGAGAAGACAGTCACAAACAGTTGCTTTCGTTAGAAAAGCATTTCCTCCAGCATCATTCCAGCAGCCTGCCATGGATTTCGAATTGAGGTGAGCGAAATGGTCATTATTAGCTGCAAAGGAGTCTGGGAAATGGAAAACTTAGCTTTTATAACCTCTGAGGTAAAATGTATATTTTGCATGAGCTAAATAATAGCATTTGTCATAAAACTTTGTTTTTTATAAAAAAGATTTATTTTACTTTTTATTTTATGTGTGTGAGTGCTTGCCTGAATGTATGTATATTTATCACACATGCACCTGGTGTCTGTGGAGTCCAGAAGAGGGCATCAGGTCCTCTGGAACTGAAGGTTAGAGGTGGCTTGAACCACCATATTGGTACAGTGAACCGAAGCCAAGTCCCCTGCAAGGATAGCAAGTGCTCCTATCTGCAGAGACATCTCTCCAGCCTCTTGCTATAGAACTCTTAACCATGGACCCTGTTTTGGTAATACCATGAAAGCAAGTGACATGCAGGTTGTAAGCTAATAACCAACTGCTGAGCCTTATCTTGTAGTCTACTGGGTCATCTTACCCAACAAATTACTTACAGTTCTCTGAACTCTGGTATTATCCCGAAATGCAGGAATAGAGGACCAGTGACCTAGCCAGCCATAGACCCAAGGAGGAGAGACACTGAGCAACCCCACCCCCTACCCACCTCATTGCCAACCCTAGGTCCTCTTTAACTTCAGTTCCTATTCCGATGTTCGGTGACTTAGAATGCCAGTCATGCTTGCTGCTCAGAAGTTTGCAGGTCAAATGGCTTAGCTCTTCTGAGCTTGCCCTTGATCTCATTGAGGCTTGCTCACAGCTGGAAGATCAGCCGAGGGCCTCACCCACATTCTTGCTGGCTCTGCTGACTGTCAGCTAGGAAGTGGGACCTCAGGGCCAGGCTTCCCTCCTGGTCAGCAGAGTTGCTCATACTCGTGAACAACATCAAGGCTTCCCAAGTACACGAACAGGTAAGCCCGGATGTGTGGTGCTTCCAAGGTCTGTGTCACATCTGCTACTCACGTCATCAGTCACAGCAAGTCACAAGAGCTGGACATGGTCACACACCTGCGTAGTCCCAGCCCTGAGGCTAAGGCAAGAGGACTGGAAATCTGAGGACAGCCTTGCTACATAATGGGTTCAAGGCCAGCCTGGACCAAATAGCAAGACTCTGTCTAAAACCAAGACAATGATAAAACAAAAACCAAACACACACACACACACACACACACACACACACACACACACACACAGTTTTAAAAGACTCTAAAACAAAAACCAAAGCAAATCACAAAACTGGTTTCGATCCCTGGGATGGAAATATAGATTCCACCCTACCACAGGAAAAGGCACCGAGTCACGCTGGAAGGGCAGAAAGAGAATGGGAAACTAAGGTTTGTGGTCATTTCACAAGTTCCCAACCTCCTGCTCTTCCGCTTCCTGGCTGGTACTGGTGCCCTTAACATTTGCTGAGCTGGTTCACAAGCTCCCTGAGGCCAGGTGTGACCCACTTTTATCAAACACCCTTAACTGCACCTCTGTGCTTCAGTCAAAAGTAGCTTCTCATTAGAAGGAAGTGGAGATGGGGGAATGAGCTGATTATCAACTCCAATAGCTGTCAAAACTGAAGAAATTAATTAACACATAAAGCGATAGCTATCCTCACTACATAACTCGCTCTGTTTTCTACCATGTCTGAGATACAGTTTTTTAAAAATATTTATTTATTTATTTATTTATTTATTTATTTATTTATTTATTTATTTATTTTATGTATGTGAGTACACTGTAGCTGTCTCCAGACACACCAGAAGAGGGCATCGGATCCTATTATAGCTGTTGTGAGCCGCCATGTGGTTGCTGGGAACTGAACTTAGGACCTCTGGAAGAGCAGCCAGTGCTCTTAACCGTTAAGCCATCCTTCTAGCCCCCTGAGATACAGTTTTTGATAGTTGTGTGTGGCAGTTTCCCTTCACTGTGACAAAATACCCCAGGCCAATTGGGTTTAAAAAAAAAAATCAGGCTCATTCCATAAAAACACAAGGGAAACAGCAGAAAAGCAGCTCATTCAGGTTTGCAATTTTGGAATTCTAGCACAGTCAGTTGGTCTGTAAGACAGAGTGTCTTGGTATAGGCCTGTGGGTTACTCAGTCCACGTCACAGCAGCCAGGAACAAAGAAAGAGACAGAATGTGTCAGCCGGGCAGTGGTGGCGCACACCTTTAATCCCAGCACTTGGGAGGCAGAGGCAGGCAGATTTCTGAGTTCGAGGCCAGCCTGGTCTACAGAGTGAGTTCCAGGACATCTAGGGCAATACAGAGAAACCCTATCTCGAAAAACGAGAGAGAGAGAGAGAGAGAGAGAGAGAGAGAGAGAGAGAGAGAGAGAGAGAGAGAAGGGATGTGGTGGGGCACACCTCCATGCCTTTCCATGAAACCTTGACTCTTAAAGAGTCCATCATTGCATGACAGTCCTATCCCAGGGTCTTCAAGGCCTTTAACACATGGGTGTCTGAGGGCCCATTCAAGATCTCAACTACAACCAAGTCCCACTGAATTACTTCAGCGCTCAAAAATAAGCCACAGTCTGGAGTTTAAGAGCACAACCACCCCCTGAGGCCAGAAGGTTCTGTTTGCTGACGTTAGTTGGTTTGTTAATGAGGTACTGGATACTGAACCCACAGACTGCATGTGCTAAGCGTGCTCAGCAACACGGCAACCCTTAATTTTGCTCCTAATTGATGCGTACCTATTTGTAGGGCACAGATGTGATCTCTTGACACCTGCTTATAGTTTGCAGAACTGATTCTTCCATCTGCTTTAAGGCTACACCCGTGGATACCTGCTTTACCCTCCCCAATTTGACGGTAGCCTCTGGGGAATCACTCTACTGTTCTGTACTGCAGTGAGGTCAGAGCTTTTATACTCTACAGATAAGCGTCATCATCAGGCACCCCGTGCCCATCTGTGTCTGGCTGGTTTCACTCATCTTAACTTCCTCTGTGTTCTACCTGTGTGGATGGAAAGATTCCCATTGTTTTTATGGCCGAGTCTTAGCCCATTGTACGTAGATGGCTCACACACTTCATCCAGACATTGGAAACACCACTTCTCTATGCAAAAACAATAGCAGCTTCCAAGAGCCTGAACCTGAAGCTCAGAGGATCAAATGGCTAAAGGGTTGGGGCCTTTGGATGGGAGATGGCTCCGAAGCACAGACAGGAGCCTGTCAGGAAGGCCGGTGAGAACAACTCGTTCAGCAGGAGTTTCTGGTGTTTTCCAAGCAGGGAAATGACATGACCCTGATCACATTTACAAAACAGCTTCTCCTGAGTTCATGGACAGCCCAAGATGATTCCAGAACTAATTTTTTTTTTTTTTCCAAATCTAAAACAAGCCTGGAGTACTTTGAAGACCTTCTTAAATGATGCTCTCACTGTTCCTCATGTTTCTCTCTGGCTCTTCTCTGGAGAGCAGAGACCAGTGCAAACAGAGTTGGAAAAGCCTCCTCGGTCAGCTCCTGCGTTCACACCATCCCTTGAGAGCACTAAGAGCCCACACATGTGCAGGCCACGCTGCTGCTTTCTAGTCTGTCCTGCATACCTAGGGGTGGTTTTGTTTTTCCAACTTGCATACCCACAGCTCTTTAAGTCTTGGAAGCAGCCCTCCTCTCCCAGGGAAAGGCTCTCTGTCTCTGCTGGGATATCTTCGGTGCCTGCTGTGCAGCAGAGGCCAGCAGTTCCCAGAGCCGGGCCTCCTAGTCTTATCCCCAAGAGATGAATTCCAGATGCGTTCCGTCCAGAGTCCTCCTCCTCTCCCCTCCCCGTTTCCTGTTGGGCCCCCTCTCCCTGCAGCTCTCTCTCCAACCCCCAAGCCAAGCAAGACTTAAGGTGGAAGACATCACTGTCACTCACATAGGAGAGTAAGTCGCTCCTCTGCAGGAAGCCGACTACAGGATGTGTCACCTCTGGGGTGCCTGGGGTAAAACACACACTCCAGAATTCCTCTGACCAGTTAATTCTGCTGCCCCTTTCTGTCCCTCACTTCCTCTTCCCACAGGAGTGACTGGCCTGAGGCTTTTCCCTTATTTACTTGGTAGTTTTCAGACACTTAAAGCCTGCAAATAAAGATGCTTTTGCAGAGGGGGTGGGGAAGGGCAGCCAGGCCGAGGTGGCAGTGTTGGCTGGAGGTCCCCGCCTTTCATCCTAGCACTTGGGAGGCAGAGGCAGGCAGATCAGGAAAAAAAGAAACGACAGGAGATAGTGAGCCATACCTCAAACGAAATCATCTGAAAAATGTCATATTTACTTTCACTTCTCAAGTGGGGACTTTTTTTTCCCCCTTTTGAGGTACTGGGGAGCCAACCTGGGGCTTTGTGCATAATTAGCAAGCACTTGTCGTTAATTGTTTTGAAGTCTTAGAGTAGGTTATAGAACTCAAGTTGACCCCCAATTCAGATCCCCCCACCCCTCTTCAACCTTCAGAGTGCTGGCTGATGGGTGTTACAGGCATGGCCACCATACCTTACCCAAGTGAGACTGCAAATGCACTCCTTATGTACCCTAGCACATCTTAATAAATGACAGCGTTATTACATTACTATTCTCCCAGATTGTCAAAATCAGGATTGGTAAGTACTTTCCAAGAAAAGCCATGGATATGGAAGAGATTCAAAAACTAGGAATATCAGTTTAATTCCACCCGTCTTAATAGGTCAGATTTACCGGCTTCCTAGGTCTGTGTGTCCGTCAGGATCTTTAGGAGTGTGTGAAGTGGGAAAGACACATGGGTTACACTGTCCCCACTTCACAGACGAAGAAACTAAGCCCAGGGAGAAGATGAGAACAAATGTAGAAGAACTTGATCTATTGCAACAGCGCACAACAAGCAAACAAGCACTGTGGTTTTGTTGTTACAGCCCTGAGAAGCAATGGATTGCTACCGAAGTCCAAAGTCCTAACCCTTCAGTCTCAGGTCCACTGCATTTCCCAAGAGGAAGGAAAGCAACCATGGCCTGTGGAGAGACACTGTCCCAGTTGAGGCAGGAGGATGAAGGCCTTAGGTGTGAGCCTGATGATTTATGGGGTATTTCCTCCAGCCTCAGGGAGCTGGGGGAGATAGGCTAAACCAGACCCTGCCAGGTAACGTCTTAAAAATGCAGCAACGGAGATATAGATTAAAATGGGAGAGAAACAAACCATCTAAAAACAGAGCAAATGAATGAGGTGTCTCTTCTGTGACAATCTGTCCGAAGGCAAGTCAAAGCTTCCAAACCAAGAGGCCATCTCAGCCACAGGAAGGCTGGGGTGTGTTTTTAACTCTCTACAGCAGTGGTTCTCGTCCCTTTTAATGCTGGGACCCTTGATACAGTTCCTCGTGTTGTGGTGTCCTCCCCCTAATCTTAATATTGTTTTAGTTGCTACTTTTATAGCTGTAGTTTTGCTATTGTGAATCAGATTGTAAATATCCGATATGCGGAATACGCGACCACTGTGAAAGGGTTGCTCCACCCCCAAAGGGGTCGCAACCCACAGGCTGACAACCTCTGCTCTACAGCTAGCTAAGGTATCTTCTTCTTTCCTTCAAGCCTCGGAGATGACAGCTTGGCTTCCTACCAGGGAGACCAAGTAGCTGGTTCTGGGTCCCAATCAGTGAATTCCCAAATAAGAACCGAGAGGAAGGAGCCGAGCGTGGGTCCCTTGATGAAAATAAACAGGAAGTGGGCGGCCCAGGGAGCCGCCAGGCTTACGCAAGTGGCACATCTGGTCCTATACACTCTTTGGAAGGCTAAAGAACAAGTCTTTTGGAAAAAAAAAAAAATCTCAGTCTGCTTTCCTAGTGACTCCTTCAGAGGCTTTGAATAAAGCTGAAGCTGATATTTTCCTTCGCTTAGCTGGCTGCTTAGCCATGTGGCAAGCCCCTTCGACTCAGCAGAACTGGAGATAGGAAGTGGAATTCATCATCTCCCGCAAGCACATTCATCCTCCTCCGGCCCACATCTCTTCTGATGCAGCTAGTCGTCCCCCAGTCCAGAAACCTGGGGCCTCCTTGGGTGCAGCAAATTCACGTAGCTCTTTCCATGGGTCACTGGATGCGGTTGTACGTAGCCTAAAGTGTTCTCAAGTCTCACCATCTCTCTTCATCGCTGTCACCTAGATAGCTATGGATTCTCCAGGCCCCCCATTCCAGAGCCCTAAGCCTGCACTTTGTCCTGCCTAGACCTCAGCAGCCTGCATAGCTTACAGCCCTCAGCAACAAGCTGCCTCACCACATTTCTCCTGCCTCCAGAATCTTACACAGCCCAGGGCTGAGGATCCAGAAGGGAGGGCTGATAAGGACCAGGAGGAATGCAGAGGTTACACCGGCCACCGAACAGGAGCAGACACAATTGTCCCAAGAAGGTGCCTCTACTCTAATGGCCTCTTGGCCACTTTTGTTACTACACTGTGTGTGTGTGTGTGTGTGTGTGTGTGTGTGTGTGTGTGTGTGTGTGTGAGAGAGAGAGAGAGAGAGAGAGAGAGAGAGAGAGAGAGAGAGAGAGATCTTTATCTCTAACTTGTCATGTTACCCATTTCTAACTGTACTATATATCTTGGCAAGTTGAGTGTTCAGTCCCAGTTACTCAGGAGGCTGACATGAGTCTAAGAGTGTAGGACTAGTAGTATTACAGGAAGATATCCACCTTTTCCCTTTAAAGTCAGGGTCCCATGTAGCCCAGGCTGGCCTTGAATTTACCTTGAACCTCTGATCCTTCTATCAGCACCTACCGAGTGCCAGGATTAGAGATGTGAACACCGTGCCCAGTTTTATTGGAGCTGGGGATCAAATCTAAAGCTTTGTGCGTGCTAAGCAGGTTCTCTACCACTGAGATAGACTTCCCAGCCCTGAGACTTTACACAGAGATGACTGCACGGTTTGGTGGCCTCAGACACATTCACGTTGTTACTTCTTGGTATCAGCATTTCTTATCTTCAGGACCTTCTCACCTTGCAGGCTGAAACTGTGTACTTAAACATTAACTCTATCTAGTTCCGTTCACTCGGTCTCAAAAAGGCACCCTTCCATTCCGTGCCTCTGCACATTTGACTACTTGAACCACCTTATCCATGGTCCTCAAGTTTGATGTAAGAATTTTCACCCTTTTGGGGGAGGGGGAGACGAGGCAACATCTAGCCCTCTTCCTCATAGAATTCCAAGGACAAGCAA
Source organism: Uromys caudimaculatus (assembly GCA_028551405.1). Taxonomy (NCBI): domain Eukaryota; kingdom Metazoa; phylum Chordata; class Mammalia; order Rodentia; family Muridae; genus Uromys; species Uromys caudimaculatus. The sequence goes on from CM052712.1 coordinate 76,047,647, forward strand.
AGTTCAATTCCACCCAACATCACCCTGAGGAAGCAATGTGTTTATTAGGGTTATTTACACTGATTGGGAGAGATGACTGGATACTCAGGTGACAGTGCCATGGTTCTCCCCTAGCTGGCTTGATCTTTTGGGCACAGAGCAAACTCCTGAAGATGGCAGCCTTGTGGCCCAGAGGGCAGTCTGTACAGCAAAGCTTCTTCTGTATTATAGCAGAGTCAGAATGCCATTCCTTCTGAGGGTTGAATATATTCCATTGCACGTGCACAGCACAATTTGCCCAATCGTCCTTCTTCAAGCATTTGGGTTGTTTGCACTTTTTGCTACTATGAACAATTTTGCAATGAACATCAGTTTCCAAATATGAGTGTCCATCCTCCAGTTCTTTGGAGGTACTATCCTCAGAAGAGACACTGCTGGGTCACCTGGAATAATTGTCCTTCAACACCTTGTCTTTACAGCTACCCTGAACCCTTGATGATACACCAGAAGAAGGCATTTGATCCCATTACAGATGTTGTGAGCCACCATGTGGCTGCTGGGAATTGAACTCAGGACCTCTGGAAGAGCAGTCAGGGCTCTTAACTGCTGAGCCATCTCTCCAGCCCCCACTGTGAGCTCTTAAGAGACAAAGCATGAACTTTGACATAAATATTTGCTGGATAGCTATCATCAGCTCAGTGGAAAGGATTCCATAAGATCTGAGATAAAGGCTAAGGAGAAGAAAGGGACTGCAGACCCTCATGAGCTGTGGCTTTTCAATAAGCTCACAAAGCTGTGGTTAAGGTCCTGATAAAGGAAAGGTCAGACGCAGGGCTCCACATTCAGGCTCTGGTCTTCTACGTCCTACCTGTGCTCAAGCTCACAGGCTGCGAGGGGCCAACTGAAGGAGAGAACGGGAAGTTACTGCTCAATCTGTACATTTCAGCTTCTGACACCACAACTGGAAGGTAAAGCATAAAGTGAGAGAGAAAAATGTTGTTAATTAAACTATGCATGCCACTGACTTGAAGATACATCTTTACATCCGAGATGCTAAAATGTCTTTAATGGTGCTCTTGAATGGACTCCTGCTAATACATGTTACAACATAGGTGTACAATACTTTGAAAACAATTGTGCTAAGTGAAAGAACTCGGCCTCTACTGGTCATACATACAAGATTCCATGTATTTTATTATTGTTTTAAAAGATTTACTTATTTATTTTATCATACAAGTGCTCCGTTTTCATGCACACCAGAGGAGGAAACCAGATTTCATTACAGATGGTTGTGAGTCGCCATGTGGTTGCAGGGAATTGAACTCAGGACCTCTGGAAGAGCAGCCAGTGCTCTTAACCACTGAGCCATCTCTCCAGCTCCCCAAGATTCCATTTACATGAAATATCCTGAATACATACATCTACAGACAGTGGTTTTGTGGTCACTGGCCTGGGAAGATCAGAGATCAGTGTATGGAAGATAACCAGTACGAGGCTGCCTTGTAGGGCAGTACAAATATTCTAGAATTGATTGTAGGGATGATTTTACAACTCTGTGTTAATATTAAAAGCCATTGAATGGTTCGCTTAAAATGGGGGCATCTCGATATAATTGTAACCAAAGAAATGAATGCAGAAAATATAAGAATAGAGCAATGGTAGTGCAGGTGTTTAAAAGAGAGGAGAAGGGTCTAGAATGCTTTTGGAGTATACACGAATGCTAGGGATATAGGCTGAAATTGTGTCAGCCATACACAGACGGCGGGGGGGGGGGGTGCGGGGGAGTACACATGGATGCTATGGATACAGGCTGAAATGGTGTCAGCCATACACAGACGGCAAGGGGGGAGGGGATTGTCTGTGGAGGCAGCAGCTTACGCAAAGGCCAGGAGGGGGCGGGGCGGAGTGAAGCCCAGAGGACGCTAAAGAAAGCAGCTAGGTAGGAGAAAAGCGTTAAAGGGCGGGCTGGCACACGGAGGTAGGCTTCTGGAATGTGGTTCTCTGAACATGCAACGAGAAACCTTGCAAGTTTCTCCAAATGCCCATTTTAAAAAACTTTGTCCACTGTCGTCCACAATGGAAGCATGACTAATGCACCTTCTAGCTTCAGGGCTCCGCTGCCGACCTGACTGCCAGTAAAATCCCCTGTGGAACTCAAAGCCAGATGACCAAAAGGTTACAGAGGCAAAGGGCACTGCCCCAGAAACAGTGTGTTTAACCAGAGGCGGGGAAGAGCTGGTGTTTCTAACAGGAAGCCAAGAAATTCCAGAAGCCGTCTGCAGAGCCAGGAAGAAGAAAGAGCTCAGCACCAAGCCACGCTGGAAGAGTCAGTCACCCTGCGGACTGACTGGGAATTGAAAACTGATAGCAAAAGCCACAAGGAAGGAAAACTGCCTGCCCAGGAAGGGGATAGAAATGTGCCAGGGAAGGTTAATTCCCAGATAAGGAGCCGGCCAACCAAACAGCAGCACAGACTCTTGTAAATTCATAGCTTGCTGCCGTAGTACACTCCTGTGATCCCTGCACGTGGGAGGCTGAGGTAGGAGGGTTGGGAGTTCAAAGCCGGCCTGGGCTGCAGAGAGATCTGGTTAAAGTTAGTGTAGACAGCGTGATTAATTAAATAAAATCCTACAGCTTGTTAGCTAAAGATGGAGTCTGTCTGTCCTGAAGCAAACAGCCTGAGGCTGGACCATGAAAAAATAGTGGGAACACAAAGTAGGCCAGCTCAGATTTCACAAACCTATCTCCTAGACAACACCCAGGCAGTTCAGCCCTGGGGACCTGGGCTCTATCTAGGTAATGCAGACCCGTCATGGATTCTTATTGTAGGCAGGGGATCTGTGTAGCTCATCTAAGGAAGGGGAAGGCAGGGAGCTATGGGAGGACTGCAGAGTGCACCCCAACCACATGGAGCAGCCTAGCCTGTCTTCAGGCAGAGTCATCCACACTGATAAACTGAGAAGAAAACCATGCTGATGTTACCTCCCCATCCCACCCTACGTCCCCACCCCCCTCCCCCTCCACCCTCGAACTGCTCTGCCTTTTCAATTTCCCACAGAGCTGCAGAAGTTTTAAATGAGTTGACCATTTACTTATTTTGAGTAAAAAGGCGGCAACATCCAACTGTCATCATTTCTAAACGTTCTGACTCGTTCCCTAAATGTACAGAGTTCCGTAAACACCTGTGCCCAGGCCTGAAAACTCATTTTCAGTAATGGTGGCTGTGCCGCACACACAGACTCTGTTGCCAAGGAGTAAATAAATAAATAAATAAGCCCTGAGCATTGTAGGTAAAATCAGCCAGGTGGCGGTGGCACACACCTTTAATTCCAATCTTGGGAGGCAGAGGCAGGCAGATCTCTATGAGTTTGAAGCCAGCCTGGTCTACAGAGTAAGTTCCAGGACAACCAAAGCTGCTACACTTAGAAACCATGTCTTGGGGAAAAGCGTCCAACTGAAGTGTTTCTTCACCTGGAATGTGAACCCACGCAGTGCTACAAAGACTTGGCAGGCCCCCAGTCTCTCACTGTGCCTGTTAGTTGGAGATGACTTACTGACAAGTGTCATGCAGCCTGTCTTCTTCCGAAGAAAGCTAGAAATCCTCTCCTGGTTTCTACCTGGCTCTTCATGCAAAGCCATCCAGGAATGATGGTGGGGATCGGAGACTCGTGCTTTCTTCTGTATACCCAGCTCTGCTCTTCTCAACCTAGAGGCAGGGACCTCTGGGCTCTGATTCCATCCCAGACCATAAGGGTAAGGCACGGTACAAAGAGTGCAAAGAGTCTTAGTCTGGAAGAGATCTAGGGTTTTTAAGGAAAATGCAAATGACCATGGGCCTGGCTTAGCCCGAGATTGAAAGCACAATGCTTTCTTTTTCAAGAATCCCAATTCTGCAGAACCAGTTCAGAAAGCATCCTGGGCTACTCTTCATAAGACTGAATAAAGCTCTTAGGGACTGTCAGATCTCTAGAAACTCAGCCACTCACCCTGCCACAGAGGGGCACACACACACACACACACACACCTCTACTGGGTATACTGCCCAAAGCTACCACATGCCCACTGTTCAAGCTGACATGGCAGTACTGTCCCTCCTTCCCAAGCCAAGGAAACGTTTCTCTCATCTCACTATGTATCCCAGTCTGATCTCAAGCTTTTAATACTCCTGACTCAGCCTCCTGAGTGCCCAGGGTTAGAGGTAAGTGCCACTACCACCAGCTCCCTTCTCTTTTTAAAAATCACAGAGGATTGTGAACTGCTGCCCCAGTCCTATATCCCCCCATCAAAACCCTACCTGCCCTTCGAGGCCTTCCCTCTGTTTTCAGAGAGCAGGGGCTCCGCTGTCCTCTGAGCTCAAGATAAGTCCCATCTGTACATTATCCCATCACACACTCCATACTAAGGTTATCTGAATGCATGTGTGTTCTCTTAGAGTGAGCTCCTGGAAGGCAGCGGTCGCACATCATAGCGTCCACACCATCAGCTTTGGCATATGTATTATAACCAGACCTTGCCCACTACACTCCCTCAAAGACATGGAGAGGAGGGAACTAAAGTCGCCTCTCCAGTAATTTCCAGAGGTTTTATCTATATGGACTTTGCACAGCTTCTTCTGACAGCGTCATTGCCTTCTGGTCACTCTCAATCCATACACCAAAGCCAGCTCTCAGAAACAGCAGTATCTTCAAGGTGTAAATAAAGCATGTGTTTGGTCTCCCTTGGTACCACAAATCATCCAGGTAGGGCATAAGCCAAGCTGTGCCAACAGTTATAAAAGATTTTCCTGTAGTATTGATAAAAAGAACTCTTTTAACTGGACTTGGAACTGGAAGGCTGGGCACCCAGAGCCAGCAGCCACCATGAGGCGGGAGATACTTGAAAAAGAGCAGCAAGCCCATGGGACCAGCAACATGGAATCTTTAGATCCAGAAATGTCACCCATTCTGGAGTCATGTTACCCATCCCATATAGTCAAAAGAACACTGCCTCATGAATCCCCTGACATTTCACTGTGACAGAAGTGAGTGGAATGGACCATTCCATTTCAGTGTGCCTTGAGAGAATTAGACAGTGCTAGAAACTTGCATGGTGGGCAAGGGGCTATTTTTAAGTCAGGACTAGAACATCACAGAATTTTTATAAACAAAAATGTTGCAAATTATACAGTGTCCCTGAATGATGGCCCTGATATGTGGGCAGAAAGGTCACCAAGGCATGAAGCTCGAAAGGTCAGATTTGGTGCCGTCCACCTGAGCTCGGGTAGGAATAAGCTCCCTGGGTTCTGAGTCATCTATTTCCAGCAGGTCTCTACTGCTGCCATTCAGTGGGCTGTAGCTGCTCTTTTTCCTAAATTGATGTTCAACAAGTCCAAATAATAATTTCCCCTTAAAGTTGTATCTAAGGAGAAATTCGTTTATCCCATTAATCTTAAAGTGGCACGAAAATTCATCCTCATTGCAAACAAATCATTTTCTTCTCTGATTTTATACACCAGGTCATAGCTTGGACTAGTTTGATCTTTTCTCCGTAGGCAAAAGGATAAAATCAGATAGGTAAGATCCCAGCTAATGCTAAGTTCATACTGTGAGCCCTTTATGCTGCGAATGCTTTTACTTATTTATTTATTTTGGTTTTGTTTTGTTATGAGACAGAGTTTCTTTGTGTACCCTTGGCTGTCCTGGAACTCACTATATGTCTTAGTCAGGGTTTCTATTCCTGCACAAACATCATGACCAAGATGCAAGTTGGGGAGGAAAGGGTTTCTTCAGCTTACACTTCCAATTGCTGTTCGTCACCAAAGGAAGTCAGGACTGGAACTCAAGCATGTCAGGAAGCAGGAGCTGATGCAGAGGCCATGGAGGGGTGTTCCTGACTGGCTTGCTTCCTTCCCCTGGCTTGCTCAGCTGGCTTTCTTATAGAGCTCAAGACTACCAGCCCACAGATGGCCCACAAGGGGCCCTCCCCCCTTGATCACTAATTGAGAAAATGCCTTACCGATATATCTCATAGAGGCATTTTCTCAACTGAAACTCCTTTCTCTGTGATAACTCCAGCTTGTGTCAAGTTGACACAAAACTAGCCAGTACACTATATAAACCAGGCAGGCTGACCTTGAAGTCAGAGATCCACCTGCCTCTGCCTCCCAAGTGTTGGACTTAAAGGTGTGCACCAGCACTGCCTGGCTTATAATTTATTTTTAATTTAGCATTTATAATATAATATTACATGTATGTTTGTTTGATTGAGCCAAACTCATGACAGTCATCAGAAATGTGCAGGCAAAGGCAGGATGGCCAGCATCTTACCTACAGGGCCCTATGCTAGAGACAGGCTTTCCCTCACCATATATATGCCAGCTAAGAGCTTCAGATAGGCACGTTGAGCGTCAGAGGCGGGCTTTATGGGAATACGGAGTGCTTTAATGGCGTGATTGATCTTAGAAATGTGTTTTCATTGATGAAACTGAAGGTGGAGGGGAGGATAGTGCAGTGGGTAAAGAACTTGTCCCTAGAGTTAAGGTTGATCCCCAGAACTCATGTTAAACAAGAAGTATAGTGGCACATGGCTGTCATCCCAGCACGGGGGAGACAGACACAGGTGGATCCGTGGGGATCTCTGCCAGCAAGCCTAGCCTACTTGGCAAGCTCCAGACCAGTGAGAGACCCTTCCCAAAAGACAAAGTGGGACTGGGCAATGGTAGCACGCACCTTTAATTCCAGATCTCTGAGTTCCGCTGGTCTCTGCCTCCCAGGCCAGCCTGGTCCACAGAGTAAGTTTCAGGACAGCCAGAGATACACAGAGAAACCCTGTCTGGAAAAACAAAACAAAAACACCAGCATATAAGAACAACACTTGGGGTTCATTTTTGTCTTATACACACAATGCTCAACACACACACACACACACACACACACACACACACACACACACAGAGTGTGCACGAGCATAGAATGACTAGAAATTACTGTAAATGTTCCTTGACCCTGTGCGGTGCACAGAGAATAAAACTGTAGTGAAGCCATGTTACCCCAGACACTGATGGTACGTGCGGCTGCCCCACCCCCTCCTTCGCTGAATTACCTGGATCCACATTTGGACTGCAAACTCTGCCAGGCTTTCTGAAGAGCACTACTGAGGAAGCAGATGTCCCAGTTCGGCTCCAGTTCATGTTCTTTCCTGGTGGATCACCTCTTGGCTCACTTCTCTGCCTGGCGCTTGTTGTAGAACGCAGTCTCAGCAAAGCAGCAACCCCTGGCTCTACGCGGCAGCAGTTGGAAGCCAGCCTTGGTCTTCAGGTGGTGTCCTTGGTGCCCAATCTGTTGGCCGAGTGCTGGAGCGGCATGCTAGCTGGCAGCTGGCAGCACAGCAGAAGAAACTCAGTCTGTGGGTCGAGACCCTTTTGGGGGGGTCCTCTATCAGATATCCTTCATATCTGATATTTATATTACGATTCTTAACAGTAGCAAATTACAGCTTTAAAGTAGCAATGGAATGGTTTCATGGTTGGGGGTCATATAACACGAGAAACTAAGAGTTGCAGCATTAGGAAAGTTGAGAGTCGCTGCTGTTCAGCAAAGGCTGGGGGAGGGGGGGCCTGGTAAGTAAGGCACAGCTTAGACTCTGAGTTCACCAAGCCGGAAGAAGAATAAACCGGAGAGGACAGGTGCTTTCTCATCAAACTCTGCTCCTAGTCCCAGGAGGAATGAGGTTGGATGGTCAAAAACGTCTTTCAGACCTTAGGATGAGAAACCTAGACCCTACCTGCTTACTAAGCATAGAAGATGGGCTGCAATCTACTCTGGTTCAGGAAGCCAATAGCTATCAGCGGGGCTGTACTTGGCTACCTTCACACTCCTTTCCCAGCATGCCTTGAGGCCAACCCTTAACTCTTAGGCTGGTGCCTGTGTCAGGAGCTGGGGAGGGGCCAGACAGAGGGGTGGTCGTGGCAAAAAAAGAACGGACTTCATGGTAGGGGGGTTTCTTTTTAAAGTTGACACATTTCATGGTCAAATTTAAACCTATTACCAATAGACTTTTGAAGGGTGGATGTAGCCTTTCTAGCTACATCTGTTAACTGCCTAGTTGGAGACCCAGAATAACTCGAGCAATACCTAAAAACGTCATTTTCATTTGAGCCATCAGAATTAATTGCAATTCTCAATTTAGGAAAGAAAAAAGTATATAGGGCTAACATGTAGAGCTGGTACAGATCTTCCTTTCTTTTTAAATATGGAATGCTGCATGAGTTTGCGTGTCAGGATCCATGTTAATCTCGATATTATTTAAATTTTAGGGTATGTGTTTCCTTACTGTGGACTCATAGACTGGAGCCTATGAAGCTCGACCACTTCACATACTTGACAAAGCTGGGGTTAATCCTAGGCCCTGTCTCATTGGTCACTGTCTTCTTCTTCTTCTTCTTCTTCTTCTTCTTCTTCTTCTTCTTCTTCTTCTTCTTCTTCTCTCTTCCTTTAACTTCATTTATTTATTTATTTATTTATTTATTTATTTTTAATTTTTTATTTTATAAAAGTCAAGAGCGAGTCTCACATAACCTAGGTTTGCCTCAAACTTACTCTGTACCCAAGGATGACCTTGAACTCCTGTGTCTACCTCCAAGAGCTAGGATTATAGCTAGGCTCAGCTTCTTCCTCTTTGTTTTGAAGAATTTAATATTGGATTTTAACTTTTGATGGGTATAAAATAAATAATATTAAAAGAATCTTTTAAAATGTGAAGAAAAGAAAATCTTTAATGACTTATATTAGCATATCCGTCCTCTGGCTCTGCCCACAAGACCTTCCACAGGGATAAAGATGGAACAGGGATGGAGAGAAAAGCCAAACAATGACTGACCCAATTTGAGACTCACTCCGTGGGAGAGAGCCAACCCCGACACTATTAATGATACTCTCCTACGCTTGCAGACAGGAGCCTAGCATACCTGTCTCCTGAGAGGCTTCATCCAGCAGCAGATGGAAACAGATGCTGAGACTCTCAGTCAAACATCAGGTGGAGCTCGAGGAGTCTTATGGAAGAGTGGGGAACAGGATTGAGGGAGCTGGAGGGGTCAAGGACACCACAAGATGACCTATAGAGTCAACTTGTGGGGCTCACAGAGACTGAATCACCAACCAAAGAATAGCATGGGCTGGACCTAGGACCCCCTACACATTCGTAGCAAGTGTGCAGCTTGGTCTTTGTGATGGTTTGTTTATGCTTGGCCCAGGGAGTGGCACTATTAGGAGGTGTGGCCTTGCTGGAGTAGGTGTATCACTGTGGGTGTGGGCTTTAAGACCCTACTCCTAGCTGCCTGGAAGCCAGTCTTCTTCTATCAGCCTACAGATGAAGATGGAGAACTCTGAGCTCCTCCTGCACCATGCCTGCCTGGATGCTGCCATGTTCCCACCTTGATGATAATGGACTGAACCTCTGAACCTGTGAGCCAGCCCCAGTTAAATGTGGTCCTTATGGGAGTTGCCTTGGTAATGATTTTTGTTCACAGCAGTAAACCCTAACTAAGACAGTCTTCTTATCGGTCCCCTAACAAGAAGTGGGGGGAGGGGCTGTTGCTTATTCTGCTGCCTGTCATTGGATCCCCTTCCCCTTGGGGAACTGCCTGCTTGGGCTTTAGTGGGAGAGGATATACTTGGTCCTGTTGTGACTGGATGTCCCAGGACAGGGTGATACCTAAGGGGTGGCTTCCCCTTCTCTGAGAAGAAAGGGAGGAGGTAATAGGGAGAGGGACTTTTAAAGGTGAGTTTGGGACAGGAGGACAGAGAGGGGGATGTGATTGGGATGTAAAGTGAATAAATAAATTAACTAATGAAGCAAAAAGAGAAATATCATTATTAAAATTCTCTAAAGATAACTTGTACATAAAATCAACAGATAAGAAATATAGGTACATAAAATTAATATGCTTTATATGTTGTCTTAGTTCCTTTTCTACTACTGTGATAAGACACCATGACCAGGGCAACATATAATAAGCCATATAATTTGGGGCTTATGGTTCCAGACAGTAGAGGAGTTCATGATCATGATGGCAGGGAACATGGCAGGCACAGTGATGGAGTAGCAGCTAAAAACTTACATTTGACCTATGAGCACAAGGGAGGGAAGCAGGGAAGCATAAACTGATTAGGAAAGGCACAGACTTTTAAACCTCAAAGCCCACCCCCAGTTACACACCTCATCCAAGGAGGCCACACCTCCTAATCCTTCCTACACAGTTCCAAAAACAGAGGACCAAGCATTCACACATATAAGCCTATGGAGGCCATTCTCACTCAAGTCACCACTACATGAATCATATTTTAAGGGAATGTATGTATGTATGTACATATGTGGATATGTGTGTCCATATCAGATATGTTTGTCTGTCTTACACATTTGGAATTCTATGGAAACTACTTGAATTCTACAGTCTGATAACTTTTTTTTCCTTAGTGATGCTTTATGAACATTTTCTTTCAAGACAAGGTTTCTCTGCACAGCCAGTTCCAGCTGTCCTGGAACTCATTTTGTAGACCAGGCTGGCCTCAAACTCACAGAGATTCTCTTGCCTCTGCCTCCCAAGTGGTGGGATTAAAGGCATGCACCACCACTGCCCAGCTTTCTTTCTTTCTTCCTTTCTTTCTTTCTTTTTTTTTTTTTTTTCGAGACAGGGTTTCTCTGTGTAGTCCTGGCTGTCCTGGAACTCACTCTCTAGACCAGGCTGGCCTCGAACTCAGAAATCCACCTGCCTCTGCCTCCCAAGTGCTGGGATTAAAGGCGTGCTCCACCACTGCCTGGTTGTGGTGGTGCACGCCGGTAGGATTTGCTGAAGGAGGCAGAGGCAGGAGGATCATGAGTTCGAGGCCAGCCTGGGCTACACTGCCTGGCTTTCAATGTAAAAAAGGTCAACATGCTTTTATTTTTCATTGTGGAAAATCCCAACTGTATCCCAAAATATAAATAATATTATGGCAAAACCCATGAATTCATCACTTAGGTTAAAATTATTAATCTTTAAATATAACTTTTAAAGATTTATTTTATTTAAATGAGTACACTGTAGCTTCCTCCAGGCACACTATCTCTCCAGGCCTTTAAATATAATTTTAATGGCTCACATTCTGATGCATAGGTCTCACTTTGCTAATTTAACCGATTTTGTAATAAGGAAAATTTACATTGCTTTTCATTATCATGAATGGCAGGAAGATAAGATCTCTTTCCATAGTTCTTTGTGTAACTATAAGACTGCATCAGGAGGGGCTCAGTGGTTAAGAGCACTGACTGCTCTTCCAGAGCTCCTGAGTTCAATTCTCAGCAACCACATGGTGGCTCACGACCATCTGTAATGGGATCGGATGCCCTCTGGTGTGTCTAAAGACAGCTACAGTGTACTCATAAATAAAATAAATAAATCTTTAAAGTAAAAATGTTTTTTTAAAAACGAGTGCATCAGGATAAGTTCTTACAAGTACAGTTACTTGACAAAAGAGGGTGAGCGTTTGCTATTTGTTACCACAGTTTGCGAGAAAGATGAGTCAAGTGACACACCAGCACACTTGCTCTGCCGCCACCCGCTGCCACTCAAGCTCCATGCAAGAAGTGAGACCATCCACCATGCTGGTGAGCTTTGCTGGGGGTTGAAGATCAAAAGGAAACCAGATAACACGTCCTTTATTTCACACACTTCTCCTGTCATACAAGAGCACACCCTACCCATCCCCACTCGTGTGAGAGAGTACCTGGCATTTGTTCCCACTTTAAAAAGCAAGAATATTTTACTGGACAGCAACGGGCAGCTAGTGAACTACAGACCTGGGGAAAGTGGCACTAGTCTCTGTCTGGGATGAGAGTAAAGCACTGGATACCAGCAAGTGCCTAGCAAGGGTTTGGAAGCACATTTCTGTGTTCTTCATTAGTGTCCAGACTTTTGAAAATGGTTGGCAACACAGTATCCATGTTTAGCTGAGTAAGGAGCTTCAGGACACCGGAAGGCTTCTCACAGAATAAAACTACCTTAAAATTTTACTCCCCATCCTCCCAGCTGGAGTCAAGAAGATGTGTAAGGATGGCAAGCCAGTCCAACTCTGGACAGTGGCATCCAAAGAAGGAAGGGTCAGGACTGGCTGCAGGGACACAGTCCAAAGGGACATCCTGGTATTGATACACAAGCTCACACCTTCCTGGAAGGTAAACCTCGCAAGGACAGACTTTAGCTTTTGGGGGGCTGGGGAGATGGGTCGATGGTCAAGAGCACTTGCTGCTCTTGAAATAGACCCAGGTTTTGTCTCCCTGCATTAACATGGTGCTTGCAAAGCATCTGTAACACCAGTTCCAGAGGATCTGATGCCCTCTTCCAGCCTCTTTGGGCATCAGGCACACAGGTGACACATGTAAATAAATGAAGGCAAAATATTCATACACATAAATAGCTTGAATTTTAGTCCTTTTGTGTGTGTATCCCATAGTAAGATGACAATGGAAGTGTCCTCTGCAAGACCAGAAATCAATCTTAACCACTGAGCAATCTCTTCAGGACCCATACTTAAAAAAATTTTATGAAAAAAAAATGGAATCAAGTTTTCATAGTCTCATTCTTTCTTCACAATGATCTGAATGTTTATGACCTCCAATAATTTTGTGTTGAAATTGTAATCCCCAGTGTGAAAAGCTGGGACTTTGTAGATTTGATTAAATCCTGGGGTCTTTGCCCTACTCAGGGGCATTCATGTCCCTATAAAATATGTCCAAGGGAACTGAACTCACTCACCCTTCAACCATATGAGGACACAGATGATGCCATCTGAAAACTAGACAGTGGGTCCTCATCAAGTGACAGATCTTATAAAAGAGACAGCCGCTTGCTGAGCTTCCCAACACACCCAAAGCCAAGACTCAGCTTATGTTGGCTAATAACAGTTGTCATCTGGACAGGCTTTAGAATCACCTAGGGGATACCACAGCCTCTGGGCATGCCTGTGGGGGCTTTTCTAGATTAAGTTGAGGTGGGAAGAACCACCCTAACCATGGGCAGCACCATTCTGTGGATTCGGGTCTTTGAATTAAAAAGGATAAAATGAGCTGAGCACCAGTGTTTGTTACTCCCTGCTTCCTGATTGCCCATGCCTCTGGAACTGTGGGAAATAAGTATCAGTTGTTTATGAGCCAAGACACCTCATTTATAGTCCTTGGTACAGCAGCCCAAGCAGACAGAGACACTGTTTTTCAGCACCTTCCCAAGGACAAAAAAGTCTACTGGTGGCAAAACTCAAGGAGCTACTGAGGACTGCTCAAGGTAGAGTAAGCACAAAGATTTCTACAAAAGCTCCTTGGGCCGCGAAGTCTCTTTGTTTTGATGCCTTTGTTCTCTTTCGCTCCCATTCTGGCTTCACTCCTATCGGACTTCCAATTTCATTTCCAGTAAGTAACTGGAAACCACTCAAGCCTCAGCCCATCACAGCTTTGCTGTCCACCGGCCTGCTGTCCCCGTTAATGCCATCTGGTCTGCCCTAACTGGTTACAGCAGATCTAACTAGAACATGGCACTTAATCCAAGGCTGGCCAGCCTCTGAGTGACCTATGACATGTATTTTCTGTTAGCTTGAAAAATGGCTTTCCTGACCTAATTTTGAAGCCTCTCTAGTAAGTATGCTTCCTGAGCAGTTGGCTCAGAGTTTTCAGATGATAAAAGACACAATAATGAAAGAATTGATCCCTTGGCTTCTGGTCAGGGTCCTTGACTCAGCACACAGAATATTGATTCAGGAGTTGGATAGACCCATACACCCATTGGTTTTCTGAATCAGATACACCTTGGTTACTTTTCTTGTGCTAAAATACAATGACAAAAGCAACTTTAAGGAAAAGCACAGGTCTCACATGGTGAGAAGGACACGGAAGCAGAAGCTTGAAGAGACTGGTCACATGACTCATCAGTCAGAAAGCAGAGGTGATAAATGCAGGTATCTAGCTTGTCTTAGTTAGGGTTTTATTGCTAAGAATAGATACCATGACCAATTCGAGTCTTATAAAAGACAATATTTAATTGGGGCTGGCTTACAGGTTCAGAGGTTCAGTCCAGTATCCAGGCAGGAGCATGGCAGCATCCAGGCAGGCATGGTGCAGGTAGAGCTGTGAGTTCTACATCTTCATCTGAAGGCTGCTAGCAGAATACTGGCTTCCAGGCAGCTAGGATGAGGGTCTTAAAGCCTACATCCACAGTGCCACTCCTACTCCAACGGGGTCACACCCTCTAATAGTACCACTTCTTAGGTAGAGAATATACAAACCATCACAGGGCTCATTTTCTACTTATTCCATCCAAGACTCCAGCCCAGGGAATGTAGCCACCACAGTTAGGGTGGTTCCTCCCACTTCCATTAGTCTAATCTAGAAAATCTCTCATAGGCATTCCCAGAGGCTTGTCTCCTCTAGGTGATTCTAGAGCCCGTCAGGTTGACAATATTAACCATCACAAATTGTATCTTGGCATTAGGTGTGCCAGGAAGCCAGGCAAGCAGCTGCCTCTTTGGTAAAGGCTGTGGGAGACCCCAGGTCTGAAAGAAGCAGTGATTCTCAGATCTCAGTTGCCTGGATCACTGCAGACCACAGATCAGGCCAGTGGCCCAGTATCTCCATTTCCTTCCTCTAGACAACTGACATGTTTGCTCAGCTTGGAGAAGAGCCAGCTGAGATGGTTTCATGTGTGTTTTGATTCCCTCCCCTCAAAGAATGGGTATGAGAAGTAGGTGGTGTGTGAGGACATTTCTAAAAAGTATGAGTCACTCTAGATGGAAGACACAGAACAGTAGGACACTTGGGGACAGGTCTGGGACACAAGAGCCAAGTCTCAAGATTGATCCAAATTCTTTCAAGGGATCCCTGCCAGACTGACTCTGCCACTGACTGTGTTACTGAAGGACTGGATGCAGCAAGTATCACAACCACAGGACACTGTGAGTGCCTGTAACCTACAATGTGGTCTCCATCTTGGCAAAGATAATTAACTGCAGCTTAAAGGTGTCAAGTCTCTGGATTTCCTTCTTAGCCTCACTCCAACTTAAGATCAGGATTCCCACTTTGTTCTGTCACCTGATTTCCCAGAATGCCCCAGTGCAGTTTGCCACTTTCCTTTCTGACAAAACCCTTGTCATCTGTGCCAGCTTCCTCAAGAGAAGAGGGATTCCTTTCTTTTGTGGGAGAGTGCATTTTAGTCATTCTCAGAATTCAGTAGGAACAAGACATCAGCCCTTCGGAGCCAGTGACATGAGGTTCAGAAGTAGAGATCCAACCTGGGTTACATACCATATCTCAAAGGTATGTAGGCTTCTCTTAATCCAGTTACTACCTTTTGGTCTAGACCTGCTGGTTTTAAGAAATGAGTAGCCATTTATGACTGTTAGTAAGTTCATTTGTTTCTGGCCAGTTGCAGTAGGATAGTCTGGTTTGGGCAGATGCTAAGGTCTAAGGTTAGAAGAGAAATGTTACTGAGAGAAACAAAGGTGCCAAAGGCAAAGGGACAATCTTTTTTATTATTATAATTTTATTTATTATTTATTTATTATATTTATTATATATTTTATTTATTATATGAGTACACTGTAGTTGTCTTCACACACCCCAGAAGAGGGCACCGGATCCCATTACAGATGGTTGTGAGCCACCATGTAGTTACTGGGAATTGAACTCAGGACCTTTGGAAGAGCAGCCAGTGCCATGTCTCCAGCCCTGCAAATGGACAATCTTAATGGAAGTCTAATGCAGAAGAGTTCTAGGTCCTGACCTTAAGGAAGACACACAACAGTACAAAGAGACCAAGGGACAAGAACAAGGGTGGAACCCAGAGTCTAGAGCCTGGGTTAAAGGTCAGAGGTTGAGGGGGAAGGGTGCCAAGTTCTGCTTCCTGTTGTTTTCCCCTGGTAAATTTAAAAATTGCTATGGAATTGAAGTGTGGTTGTCTTCGTCAGAGTTTCTATTCCTGCGCAAACATCATGACCAAGAAGTAAGTTGGGGAGGAAAGGGTTTACTCAGCTTACATTTCCATGCTGCTGTTCATCACCAAAGGAAGTCAGGACTGGAACTCAAGTAGGTCAGGAAGCAGGAGCTGATGCAGAGGCCATGGAGGGATGTTGCTTACTGGCTTGCTTGCTTCTCCTGGCTTGCTCAGCCTGCTTTCTTATAGAACCCAAGACTACCAGCCCACAGATGCTTCCACTCACAAGGGGCCCTTTCCCCTTGATCACTAATTGAGAAAATGCCTTACACCTGGATCTCATGGAAGCATTTTTCTCAACTGAAGCTCCTTTCTCTGTGATAACTTCAGCTTGTGTCAAGTTGACACACAAAACTAGCCAGTACAGTGGTGGTTCATGCCTCTAATCCCAGCATCTCAGGATGATGAGGCAGGAAAGATTATCCGGAGCGCAAGTCTGGCCTGGGTTACAGTACAGAATGAATTCCAGGTCAGCCTGGGCTACAGAGGGAGACCCGACCTCAAAAAAGAAAAGAAAAAGGGAAAACAAATAATAAATGTTCTGCTTATTTAATGGATATCAAGGAGTAGTAAGTAATTGTTGACATTGGATGACTTCCCATGGAAACTTCTAGGTGATCCTACGGAGAGAAAATTCAAGACAGGGCAAACTTCTAACAATGAACCTTGTGAGCCTTGATTTTTATGCACAGAACTGGACAGACTCCCAGCCACTGTGGAGCCACCTTTGAATCTCACAGGACTTTTTACATGTTTCATTTCTGCTTGGAAGTATCCGGACTTACAGAAAAGGGGCAGATTCGTCTCTACATCTGCTTTTCCAGATGTTTGTATCTAGCTCAAGGCTGTTGTCTCTCCCAGTATACTGTCCCCGGACTACTTGAATGTACCTTATAGATATAGAGCATGATCACCCTACTCATGCCATGCACGGTGCACAAAAGCCAAGACTTTACTCTCATAAACCAAGGGAGAATTATCAAAATCAAGGATCCAGCATGAACAGACTGGCATATGTTAACCTACAGAGTTTGGCTCTTGTCCCATTAACTTCCTTTGGAGCATTCTGGGGCAGGGAGGTCAGGACTCCAAACCCCAGATGTGCAGCCATTGGCTGGGAGAGCATGGTGTGACTGCTGTGGTGGGTCACACAGCTGGGGCTGTCAATCATGTAGCAAGAGATGTCACTGGTGCATTTCCATGGTTGTCATACGTTTGCTGAGGGGCTGGTTAAGATCACATACCCTTCTTGCAGATGACCCAGAACCCACCCGGGAGCTTACAACTGGCTGTAACTCCAGCACTAAAGAATCCAATGCCCTCACCCGGCCTCCCTAGGCTCTGCATGTACATGGCACACATGGATTAAAAAGAAAAGCCACAAAGGTCCGTCCAACGGCCCCAGACCTCCTTCCAACCTCCTGGAAGGTAGGACACACAAACCTCTATTCATCTAAGCCACTAGAAGTCGGGTTTCCGGTTAACTGGCCAGAAACTTTTCTGACCTAACCCTCTAAGCACAGAAATGCTGTGTACAGGTGTGTCCATGCAGACACTGAAACAAAAAGAAAAAGAAAAAGAAAAAGAAAAAGAAAAAGAAAATGAGTCTTTCTTTTCTCCTTAGCAATGCACTATATTTTTGTCACTTATTTTGTCACTTATTTATTTGGGAGGTTTTTAATAGACATAACACCTCTCTTTAACCATTCTCACAGGATCGTAGAATTGTAGAGCTGTAAGAAATCTGAGCGATGACCTCATCTAACCTCCCTCACACACATGTAATTTAAAGAACTGTGTTCACACATAACAGAAAAGGAAAAGAGTGACCTGGGAGAAAGTAGGCAAATGCACTCCAGTTATCTCCCACCGAACAGTCCACACGGATGTCCATCAATGTGCCCAGTGAAGAATGCTTCCTATAGCACCTTCAGCAGCTAGTCATCCAACTGTGTGTCCATGAGAGAGAGAGTGAGTGTGATGAGAGGGGTGTGTTTATGTGTATGTGAGAATGAGTGTGTGTGTGTGTACGTGTGTGTGTGAGTGTGTGTGAGTGTGTGTGTGTGTGTGTGAGTATGAGTGTGTGTGAGTGTGTGTGTGTGTGCATGTGAGTATATATGTATGTGTGAGAGTGTGCAAGTGTGAGAAACAGTGTGTGTGTATGTGAGTATGAGTGTGTGTCAGTGTGTGTATGTGTGTGAGTATGTGTGTGTGTGTATGTATGTGAGTATGTGTGTGTGTGTGTGTCAGTCAGTGTGTATGTGTTACTGGGCATCTCTTTTAGAGCCTCGGATTTTAAGGTAAGCACTACCTTTTTCTTACAGGCTTTAGTGAAATGTTTGCTTTTCAGTGTTAGAACTGTACACTGTGGTGGGAAGAAGCATACTCTTTTTTTTTTTTTTTGGTTTTTCGAGACAGGGTTTCTCTGTGTAGCCCTGGCTGTCCTGGCACTCACTCTGTAGACCAGGCTGGCCTCGAACTCAGAAATCCACCTGCCTCTGCCTCCCAAGTGCTGGGATTAAAGGCGTGCGCCACCACTGCCCAGAAGCATACTCTTGGGATCAGCCTCAAGGGGCTTCTTACAGACCTCAGCCCCTGCTAAGAGTGGAAGCTAGTGATCTGCCCTTTTGTTTGTTCTTTGGGGTTTTTTGGTTTGTTCGTTTCTTTCTTTCTTTGATTTTTTTCTTTGATCCTTTGATTCATTCTTTCTTTGAATCTTTCCTTCTTTGCAGTGATAAGGACTGAACCTCAGGCCCTCACATTCCTGCCTTCTACCCATGAAGTGTGTATCTTATTCCATGAGTTGTCCTTTCTTTGCCGTAGGGACCAGTATGGCAGCACACACCTGCATTTGGGAAGTGGGGGGCAAAAGGGTGGGAGTTCCCGGGAGGTCAGGCTTGGCTACATAGTGAATGTGAGCTCAGCCTGGAGTAGCCCTGTCTTAAAAAAACAGAAAAAGGAAACAAAGCCAGGTGTAGTGGTGTACATCTTTAATCCTAGCACTTGGGAGGCAGAAGCAGAGGCAGCCTGATCTACATAGTGAGTTCTGGGACAGCTAGGGTTATGTAGAGGGACCCTGTCTTTTTTTGTTTGTTTGTTTGTTTGTTTGTTTTTTTGTTTTGTTTTGTTTTTGTTTTTTGAGACAGGGTTTCTCTGTGTAGCCCTGGCTGTCCTGGAACTCACTCTGTAGACCAGGCTGGCCTGGAACTCAGAAATCCGCCTGCCTCTGCCTCCCAAGTGCTGGGATTAAAGGCGTGCGCCACCACTGCCCAGCTAAGAACCCTGTCTTTAAAAAGCAAGCTAGCAGGCAAACAAAAACGACAGAACAATGCTTATAGGAGTCCCTACTTCCTAAGGGACGTGTGACAACTTGGAAATGCGAGCCTTCTTTCTGTTACTACAGTGTGGCAATTACTAAGGAGGTCACGTGCATTGGTTACACCGTTTTGTGGATGTGTGGACTATAACTTGAACTGTATTTGTGGGCCTTGGGTACCCAAGGGTTAATGGACTTTGCACTCAGCTTTTCCCTGAGTCTGACTGGGGCGCCAGACTGCATGCCTTTGCATTATGGACAGGAGACTAGGCCTCAGATCTTTGGAGACCTTTGAACTTAAAATTGCAGCAAAGGGAGGGTGATTTACTCAAAGGCTTTATTCATGTTGCCACAGAAACGGACCCTTCCTGCAGCCTCTCTGTTTCTCAGCAGATCTGATCTGGGAGTGCTCTCAGGGGCATCTCACACTCTCAAGCCAGGGCCTGCCACTCTCTGGGAAGCCCCTCCTGTCATGGATGCAGAGTTGTCCCCTTAGCTTCTGTGAACATGAGGAAGTACTCTACACCTTAAAAGGGAAAGCTCTTTTGGGTCCGTGCCTACCAGAGTTGTTCCATGCCAGAAAGCAACAGAAATGAATTCCAGCTGTCCAAGAGCCCAGAAAAATCTCCCACCTCGGAGCTGATCCTGAAGGACTCATTCCAGAGTTGGGAGGGAGATAGCTCAGTGGCAGAGTGCATGCTTAGTAAGCACATGGCCCTGGGTTTGATCTCTCGAACTGTGAATGAATGATAAACTAACTTACCCCAAGGAACACTCAGCAATAGAAATCAACTCAACAGTGGAAATGTTATCATATGAATAGACTTTAAGGTTAACATTGAAAGCAATGAATAAAGCCAACCACCCATTCACACTAGTTCCCAAAGCACTGTGCATGGGTTATCTGCTCTGTGTGCCACTGTTCTTGATAGGTTGAAAGAGCACACATACTAGCGATCTTTGGAGACGGTAGAATAGGATTCTGCAGAAATGTCCTGGTCCATCTGAAAAAGAGCTTTAGTCTCCTCTGCAGTCCACAGTAAGCCGCTAACACTGGTTAGTCACTGTCAACTTGATACAAATTAGAGCTCCCTGGGAAGAGCGACCATTAATCTAGGAATTGGTGCCATCAGATTGGCCTGTGGCACATTTTCTGGATTAATGGTTGATGTTCAAGATCCTGGCCCAATGGAGGCCATGCCATCACTGGCAAGGTGGTCCTGCCTTGTATAAGAAAACAAACTGTGCAAGCCATGCACGCCAGCAAGAAGCATTCCTCCATGACCTCTGCTTCGGTTCCTGCCTGGAGTTCTATCTCTGGTTTCCTCCATTATGGCTTCTAACCTGTAAGCCACATAAGCCCTTCCCCAAGTTGATTTTGGTCAGTGTCTTATAGCAACAGAAAAGCAAAGAAGGACCAGGAATGTAAACAGGATGTTTCTTGAAATCAAACAGATCCCTTGTTTGTGTTTATTAAGTGGGAATTAATAATGCTTTAATTATAGATTAAGTGCATTTTACCACTGTGTAAGGACAACACACATAATGAAAACACATTACTACAGCTCCTCCGGTCCCACTCCCTGGCCCTCAGACACCAGAGGACAGAATGCAAATACTAACCCAGGAATCAGCTCCAAGTTCGTAAATTATCAGCTGTGTAATCGTAGTCAGGTGACCTTCCTGCTCTTTGCTCAGACCCTTGATTTATCTGCATTCCTCAGGAAAGGGAGAAAGGGGAGCCATTCTAGCTCTTTCTAGTTTGATCTTGGTGAGAGGAGGGGCACTGAGGAATCTGCTTCTGAAGTGTAGACCTTGTGTACTGTGTTCATGGAGTGACGCTGGTTTCTGAAGTGTAGACCATGTATACTTTCACAAACCACAGAATGGAGTGACACCGTAGTATAGGCCAAAGAACCAGGGCAGACTTGGGAGAGCTGGAGGAGCCCAGCCTCTGCACACATGGGCAGAGCCACAGCAGGTGCACAGCATAGTGGCTTTGGGTATATGTGACATGCTATGTACTATTCTCAGAGAAATACTTATAATCTGCAGTTTTTCCCCAAGTGGAGTGACATACACTCAGAGACATTAATTTGCTCATATGAAGCAAGAGAGCAAGGTGACATGGGAGTTAAGCACAGGAGAGAAACCTTGGCTAAAGTGTCACAGCCAAGTGTCAGAACACTTTTATTCACCCTCCTCCTACCCTGGCTCCCCAGATCAGTAGCCTGGAGGGCAATCCTGGGGAAATCCAGCAGGCTAGTAGCCAACGGAAGGAGCAAAGTAAGATCGATCCGGACCCCCAAAAGGACACCTCTCAGAGAATCGTCATTTGCTGACTGATGAAATTCCCTGGAGAACTGGGCTCTAAACCCTTGTCTTTATTTGAGTTGACTCAAAGCAGCCTGTCCCAGGACCGTTGTCAAAAACAATCTGTAGCACAGCTGGCTGTGGGAGCAACCACAGCCAGAAGCTGATCAGAAAGAACACTGGGAAGGAGAAGCTAGGGAAGAGAGCACGGGAGGAGGCTTAAGACACTCTCACATGTGTCTGGAGATCTGTGGGTTGCAAGAGATAGGCCTTTGTGCATGCCCAGGCAAGCCTTAAGTAGGCAGAAAGGCACCCTGCACCGATGGGCTGCAAGGTTTAGTATAGACAATGTTTTCCAAGCTGTTCACAGGTTCAGGCTAGCCCCTACCCAAATCCCTCTCTCTAGTTCTTAAGTCTGTCCTATGATCCAGACAGAAGTACAGCAGACCCTAAAGATTCAAAGAACTTTTGAAAAAGTAAAACTTGACATACATTTCTCAGGTTTAAATACAGTCGCCGACAATAATCAATTCAGTGGATTCCAACCTAAGAACACACAGGTCAATGGAATCCAACTGTGTCCAGAAATGAACTGCTATACCTATGGTTACTGAATCCAACAGCATGCTGACACAACTCGGTGGGCCAAAGAATGGCCTCTTTCAGCGCTCTGCTCAGCATGGTGGTTCATGCCTGTAACCCAAGATCACAGGCTGTAGGGGAGGATTACGAGTTCAAGATCATCCTTGGGCAGCTAGGAGTTTGTAGTCACCCTGGGCTACCTGAGAACCTATCTCAAAAAATAAAACCTCCCAAATTGGGCCAGAGAAGTAGACTTACAGAGGACCTGGGTTGGATTCCTAGGCACCCATGTGGGAGCTCCCCACTGTCCCCCTCCCCCATTCATTCATGTCTTGGGCTTTCTTGGAACACAGAGTTTCTGACAGTCTCTCACTAGTCATTCATTAGACTGAGCTCCAGCTCTAACTTTAAAAAAATAGGAAGTTGGATACAGTGGCATCTGCCCATGGTCCAGAAACTTGAGAGGTGGGGGCAGGAGGATCAGAAACTCAGAGTCATCCTGGGCTACATGAGACCATGCCTCAACACCTGGATTTTTGGTAGGGTGTTCATTCTCTCAGCCATTTTATCCCCATACCATAATGGGTTTTATACCTGATAAAGGTGCTGGGTCATATGGCCACCATATTTTTTATGAGGGAAGTTCCTAACAGTTTTCTCTCATGGGTGATCTTATTGGCCCCTGAGAGAGTTCAAATGGACCATTACTAACTCTGAAGTGGTCACTCTCTCGGTTCCCGTTAGACATTAAGAAATCTTCCCTGACCTTCTCTTCTAAACCAGATGTACCTAGGCTGTGGGGCAGACACTATCATGTCACACCCACCATGCTGCTTTCTAGGTGCTGGGCTTACCCTCTCGCTCAGAGGGCTCTGTGGAGAGGTGGAGTGTGTGTCTTATTCTCTAGCTCTATGAGGAACAGCTGAAAGGCATTGGTGAGAAACTGGCACTGAATGGCCCCAGCATGCGTTCCATTCAAACAGCAGCCATTCCACTGCTTCAGACAAAGTCTTTGCAAATTGATTTGTGGAGTCACTGAAGGACAGTATGTAGTGTGTGTGTGCACATATATCTATGCATGCAACACAATTATTCATGGCGGTCATTTTAGTGAAAAAAATGTATACTTAAATAAATAAGTAAATAAATACTTAGCATAAATAACTATATATACATATATATTTAGTATAAATAGATGCATATACATATATTTAGTATAAATATATATGTATACACATACTGATTGAGACAGAGTGTCATTGTTTATTCCTGGTACTTTATATAGACTAGGTTGGCCTCAGACTCTGTGCTGGGATACTGGGATTAAAGTCATGCACACAATCTCTTGTGTGTGTGTGTGTGTGTGTGTGTGTGTGTGTGTGTGTGTGTGTGTGTATGTGTGTATATGTATGTGTGTACACGTGTGTGTGACTTCTTTGATCTATTAATCATTTTTTATTATTAGAAATGAACTGAATTCCAATATGTAATTTTGAGTTTAATATCATTTTTCTATTGACTCAGTGTTTGTGTAAAATTTATAAAAAACGTATTGACCTTTACTTATATCACACACACACACACACACACACACACACACACACGGGAGGAATAATTTATTTAACTCATGGTTTCAGAGGTTTCTGTGAAACTAGAAAGAAACTAGAGTCCAAGTATAGCCCTCAAAGACATGTCTCCCTCCCATGACCTACTTGCTTCAGTTAGGCCTCCTCTAAAGTTTTCAGACATCCCAAAACAGTGCACCAACTGGGGACCAAGTGTTCCCCATCCAAGTCCCTGGGGGACAGTTCAGACCACACAGGCAGGTGCCATGTTTAACCATATCCATCCTTTCTGCTGCTCGGTCTCTTTCCAACTTCCTGTACCCCCCTTTCCTTCCCTGGAAGTCTGCCTTCTTCTCAAGCCATCTCCCCCCACTCCCTTCATATATGAGCAAACATGTTCTAGGTTCCTTCCTGCGTCTGGTTAACATTACATGATTCCTGTTCCACCCACCTCCTGCAACTGACGCTCCACTCTTCACTATAGCTAAATAAAGCTCCACTGTTGACACAGGCACCTAAGCTGATTCCATATCTTGACTATCAAAGTGACACTGTCTGATAGTCACACACACACACACCTCACGATTTTCCTTTAGTGTTCAGTGATGTACCTGGGGGCCATCCACTTTGTCCAAATGGAAACTACATTCATTCATACAATAGCCGAGGCTCATCTTGAGACCCTCCTGCCTCAGTTTATATTTTGGGCTACAGGCCCATACCACCATGTCTGACTCATTTCCTAAATTTTAAGTGTAATTCTATTACCTTTTTATTTCAAAAGGCATATAAAACACTGACGCTGATAACATGAAATGATTTTCAATGGCTGAAGTGGAGATCTCTGATTTCCATGTCTTCCAAGGTCAAGCCATGTCAAATTCACAAGTGGCCTCTTTAGTGAATGCTGCTTAGGGAGCTTCTTTCTGCAAATGTCACTGTCCTTCATCCCCACCAGCCAAGTTGGGAGTTTTATAGAGGATTTTACAATAGTTTAATTGTCCTTAAGAAAAAATATAAAAATAAAAATAAGATAGAGACAGAAAGTGCCTATGCTTTACATTTAAATTTTCAGAAATTTTATTATATAGGTATATATGTCTGTGTGTGTGTGTGCGCACGCGCACTTTGCCTGCATGTTTATCTGTGTATCACATGCATGCCTGGTGCCCTTGGAGGCCAGAAAGAAACATGTGATTTCCTGGAACTGGAGTTATGAGCCACCATGTGGGTGCTGGGAGGTGAACCCTGGCCTCCTGAAGAGCTGCCAGTGATCTTAACTACTGAGGGCTGTTTCTCCAGCCCTTGTTCTTTTGTCTTGTGACCTTAGGACACCATGCAAGGGACAAAGACTATCACCTGCTCCTTTGAAAGCGGCCCCTTTGGTAGTTCTGCCTGTCAAAAACACAAGCTAAAAAAATAACTACTTCCTAACTCCGAGAGCCTTGTGATTCTGTCCCTGTTTAGACCTAGGCTTTGGAAAGCAGTAGTAAAGTCTCATGGGCACCTCTGTGTAATTTTACCAATTAAAAACTTGTAGATTTCCAACAGAACCTCGTTGTCTGGCGGGGAGTCATTGCCCATGAGTGCCTTGGGGTGAGAAAGTAGGACACCCACACATCCCATGTGATCACAGCTCAGCACATGCCAAACACATCAATAGTTGCTTGTGCAGTCTAGGCTGGAAGGACAGGAAGTCCAGGCTGGACGATTGCGTCTTCTCCTGAAGGGAATTGTCATTCCATTGAACCCGAGGCTGAGCTCAAGTTCTCTAGCAGTTATCTAGAAGCCAGGATTCCCTAACAATTCCCAAACCCCAAAAGGAAGCTTAGTCAGAAGCAAACTTTTCAAGAAGCTCGTCCTTGGCCATGCTGCTGCTGTTACATGTCACAGTAACTCCTTCCTTGTCTCTCTTCCGATTCTCATTCCTGGTCCTCTCTCTCCCTTCCTCACAACTTCTTTTCCTTTACACTGAAGTGCCCATGAGACTTTACAATTGCTTATCCAACGCCTAGGTCTAAACAGGGACAGAATCACAAGGCTCTCGGAGTTAGGAAGTAGTTATTTTTTTAGCTTGTGTTTTTGACAGGCAGAACTACCAACTCCACTTTCAAGGGAGCAGGTGATAGTCCCTTGCATGGTGTCCTAAGGTCACAAGAGTATTGATACCTCTATGCCATCCATCTTTCCTTGCCCCGGAGGACACCTCCCTCTAGTTAGTGGAGGAGGGTTGTGGTTAGGGTGAGATGCCATAAGTGTCAGCCTATGGGGAAAGTAGGGCCCTCAGGTTAACACTAATGGGAGGCAGCATACAACCTGTTAAAGCCACACTGACTGCTGAGAAGGACATCATGGATGGTACTTGCCCCTTGATGTACAGGCTAGCAAACAGCTCAAGGCCACTGTTGATCAGCTATCCCCTTTCTAGTAACCAAAACCCTATGCTTTGCCTAGGAACAGGCTGTTTGGGTGCCCATTGGCTGAGACTGAACGGATTTAATAGTGTTGCCTCAGTACAGCAAGATATCATATCTGGGCAGACATTTTGATTAGATGTTGTCCAAGAAATGAATAATGCATTACTTAAGACAAAAACCAAACCAATCCAAAGTGCTTCCTATGTTGAAATAACTTCAGAGTTTTAAGTGCTTTACAAAGCACTCCTGTTTAGCCTTTATTTCCACTTCTCAAATGTTAGCATTTTATCATCTCTCCGTGTTTCCTATCTCTTTCATTTACTAATAGAACACAGACACACGTATGCCAGTGACAGACCCCACGGCCTTTGCACATGGTAGACCCAGTAGGTAAGCTTCCTACCACCGAGCTACACCCAAAACCTTATTAATAGACATTTTAAGGATGTTTGAGGTTAACTGAAAAATTGAGCGACAGTGTTATTATATAGTATTCAGATACCACCCCCACCCAGCCACACAGGGGCCCACCTCAGAACATACACTAATATATTTGCTATAATTAATCAACCAATATGAACACACTGTTACTAACTAAAGTCCTTCATTTACTCAGACCTCCTTGATTTTTACCTAACGTCCTTCTCTCTTAGGACCCATCCCGGGTGTATGTCATCACCATCTCTCTTCAGAGTCCGCTTACCGTGACAGCTTCTCCAACTTTGCTCACTCTTTGTATTTTTGTTGTTTTTTTCAAGACCAGGTTTCTCTGTGTAGCCTTGGCTGTTCTCAAACTTACTTTGTAGACCAGACTGGCCTCAAATTCAGAGATCTACCTGCCTCTGCCTCCCAAGTGCTTGGATTAAAGGCGTGGGCCACCCCCGGCCAGTTGCCCTGGCTCACTTTTCTTAACTGACCATTCTGAGGAGCACTGGGTACACATGTGCTAGAGCACTCTACTGACGTGTGTTGAATGTTTCCATCATGCTAGACTTGGGTTGTATGCAGTAGACAGGAAGACTGCAGAGGTTAAGTACCATTCTCTTTACATCGTCCAAGGTACACCTGACAAAAGTGACTTATCGTTACTGGTAGGAAGTGTTGTCCGAGTCTCCCCACTGTAGCCTACTCTTTCCCTGCTTTCACTACGGTCAGCTCATACTGAAGGAGGGAGCCTGCCTGCCACTGTAAGGAGGAGCAGCTTGAAATTCTGCATGAGATCTGTCTCACTGCTCCCATTTTATGACTACTTTATGTTTTGACTCATAATCCCTTTGACTTGGTTTTACTTTGAGTTAACATAACTGTTAACCCATGGAATTTAGTCTGAAAACCTAAGATGTGAAAACTAGAAACACTTCCCCTTCTAGATACCAGTTAAAGAGCTATCTGTGATTTTTTTTTTTTTTTTTTTTTTTACTTTAAATTTAAATTTTTAAACTAGCTTGAAGATTCAGGATTCAAAATGCGAAGAGGCCCACTGTGGAAATCAGTTTGGCGGACCCTCAGAAAATTGGACATAATACTACCTGAGGACCCAGCTATCCCACTCCTGGGCATATACCCAGAAGATGCTCCAACATGTAATAAAGACACATGCTCCACTCTGTTCATAGCAGCCATATTTATAATTGCCAGAAGCTGGAAACAACCCAGATGTCCCTCAGCAGAGGAATGGATACAGAAAATGTGGTACATTTACACAATGGAGTACTACTCAGCTATTAAAAACAATGACTTCATGAAATTCACAGGCAAATGGATGGAACTTGAAAATATCATCCTGAGTGAGGTAACCCAGTCACAAAAGAACACACATGGTATGCATTCACTGATAAGTGGATATTTGCCATCCCATATACAGTCAGCAAACCAGGATGCTATTGTGGATGCCAGG
>CM052712.1:76075806-76151616 GCA_028551405.1 Uromys caudimaculatus
GGAGCAACAGTGTCAACTGGCCAGACCTCCCGGAGCTCCCAGAGACTGGATCACCAACCAAAGAATACACATGGAGGGACCCATGTTTCTGGACGCATATGTGGCAGAGGAGGAGGGCCTTGTTGGCCATCAGTGGGAGGAGAGGCCCTTGGGCCTGAGGGTGTTAGATGCCCCAGTGTAGGGGAATGCTAGGAAGGGAAGATGGGAGTGGGTGGGAGGGTGGGGGAGCACCCGCATAGAGGCAGGAGGAGGGGGATGAGATAGGGGGGTTCTGAAGGAGAGACCTGGAAAGGGGAAATCATTTGAAACGTAAATAAAGAAAATATCCAATAAAAAAAGAAAAAAGAAAAAAAAATGATTTCAAAATGCGAAGAGGTGTTTAGAAGTCTCTTGACTGATGAAATACCTTTGTGGGGATATGCACTTGCTCTGCCAAACCTGGTGACCCCAGAACCTATGTGGTGAAAGGGAAAAACTGACTCCCACTAATTGCCATCAGACCTCCACATGTGTACCACGCATGCACGCACCCCCCACACAAACACACACACACACACACACACACACACACACGTATGTAATGTGTGATAGTTTTGAAATGTGTTCACCGGTCTATGACAGTTCTTAAGAGCTAGTATGTCTTCCCCTCACCTGTGGTTATTTAGGTAAATGAGTCTTTTTCCAAACAGAACGTAACAGAAGAGCCTATGTGTGGCTTTCAAGACTGCATTGGAAGACCCATGGCCTTCTTTATGTCTGCCATGAATCACTTGTTCTGAAGGAAGCCAGCAGCCAATACAGGCACTCATGAGGATCCCCAAGCTGCTCTGTGGGGAGAGAACAAGATCCCCTGACAACAGCCAGCAGGTCTGAGGTCTTTACCAAGAGCCATGTGGATGAGCCCTCTTCCCCTAGACGTGGTCAAGCCTTCAGCCCTGGCTTGTGCCTTGACTAGTCTCCCAGGAGCCTCCCTGAGCCTTAAACTACCCAGCCAGGATGTCCCTGAGGCACTGAAATGTGAACTAGCACACGATTCATTTTTTTTCAACTGCCAAGTCTTGGGGTAACTTGTTAAAATGGCAACATATAAGTAATAAATTATAATATTACATTTATGGGACCTAGCAATGAGGCCCTTAAAAAGATCAACAAGACAGTTTTACCAGAAAGAGAAGAGTATGCAGCCCAGTGTAAAAGCTGCTTTCCTACACATTAAAGCTCATAAATAAATTAAAATTGTAAAGTCCACTGCTAGTAGGGCTTCTGGAAGTAAGCCCTGAGTGGTACTTGGCTTAACATAATCCAATGCCTCTGAAGCTGACAGATGCAATAGATGCTATAAAGCTAAACCCGGGGCAAGAGCCAGAAAGAAGAGAGCCTCATACTGATCTTCACAAGGGTATTCTCCCATCAGTGCTATTTGTACTAACGAGAAAAGATCCAGAAACCCAAAAGTAATGACATTGCTAAGCACGTATGAATATAGTATGTTTTCTTGCTGTTAGTTATTGAAACAACCTGGGTTTAATCCACAGCACTGCTATAAATAAGGAATGAATAATATATAAACAGAAAAGTGTGTGTTCATTTACACGTATCTGCATGTACACGTGTGTCAGCATGTGCATTCCACGGTGTGTGTGGAGGTCAGAGAACAGCTGTCTGGAGTTAGTCCTCGCCTCCTACCATGCGGGTCCCAGGCACTGCACTTGGGTCACTAGGCTTGGTGGCAAGTGACTTCACTAACTGAGACATCTCACCCAACCCAGACAATTCTGGGAGTTAGGAGTGGTGGCTCACACCTATAATCCCAGTACCTGGACGCCGAGACAGGAGAATGACCAAAAGTTCAAGCCAGTCTAGTTTCCACATCAAGACCCTCAGAAACAGAACAGAACAAAATAAAAACATAATTATATGATCATATGTACAGATAGGTAGGGAAGTAGGTGGATAGAAAAGATAGATAACTAATGGATAAAAATGGTAGAAAAGATAGAGAGATGATAGATAAAAATAGATTATAGATACATGATTGATAGATGATAGATAGATAGATGGATGGATAGATAGATAGATAGATAGATAGATAGATAGATAGATCTCTTTCCCCACCTGTATGTTACATTATAAAGTGAGCAGAAAATGTTCTCCCTAACCATTAGAAAAAAAAAAGATGAAACCCCACCCAGTAATACTGGCAGACCTGGCCCATTTTAAAAATTTATGAAGCCAAGTTCTTCCCTCCTATCTGTCTCCTTACCTATACTGCCCCAAAAGCAAACAAAATGACTCAGGTGTCAGATAACTGTTCATGACCAGAGTTCCCTTTCTTGCTTCCTGCTGGTTGTAGCAGGCAACCAGTTTCCTGAAGGAGGAGCCTTCTACCTGATAAGTCCCAGACCCAGAACACTGGCAAAGAAGCTAAGCTATTGTTCACATCACAGGAATTCAAAGAATGATTAGTGGTGGAACAAGTCTGGTATATGTGAGGCCTGGGATTGGTCACCAGAACCAAATACACAAATACACACACACACACACACACACACACACACACACCAACTGAAAGCATAGTACTTTAGAGCATCACTAGCTCTTACAGCATAGAGAAGGAAAGTGGCACTGAGGCCCAGGGTGCTCTACAAACCCTTCAGCTGCCCACTGTTCATCACCCGAAGACATAAACACATAAACACTCTCTATTTGGCTCCGTATGCAACATCCAGTTCTAACAGAAGATAATAGCAATAAACTGACCAAACGGAACTAGTGTTTAACCCGTAGAGGGGGTGTCACCTTTGTTACTGATGCCAGACTTGGACACACCAAAATGTTATCAGTGAATGACTCATGCTGGTGAAATTAGAAGGTGTGTGTGTGTGTGTGTGTGTGTGTGTGTGTGTGTGTGTGCGCGCGCGCGCGTGGGCGTGTGTTGTGGATTTTTCTGTGTAATAATTATTATTTTGATAATTTTTATTTTTTTTAAATATAAAAGTAGCTGTAAAGCCAAGCCTAATAGCACATACCTATAGTCTAAACTGAGACGTAGGCCAGAGAATCACTGGTGCTCACCAGTTCAAGAGCAATATGGTGAGATCCTGTCCTATGTTGTGGGTCAGTGGTCTGTGACAGGCAATCTGGCACCCGGTGGAGCACAGGCTTAAACTCTGTGCAACTCAGTAGGGCAATCCACAAGGGACCTGAAAGCATTTTGCCAATGCCCCCGGGGAGGCCCTTGTCTTCTGTCAAACAGCTGCAACCTCCACAGCCCCCTGTAGAGAGGTCTGTCATGGTAGGTTTGTCACATAGAAACAACACCAAGCCCTCCCACATGCAGATAAGGCACCCTTAAACTCTCAGACCAAGCCAATGGGAAGCACCTGTTGTCAGATCCCTGACCCATCCCAAACACATATCAGATCATCCCAACCTGTATAGAGAAGATCCCATCCAGAAGGAATAAAGGTGTGAGAACTACTCTGTCGTCTGAGAGCTTCTATCATAAGAGCCAGAACACTGCTGCTTGGGAAGAGGTCTGCCAGAAGCCTCCCACACTCCTTGCCCGCTAGTCGGCCTCTCGTGAGCTCAGTCTTGGCGGCAACTGTGGAGACCGAGGTGGAGGAGACTCCCGCTCTCCCCTTTGCCTGAGCCCTTGCACTTGGCCGGGCCAGAGTCCCTGAGGAAAGCTCCCAGCACGCAGGCGCACACTATGTCATCAGCAACAACAGGGAGAGAGATGTAACTCAATGGTAAGCTACTTTCCCAAAGTGCACAAGGTCCTAGGCTCAATGCCCAGCACAAAACAAACAAACAAACAAACAAAACCCAACTTACAACATATAAAACACAACCTCTTATTAACCATGCCATTTCAAAGACTTTTTTTTTCCTCAGAAAGTGAGTAAAGACTTAAGTGTTTCAAGATCCTATCCTCTGTTTTGAAATAAGCAAATTGCTGTCTGTTTTGTTTAAATACTTGCTATATGTTGTATATGAGTGTGGGTGAGTGCAGAGCCATGCGTGAGCGCAAATGGAGTGCATGTGGAGGCCAAAGGACACCTTTGATTTTTTTTTTTCATAAACACCTATCTAGTAGACTAGCTGGCCAGTGAGCCCGGGGAGCCATCCTTTCTGCTTCCTCAGCTCTGGTCTTATGAGCATGTGCAGTCACATTCAGCTTCGTTACATGGGTTTTGGGGATTGAACCCGGGACCTCACACTTGCACAGTCGTAGGTACTTTACTGACTAAGCCATCTCCCCACTCCTCCAAATATATTTAAATGTAGTTTTTGCTGTTGTTGTTGTTTTGTTTTTTTGTTTTTTCTCTGTTTAGCCCTAGCTGTCCTGGAACTCACTCTGTAGACCAGACTGGCCTTGAACTCAGAAATCCGCATGCCTCTGCCTCCCAAGTGCTGGGATTAAAGGCGTGTGCCACCATTGTCTGGCTAGATGTAGATTTTTAATGTTTAAAAAATGTCACTTTATAGAGGATATATGAGAAATCCCTGTCAACTAAAATAATTTATTAATCAAAATAATCCAAGTTCATCAGAATGAGGCAGATTCCCAAGTTTGAGAGCAGCCTGGGCTACATAGTGAGTTAGAGGCAGCTCGGGCCACCCAGCAAGACTCTTCTTTGAACACAAGAATAAAGCAATGAGCACAGAGCAAGAGATCCACTTACCAAACAAACACAGCAGGTGACAGAACATTGCTCTAGTGCCTGTCATTGCTCAGATTCCTTCCCTGGGGGAAACTTAAACAACGGCTATCCTTGCTCCTGTGGTCCCCCACAACAAACCCAGGCACATTTTACCAAAGTTTACTCTGGGGAGCCAGTGAGTTTATGTGGCTTACTCACAGAGCTGTGGGTGAGGGGTCACAGACAAGAGCATAGGTGGTGGTCTGAAAGCAGCCACAGCAGAAGGTCCGCACCCATCATGGGTGATGGCTGACCGCAATGATGTGTGCCCATTCCTACTCCCCAACTTATAGACTTCCCCAGGGCCTTGTGCAGTTAGGGCATACCCGAATACAACTGGTTGGGAGGAGAGGCTGGATACTCAGGGTGGAGGAGGTCTTATGACCCTTTCAGCCCCTCTTTCAATGAGGAAAGGTCAACAGTCAATAAACCTAGGTTTGACAGTCATTTGCAAGTGGGCACAGCTGAACTCAGGAAGATAGTGGAGCTTTGTCTGGGAGAATAATCCTACGTAATGCCTCCCCCATCTCCTTCCAGCCCTCCTCTATGAAACCTCCACTTTCGGGAATTCCCAGATTGTTTATAACTTCAAAGCCATTTCCCTTATGCCATAGATTTAAATTTTGGAGAGATCAGATTTTATTTTCTCAACCCAGAAACATAAAGACACTTGGAGTTTAGAGTCTGAGAAATGTCACACAAAGACCCCTCCGCCCCCCCAAACTGACTTTGAGTCAACAGCAGACAGAATAACAGAGAAGGCGGGCACCAGGCATGCATCCAGGAGGCAGAGAGGCAAGAGAAGCCGCCACGCCTGCCTCTGATCTTCCAGGTGGTCTTGAAGAAGCTTATAGGACTAAAAAGCACCTGCACCCAAGAGCCCCTGGAGGTGTAAGGTGACACACAGGGAAGGCAGAGTCGTGGGCAGGTGGCACCCAAGGCAACTAAGGCTACAGATGTCTGTCTTGTGCCTAGGTAATCACTCCTTTTTCCTTTCAAAGGATTTCAGGCTGTTCCAGGGAGGAACTTCTGTGGTTATGGAGCCAGCTGCCTCGCGCCTTCCTTTCTATGAATCCCAGAGACTTTCGTAAGTAAACACAGTAAATCCTCTGGCCGAAGAACAGAGACCCAGCCAGTTCGCCCTTTCATTATCCACGCTATAGGAGACGCATGCGAAGGGCACCTGTGTGATGCTGACAGCGGAAACTTCAGACCTATCGAAACCTTGAAGGAGCGGTAAGTGGTTTTGAGTTTCAAGCTCTCTCTGTGAATCCCTAATTCTACAATTAGGGGTTAGCAGATAGGGATATAGAGACCAGAAGAGAAAATGCTGCTGAGAGATCATCCTGGTTGAATACATTCATCTTGGAAGAACTGCGTACCCCTATCGGAAAAAATGGTTCCAGGACTCCGATTTCCAAGGCCTGTGGCAGGTCTCAGCAGTCACTCTTGAGGAACCAGGTTGTTATTTTGTGATAAAGGCACAGAGAGATGGTCCATCAGATACTACTATAAGATGCTGCTTAGCCCAGAGAGATCCCTTTAAGGTCAGAGTTGAAAAGATTGTATGTAAATAGGTTGCCTCAGGAGAAAGCAGTCACCCTTCTGGGTTCCCCTCTACTTGCTGCAGTGCATTAGTTATTGCAGTAATCACACATTTTAGACATTTCTCAGGTTTTTTGGGGGGATGGGCGTGGGGGGGTTAGTCTGAGACAGAGTTTCTCTGTGTAGGCCTAGCTATCCTGAAACTCACTCTATAGACCAAGCTGGTCTTGAAGAACACGAGATCTGCCTGCCTCTGCCTCCTGAGTGCTGGGATCAAAGGCATGTGCCATCACTGCCCGGCTTCTCTTTTACATTTTTATTTACTTTATTGTGTGTGTGGGTAGTGCGGTGGGCGGGCAGGTCTGCCTCGATGTGTGTGTGGAAGTGAGGGGAAGAGACCTGGGTGCTTAGCCAGATCATCAGGCTTGGTGGCTCACACTTTACCTACTGAGCCGGGTGCCGGGTCCCAGTCTGGATGCGTGTGTCTGCTCATTGTTCTAGAGCTAGAGTTATTTCTAGTGGCTCCACTCTCATAGCTCCCGTCTCCAGCAACCACAGAGCCCTGGGAGACAGGAAGGCTGACCCGATGGAAAACTGGATGCTTTTCTCTTCCATTAAATGTCTTCAGAAATCAGGGCATGGCTGTAGTGGCAATTACTTAGGAGACTGAGGCAAGTGGAATGCTCGAGCCCAGGAGCTTGGGACTAACCTGGACAACACGGCAAGACCCCCTCTATCCCCATCTTTTTAAAAAGGGAAAGTCAGCCTGGTATATTTGGATGAGTTTAAAATGCTTTCTAATCTTCAAAGTCTCAAAGAAAAAATCAAAACACGTGGGATAGTTGGTCTGGGCCATGGTACATGCTTGTAATACTAGCACATGGGAGTGGGGGTGGGGGGTGGGGGTGGGGAGGAGGCTGAGGGAAGAGGATCAGGACTTCAAGACCAGCCTGGGCTACATGAGACATTGTCTCAAAAAAAGCGAAAACAAAACCAAAACCTAAGTGAGTAATTGTGATAAGGGAGCAGTTGTGAGGCCCGCACACAGCATTCTGGGAATTTGAGTGGACCAGCCATGCCTACATCTGGAGGCCTTCCCCTTGAATCTTCTTTACAGGTTGTACTTGAGTTGTTCTCTGGGGGATATGAGCAACCTTACTGAGATGGTAGCCAATGTGGGGGTTTCCAAGGGGAAGCAATCTAGGACAAGACAGTGAGTGGGTAGGGCCTTGACCTCTCCTCCTCTATGGGTGTGGTGCTATCTCAGGCAGGGTTCACAGCAGGGAGAAGCCAGCAGAAGGCTAGAGGAGCATTCCT
Source organism: Uromys caudimaculatus (assembly GCA_028551405.1). Taxonomy (NCBI): domain Eukaryota; kingdom Metazoa; phylum Chordata; class Mammalia; order Rodentia; family Muridae; genus Uromys; species Uromys caudimaculatus. The sequence continues at coordinate 76,083,375 of CM052712.1, forward strand.
GCCCAAGTCCTCTCCACCTGGACTTTGCAACATGAGCAAGAGGCTGAGCTCTTTCACCCTGCCTTGCCCCCACCAGCACTGTGACCGTGTACGCCAGTTCACTCGATCACCAGTGTGGAGCCACACTGAAGCAGACGACAAGAATGTGGAGGAACCAACAAAGCTGGTTTCTTGGGAAGGCCAGTATCATCACTCCTGGACAGAACCAAGCCCAGCTTCTTTTCCAAGCCTAAAGGGATTCTCCCTCTCCCTCCCCCCCTCCACCTTCCTTCCCCCTCCCCCCAGCATTTAGTTTTTACATTGGTTGGTCCTCATTCCTGACACATACCCCTTTCTTCCTCTTACTGATTAGTACAAGCTCTCTGTTGTAATGAGGCTTTGAAAGACAACCTGGGAAGAAGCCAAGGTAGAAAACAGCCAAGAGCAAATAGTTTAGAGTTTTAGCTCCTAGTGGCGAGACATCCTGTCAACCTGTCCCACTCATCTTTATGAACCCCACAGAGCTGTGCAAAGTATTTGTTGAATAATCTGATCTAGTCTCAACAATATGTCAAATCCACTGGCTCTTAAAAGAAGCTGTTTACAAGCTGAGGAGAGGTGGCACACACCTTTAATCCCAGCACTTAGGAGGCAGAGGCAGGTGGATTTCTGAGTTCGAGGCCAGCCTGGACTACAGAGTGAGTTCCAGGACAGCCAGGGCTACACAGAGAAACCCTGTCTCGAAAAAAACAAAAAAAAAAGAAGCTGTTTACTAAATTATGTACATAAATGTCTGTTTTGTAAACTTAAAATTATACTCACACATACACACAGTCATTTTCTCATGTTTTCTGATTTGATTTTCCAGTTTCACCCTTTAGGTAGGGGAGGAAAAGGCCATGTAATTGGAAAAGCTCCTAGAATTGATTATTCTGTCTTTTTGGTTTTAAAAAAAATGGGAGCTTGGGTACTTGAATAATACACCTGAGGTCCCCAGAGAAATGAAGAGAGACAGACAAGGGAAAAAGATTGATTTCAGCAAAGTTATAAAGTGAAGACTACAAAGAAACAAAAAAGATTTGACAATCACAGAGCTCATTCTGTAAGAATGTCAGCAATAATAAGCTTGATACAATATAACATAACAATCTGCTGGTCTTTTAATGCAGGAAAATAACCAGAAGAATACTTTTAAAAAAATACAGCATCACACATGAAAATATTTCCATAAAAAAGTAATCTCTGCTTGAACATTGAACTTTTCAGCCCTCTTTGGATTTACAATCAGAATTTCCACATTCTCCTGGGGTTGCAGAGTCACCTTCAGTCAGGGACCTGCAACGATCTGCCTCTTCCTGAGAACTGAACGGGACACTTCCTGTTAGACATTCAGTACTTCAAGGCTAATATTTAATCTTAATTGGCAAAAAGTTTAGTGCAAAGAAAGTTATACTTAGCAGCTTAACAAAGTTCTGACACTTTTAACCCTTTCAGCTTCCTCAGATGGAATCCAGCTCTTTTCCCAAGTACCAACTTTGACCTTTAGACGTGCCGAAAGCTGTCAGAGATGACACTGTTTGCTACACATGGAGTTTTTCCCTGCAGGACGAAGAGTTTCAGTCATGACACAAAGGAACCACAATGCTTTTACACTTGGGAAGCTCACTTTGAGTTGGTACAAATACAAACAACAGCAAAAACAAACAGAAAATAAAACTGGGTCTGAATGCTGTCATTTCTCTAGGGAGTGGAGTCCAGATGATTCCTGAATGTTACTCATCTGCTTCTCTGGTCCAATGACACCCAGAGAAGACAGTCATCAGTTTACACCAAGCACTGTAGATGATGCTCACAGGAAGTGCAGGACTGAGGAAATCTCTTCAATCAAATCCTACACTCTCCAGTAACAATTTTATTTCACTGGTTAGAATTGCCAAAAGGCACATAAAGGAAATGAAGGGAAGCCATCTGACTTCAAACCTGGTGCTTTCCACTCAGCCAAGATTTATTCTAGAGATGAATAGAAGCCAAAGAACTTCCAGTCAGAGAAAAGAGTGTGAGCTATGGCAGTTCCACGAATCCGTTCCCTTTCTAGTAAGGCCTGGCTAGCACTGCCTCAGAAAATACTGTGCCTTCCTGTGCCCTGATCCCTGGCTGGCTCAGAAGAGAGAGGGACCCTTCCCAGGCTTGAGTGCCTGGATTAGCTTCGGTCTGCATTTCACAGTCCAAACATATGGGCTTTCAGGAAATTGAGACGACCCTTGAGGACACCGGTCCTTAATCTTTATCAACTCCTGTTTCCCTTGGGTTCTCTACACCTACTCAGTAGCTTGGGGTGAGTGTGTGTGTGCGCACATGTTTCTTCTTGGAAAGAAAAGCCCACCTCAGTCACTATACTCTTCTCTCTCCTTTGGGGTGTGGGATTTCTCATATTGGCTGGCCAATTTCCATTTGTTGTGCTGAGTTTTAAGCAAAGCTGCCAAGGAAGTCTTCCGGGTGACATTTCTAGACACTTCCCGGCTCTTGACCTTCCTGGCTGGGGAAGAGCTTTGGACTAAGGAATAGACCGGGAAGATAGGTTTGCCCCGGGGTGCACCCAGGAGCTGCCACGTTTCCCCAGAGACATTACTGTTCAGATACTGCCACGGCTTCTTGCCACTGCAGTCCCGAATGTTCACCCGGGAAGCCAATCTTTGCACTAGCAATTTGATGACTCCCTGGTGCCCGTGAATAGCTGCAAGGTGCAGTGGGGTATAGCCACAACTGGACCTCACGTTTACATCTAGTGCAATCCCCGCCTTCTGGGCTCCAGAGACCAAGTCCTGAAGGGCACTCAGGTCACCATGCTTTGCTATCCAGTGCAAGGCCGTGTACCCCGTCAGGAAGTCTCTGTGCAAAGCCAGCTGAGGGTCCTCCCAGAACAAAGTCTGCACGTGAAACCAGGAGCCACTGGCAAGCTTCACAATCCATTCATGCTCCCTGGCATCTAGGGGAACTAGGGGCGACCTGTGCTCAGAAGGTCTGTGGGGTATCAAGGCTGCAGATCCATCCCTGCTGGCGAACCATGAGGAGTGTGACTGACTGGCCACAGCATTAGCATCTGCCAATTTCTGTATCAAAACAGCATCCACCCTTGGGCTGGGCAGGGCTCCTGCCTTGGAAGGTTTCCTGGACCGAGGTGGGCGACGGCTCCTTTTCCACAAGTCCTCATCAAGACGCTCCTCATCTGAGGAAGAGGGAGATTTGGTTCTCCCCGTTCGAGAGCTCCTCCTGACAGACCTCCGGAACTTGGGGGCAGGGAAGGGCTCCTGGGGGTGGTCTCCAAGGCTTTTTGCCACTGTTGGGACCTTCCGAAAACTGGGCGCATTCCCTCTATTCCTGAGGCCCCATCGGATCAGGCAGGGGCTGCCTTCGTTTGGTGACACAAACAGATCCTCAACTGGATCCCTGAGCTCGCCCCAGGAAGAAGTTCTCAGGACAGGTTGCAACCCCTCTTCGGGGGTTCCAGGAGATTCTTTGGGTCCACTGCTGCTCTCCTCACTGCCATGGCTGTCTTGATCCACAAAGTCATCCAGGTCCTGGAGGGACAGCTGACAACGAATGCTTCGAAAGACAGTAGGTGGAGGATTCCCCGGCCAGGATTCTGAGGATTTGTCAGGAACCACAGGAAGGAGAGAATGAAATGACAGAGCGGGCTCTGGCAGCGCCGAGCTGGTCTCCGAGACCCCGAAGGCGGTTTTTGGAAGGACCTGGAGGAAGTTGTCTGGCAACACCGACCAGGCGCGAGTGGGCACCTGGATCCCGGCCTCAGGCACCTGCGGGTATCTGGCTACCCACTCTCGAGTGCGCTGCTGCTGCTGCAGCTGCTGGGTTGAATGGTTCGGGGAGCCGGCGGTAAACAGCTCCAGCGGCTCTCTGGAGGGAGCCGGGTGGGGCGGGAGAGCAGGCGGGGACGGCGGGCTGCCAGCAGCCTCGACGGCGGCCGGAGGCCAGACAGGCGCTACAGACACAGGCGCGCGCTCGGCCGCAGCTCCTTCCCGCAGCCACCCCGGAGCTCCGAGGTCATCCCGGACAGGCGCTGCGCGCTCCGGCTCCTCGCAGGCGCCTGCAGGGTCTCCGAGATCTTCCGGCAGCGGCTGTCCCGCGGGCTGTCCCCAGCCGTTCTGCTGGCACTCCCAGCAGCAGCGGCCCCGCGGCCCCACCGCCGCACACCTGCCTCTGGCTTGACAAGCCTCTGGTCCCGGGGTCCTCTGGCTCGGGCTGTACCCCGGGCCGGGGTCTGGCCCGGCCGCCTCCCGCGCGCTGCTGCCCACTAGTTCATCGCCACCTGCGTCCACCCGGGTCGCCTCACCTGCCCGCGGCTTCTGTGGCTCCGGGTCGCGGCGGCCGTGGCTCCGCGGCTGTCCGTCTGCGGGGGCGGGTCGCTGCAGGCCCTCCTCCCCCAGCAGGTCCCTGTACCTCCTCTTGAGCACCACGTACTTGGTGCCGTCGGAGTCCTGGCGCACTGCGGCCACCGAGTTCACGAAGCCCTTGAAGAGCTCGCGACGCTTCTGCAGCTGGCCGGGAGGCACGTGAGGGTCGCGCAGGAAGCTCTTGAAGTGGCTCAGCAGCTCTGCGTTACGCACGCGGCCCCCGGCCTGGCACAGAAAGTCCAGCAGTGCCTCCTGGCTCAGCTCTCCAGCCATCGCTGCCGGGTCCCTAGTCCCTGGAGAGGCTGCGTCTCGAGCTCCCAGCGCACTTCCCCTCCGACCGAAACCCAGACCTGGCTAGTGTCACCTGCGCCCGGAGTGGCGCCACCCGCCTCCATCAGCCGCGGAGGCCGGCGCCGCCCGCATCCCCAAGGCGCTCCGGGAGGGCCGAGGGTCCCTAGGGGCGGGTGCCCAGGCTGAGTCCCCGCGCGCAACCCTGGTGGCAGAGGGCGGCTCCTGGGCCGCCCCTGAACGACGCTGGCCTGTCGCAGCGAGTCCCCGCAGCGAAAGTTCCCGGGATAGGTCGGAGTCGGTTTCACCTGCGCACTGGCTACGCCTTCTCCAGGGCTCTGGGGGAAGGGCTCAGCCCGCCTCCTGTATCTCCGCCCTCTGAAGTGTCCCCAAACCCCCGCCACCCGTCCTGGGTGAGTCAGGCTGGTCACAGACGAGGACAGCGTGGGGGAAGTGAGGTCGGGGGCGAACTGAGCGGGAGGCGAACGGCTCTGCGGGGCGCGCAGCCACCCCGGGGCCTGGGAGGTGTCAGGCAGGTAGGAGAACGGTTGTCCCTCAGAGTGCCCGCCACGCTAGAAACAAAAGCAGAGGGAAGTCGGCTCCCTCCCTCTCTCCCGGAGGCACGAGTCACAGCCAGAGTCCACACGGGTGGGGGTCCAATAGACAGGCTCTCCATTGGACGGTCTGGGGAGGGGCATGGGGTTCCAAATAGCAGAATCCAGTGGGCTCCGGAAAAACCCACCTAGATCTAAACCAAATCTTTTTCCGTTTGGGGATACTAAGAAGGCGGCTCCCAGGGCGCGGGCTTCTAGGAGTACAAACACACCTGACTAAGCCTGTGCTGAGAGTGAAATCACTCGGAAAACCAAGGTTGGGTTTTGCCTTTCGTATTCCTGCCTCCTTATCTGACGTTACAAGGCTCAGTGCCGGGAGGGGTTGGGGGGAGGATTCGTTGTCAGAGAGTTCATTTCCTTAGAAGCTAAAATCCTTAGGAATTATCTCCTTAGCTAAGGTATTTGATACCCAGAGCTATTTTTTTTTTATTTAGTTTAAGATTTGTGAACAGAAGAGATTCGCTCCATCTGTTTCATGTTGACTTCTTTGCTTTGAGAATGGAAGTTTTCCTCCACATATTTAAAATGTTGAGCACGTGACAAGTGTTTGCTTCCACCCCAGGAAGGGGCATGCTAGACTCTCTTGATCTGTTGAAGGGCTGTTGAGTCCACCCTGATTCAAGTGTTTCTCTAGCCTCCTTTGAAGAGGGAAGGGTTAATCCATAGCAGCACACTATAACCCTACATTTCTGTCTGACCTGGGTGCCACTCTTTCTTCTTTATCTCGAGTTGATTTGCAAGATGTCAACAGTACCTATCTATTGTAGCCTCGAGTCCCTTCTCCTCAGCACAGCCTTGTTGCAGCCGTCCCTCCTCACCGTTCCCTAACTGCCATCCCAAATGCCTGTCTCTGCACCCTCTCATGACTGTCACATTTCTAGCGATAAATTCTCTATATTCTCCTCTCCTGGCATTTGACGTCCTTGACGCCCTTTCTCCTATTCTCTTCTCTGCTTTTTTTTTTTTTTTTTTAACTTTGCTTTACAATTCCAGATTTTTCACTAAGAATATTTCAAGTACGTTGGTCCTGCAATTGTCAACATGTTTTGGTATGGTCATCCTCCATCCCCCACTCCAGCAGTGGGGATCGAACCCGGGTACTCATTTTGTGCTAGGCAAGCCCTCTGTCACTACCACTGACCAGTCTGACTGTCAGATAAGCCACGTCAGCAGTGCCTTATTTAAAATCCCAACAGAACCCTGGTACTTTTCCATGAATGACTTGGAATCCTTGGCTTTAAATTATCTAGGTCAGAGAGAAGGACTGTTTGTCTATTTGGGGCAGTTTCTAGAATTGAAATGTGGTAGTGGGTTGATATGGAGAAACTGTTCCCACTCCATGTAACTTTGAGGCCTTAAAGTAGTTATAAAACAATTTTTTGTTTTAATGAAACTCCAGCTCATGCTTCTGTTTATTTACTGGCGTTGAGGCTCAGTGTGATTTACAGGTGTGGGGGGCAGGGTCCGAATGGAAACCTCAGGTGGGCAAGTCAGGAGAATCCCTCTTTGGTGCCTTGCACAATACATTGTTGAGTTGCACAAGTGACCAAGAGGTAAAATGGGGCCATGACTTGCTGTACTTTAAGATGAGAGAAAGGAGCAGATGCCAAAGGTTTTGACATCATCCACCTTCAACTGAGGGTTGAATTACTAGGTCTACAGTTGTTTTGGTGTCGGGATACCCAAGTGGTTTGGTGTCCTCTTGCTTGTCCTAGGGTAAGGGGATGGTTAGGTGGAAGGTTCTACGTCTTATATAAGAGGCACCTTCTTGCTCCCCTCATGTTTAGCTCATTATTTTCAGGGTTTTTTTGCTATAGGTATATATATAAAGAAGAATGTCTCTTAGAGAACTCTGTTGGTTGCAAAAGACCAGAGAAATGACACAGGTTGGCATGCTACTTGATTTACAAGCTGGTGTCCTTAGATACATGAAGAAGCTCAGGCTCAGCTCAGGATGAGGGGAACTTTGCATTTAAAAAAAAATGAGGCCTTAGCCGGGCAGTGGTGGCGCACGCCTTTAATCCCAGCACGTGGGAGGCAGAGGCAGGCGGATTTCTGAGTTCGAGGCCAGCCTGGTCTACAGAGTGAGTTCCAGGACAGCCAGGGCTACACAGAGAAACCCTGTCTCGGAAAAAAAAAAAAAAAGAGTGAGGTCTTTGGGGCAGAAGACACTTCTGTGCAGAGGGCTCTGGCTTCACTTAAGTATTTTGGGGAGCTAGCTACAGATGCAGCTGCTTGGCTTTAAGGTAGAGGGGTACAACTGTGTAGGAAGGGGTGCAGAGGAGGAAGGTTAGGGAGGAGGGACTAAAGAACCCCTCTCCCCAAGCCAAAGCCTTTTAAGAATTTCCCAGAGAGTCTCTATCAGATCAGATTTGCCCTTGAGAAACATCCGGTGGTGAATGCTGACAAGGATTGTGGGTAAAAAGAATATGTATCAGAGTAGTAGAAAAGAACATAAACAGAGCGGTGACATGTCTAACCACAGCTAAGGCTGCATTTCTATTTCAGAGATGTCAAAATGTGAAAAGAAGAACCTCTTAAAATACAGGAATTGCAAAATAATAGATAAATAAATAAATAAATAATGCTGGGAGTGGTGGTGCATGCCTTTAATCCCAGCACTCGAAAGGAAGAGGCAGATTCATCTCTGTGAATTAATTCCAGGCCAGCCTAGAATACATAGCAGAATTTCAGACATGCCAGGGCTACATAATGGGACCCTATTAAAAAAAAAAAGAGAGAGAGAGAGAGAGAGAGCAATTGCTGGATATTATGTGTCTGTGTATTGGGGCTCAGACAGGACTGCCTGAGGGTAATGCAACTTGAGTGCTTCCCCTAGCAGACTAGCCTTAAAACTATTGGACTGTGTGAGACTATGTTACTCTCTCATTTGAAAAGACATTTAAGAACAAAGTAACAAGGCTGTGTATGGCGGTGTATCTCATTCATCCAGGGGTCAGGAGCAGGAGAATTGTGAGTGGAGACCATCCTGAGCTAAACAGCGAGACCACATCTCCAAAGGAAAAAGAATACGAGAGGAAAGGGAAGGTGACGCTTCGACCGGAGGAAGAGTCCAGACGCTCCTGAGACATGCAGGAAAGAGGTTTAAAAAAAAAAAAGGTTTGGGTTCAGCAGAAGCTGAGAAAGAGTGATGAACAGATAGATTCAAGAGATGTTTAGAAGGTGAATTCAATAGGACCTGGCACCAGAGTCAGCCAGGGGATGAGGAACCAGCTTGGCAAGCTCCCGAGTAGCTGAGAGAGTTTTGGCTCCATCTCTCAGAGAAAATAGAGAAAAGGTAGTTTGTGGAAATACGTAAAGATGGGAAATTCAACCTGGGGCATATGAAATTTGAAGGGCTATAAAAATAGAGATATCTAGAAGATAGTTGACAATATAAATTTGGGTCACCAAAGGCATGCCATTCATACCTACAACTGGTCATTTAAACTGCAGGAGAGGAAATTGCTTTTAAAAACAACATACAGGCAGGAGGGCAGGTACAAGAGACCAAAATGGCAATTCCCAGAGAGAAAGAGGAAAGGCCTCCTGTGGGGACTTGGAAGGGACTCCAAGAGGAACACCTGTGTCTCAGCAGAGCAGGATCAGGAAGGACAGCTTTCTAGAGACACTGCCAAGGCCGATAAGAAGGAAAACAGAACCAGAGCTGGCAGGTCACTGGGGCTGATCTGCAACAGTGTTAGAACAGTGGCGGGGACTGAAGCCAGTCACACAGAAACCTGAGGGGTGGGTGGGGGAGAGTGTAGGGAGAAGATTCACCCACTCATCCCTAGATAGAAGGAAAGATGGTAGATTTAGATACAGAGATTATCATCAAACCATGGAAGAGAGTTTTCTTCTTTTAGGGCAGGATATGATCTTGCATGTGTGCGGAGGGAAACAAGCCAAGGAAGGCTACGTAAGGAGCCAGAGCGGAATGAAAAATGGATGGAAGAGGAGGTAGGGGTGGTCTGGGAGCCCAGAGTTAGGGAGAGGAGAGAGCTCCCCCATGAAAACAAAGGATGTGGCTCAATGGTAGAGCCCTTGCCTGGCATGCACAGAGCTGTTGCCTTCACCCCCAGCACTGGAGAAAGAGAAAAGAAAAGGAAAGAGAAACAGAAGGAAAATAGGTTTTGCAGTTGGGGGCTGGAAATGCAGCTTAGTTGGCAGAGTGCTTGCATAGCGTGCACATGGGGTTGATACCCAACACTATATGATCCAGGCATAAACTTGGCATGGCACATGCCTGTAACCTTGGCACTGTGAAGGTGGAGATAGAAGGATCAGAAATTCAAAGTAATCCTTGGCTACATAAAGAGTTTGAGGCTAGCCTGGGCTACATAACAGATTGGGAGTGGGGAGACACTAATGCGAAGGAATTCCTTGCATTGATGTCTCTTCTCCTGTCCTGTCCTCAGCCTTTGTTTATTTATCAGATATTTATTAAGAATCAACCAGATGTGTGTATTGGGAAGCCAAGAGTATAGTGGTGAATCAAACATGCACACTCTTTATTCTCAGGAAGCTTAGACTTGGTAGGAAAGACATAAAATAAACAGAAACGATCACTAGTGGTAGGTGCTCAGATGCAAAGGCCAACTGATCGATAAAGTGACAGGCAAGGGGGACAGGGAGAGCCTGTCAGAAACCAGAAATTGACAGAGGTCGCAGTAAGGTGGAAGCAGCCATGAATGGGAGAGGAGCTGGGAAGAGGGTTCCCTGTCAAGATCTCTCCCCGTGTGTCCCTATCTCTGTCTCTGTCCATCTGTCTTTCTCTGTCCTCCTAACTCATATATACACACAGGAATTTACTGCCTTGCAGTATTAGAGGGTAGACACTGCAAACGTCAGTACTGACAGAGCCCCCTCCCTTGCAGCCTCTGGGGCATCCTTCTTTTCCTCTCCCAGCCTTGGGAATGGCCAGCTAGCCTAGTCTCTATAGTGTGTGTGTGTGTCCCAACCCAGTCTCTGGCTCTGCTGCTATTTCTTCACAGCCCCTCCTCTGTGTCTTTCCTCTTCTGTCTCTTACAAGGACATTTGTCTTTGGAGTTCTAGCCAAGTCCATAGTCTAGGATGCTTTGATTACATCTACTAGTTTGACCTGTAGGTCTTGGAATCTTACACATGACATGCCTTTTGGAAGGTGTCATCCAACCCACTAAATGAAGAAACAGAGAACCTCAAAAATGTCTTTTCATGGCTTCTCTCTTTGCTCCAGCTAGCTTTATTTGAGTCAGCTATCACTGGTTAAGGGATCTACCCACAGCCTCTGTCTCCCACAGACATCCATCCCTCCTATAACCTAATAACTGTAGATATTCAACACTTGTTTCTTGACTTTTTGTGCATGGACTCATTTCTTGCTACAGTCCTCTGAAATAGTCCCCACTGCTATGGTTTACACGGTCTGTTTTGTTTTCTCTATTGACCCCTAGACTTCTAGAGGAAGAACCAAGACTGAAGCCACGCCTCTAAGTAGTGGCACCTCAGGCTCGCTACAGAGGCTGCTGAATTGAATAGATGGTAAAATGATAGGGGATTGACAGTAAATTGTGGAGAATTTTTCGTAACGAATTAGGAAATTTAGATTATTTATGTATCTATTTCATGTGTTTGAGTGTTTTGCCTGCATGTATGTCAGTGCATCACTTGCATGCCTGATGCCCTAAGAGGCCAGAAGAGGGTGTCACTGCCCCTGAAACTGGAGTTACAGATGGCTAATGGTTGTAAGCCGCAGTATAGGTGCTGGGAATTGAGCTCAGGACCTCTGAAAGAACAGCCAGTGCTCTTAACTACTGTGCCATCTCTCCAGTCCCTGGATTTTGCATTTTAAATCACAGGAGGCCAACAGAGTTTTAGTATAGGCCTTGATTTCAAATGTATCTTCTCTTTAGAGGCTACAGCTGCATCCAACAGGATACAGCATTATCAGGCAGATGACTGCATACTCTCCTGTTTGCTTTCAGTGTATACAGTAAAGTATGTTGTTTAGCCTGTTGATCTCATTTGAAGATTCCTTTTATCTGGTTTTAATTATATTAATTTTCACCAACCAGATTTAAAATAGGCCAGTTTTCATAAAGAAAGCATAAAAAATAACACCAAACTTCCAATCCAAGAAACAAGCCCAAGGGGCAGACACCGATACTTAGCATGAGCCTTGAGCGACTTCCAAAACCGAAATTTTGGAAAGAATATTTGAAATAGAATTTGACATCCCTATCTTTAATATTAGGATTGTGGTATTGGTTGATTATAGTGTAAGAACTAATCGTGGTTAGCCATGACTTAAGAATTTGTTTGGTTTTCATAATTCCTTTTATAATATATACTCCTGTGTGTATAATTCACAAAATATTAATTCAAGTATCGAGCAGCTTTTCATTGCTGTGACAAAACACCTAAGAAAATAACTAAGGAGAGGAAAGATTCCTTTTTGGCTTGTGGTTTCAGAGCGTGTGATCCACGGCCGCTAGGGCCTCTGGCTTTGGACCTGAGACAGGACTGAATGTCATGGGGGAAAGCACACTGTGGAGCAAATATCGTTACAACAAATTAAAAACTTTAATTTTAACAACTCGTCTTTATTGATTACATGGCGAGGACATGAATGCCGCAGGCTGGCCTTTTCAGATGACGCCATGGGTAGTACTCATGAATCATCAACTAAACGTGTTATTAAAAATTGGTATTTATACACTAGAGTTGGCACGTATCTGAGGAGAGCTAAGGATACTAATTTAGCATTGCTATTAATAAGTCTGGCAGCCCAAAACAATTCTTGGCAAACACACTTAGGCAGATAATTGGATTTTCCCCAAATTTCAAAGGCTAATTTCCTTTTTTATATATATCTAGTATTTTTATTAAGCTTTTGAGAATTTAATACGCTGTATCTGAAGCATATTCACCTCCTACCTTTCTCCTCCGATTCCTTCCAGACTCACGCCCCCTCCCCATTCCTGCCCCTCTGCCCCTCTTTTTAATTATTTTCTTCAGAAGCTAATTTCTTACCATATACCAACTATTATATTGATGCAGTTGAGGTATTAACTATAGTTCTTCTTGCTATATAATTATAAATAAATGTGAGTTTTTCAAAAATAAGAGGTGAGAAATGAGAAGGCTGAAGTAGGTAAAGCCAGTTATTGCCACCTGCTGACCTGAGTTCAAAGAAGGCAATTGCTGTGCATTGTGTGTTATAGAGGAGTCGTTGTGCTTTACAGGGGAGTCACAGGGAAAGTATGGGCAAGACACAAGGCTACGAGCAAGAAAACTGAGAAGCTGGCTGGCACACAGTGAATACATCTGCTAGGACCTGGCTCAGCAAAGAGTGACAGAAACTAATGGTGACATTAAAATAGAAATCTCAGTCCCACACACCATGGGCAGCCCAGAGTTACTGCAGTAGCTGCCGTGGCCATTTGCCCAGACTCCTGCTGTCTTATGTTCTACATGTGTTCAAGGTGGGATTTCCATGCCAGAGTCTAACTCTCTGTCATAGCATGGGTCATCATATCCATATTCCAGCTGTAGGAGGGAAGGGAGGCAGAGAAGAGGTCAAAATTGCTGTCTGGGAGAATTTGTACATTGCCAGGCATAGTGGTGCACGCCTATAACCTTGACATGTAGGAGGTAAGACAGGAAGATCATGACTTTAGGCTAGACTTGACCATACACCAAGCTCTAGCCTAGCCTGGAATACAGTGTCATTCATATATATATATAATATATATGTATATATTATATATATTATATATATAATTTGTTTTAATTTTTATTATTTCTGTGTGTGAAAAAGACTGATGTATGGGTACGTACATGCACACATGTACACGCATGCTTGTTCCACAAACAGTATGCATGCGTGCTGATCAGAGATCAACTTTATGCATGGTTTTCTCCCTCTCCCTTTACCTGTGTTTCAGGGATCAAACTCCGTCCCAGAGGATTGAACTCGGGTTGTCAGGCTTGTGTGACAAGCCACAGAGCTATCTTGCCAGTCCTGATAGGTGTTTTAAAAAATAAGTAAAAATGAAACCATAATAGTTTCATACAAGACTGCTGATTACACACCAGTGTCTGGAATGTAATCTCAGGGCCACATGTAGGTGGCAAGAAAGGTTGAGAAGAAAAACTCCCTTTGTTCTGGATAGGCATTCCCTCATTAAAAACAAGAAGCTCATTCTTACAAAACGGGCTTTATCATGTGAGCACTGTAGGCCTTTTGAGCAGGTCAAGTCTTCAGTGAATGACATCATCTTGACTATTTCAGGTCTTTTATCCCTCTAGGGCCCAGATACCTAAACACCAATCGTACTCTCTCAGTCACAGTATCGACTCCTGTAATCCACATTATCCATCGGGAGTGGCATTATCCTTAAACTTTGGGTTTCTGTGGAAGGCATCTGTCATCACATTCCCAGTGTGTCACTTTTTCAGGGAGGTTCTTTGCAGCCATGTACTAAGTAAGTTAGACTTCTTGGGTGACCCCTCCCCTCCAGTTACACAGACGAGAAACTAGGTCAGTGTCTGACCCACGGGAAGCCAAATAAAATCTGTTCCCAGGTTTTAAAAATCGGAACCAAGGAGAGAAATTTTGATTCCTCTGTGAGATAGAAGACCCCAGAGTCATCGGTGTATTGCTGGAGGGGATGTTGGACTGATCCTTTGGAAAAGAGTGGGGCCTCTCTTCAGAGACTCCAGGTGGCATAGCAGCTGCACTCCTGAGTCTATGGAAAGCTACTACTAGTCAGCAAATAAAGGTTAGTCAGCTAGTCAGGGTTGGTCAGCTAGTCAGGGTTAGTTATCTAGTAAGGGTTAGTCAGCTAGTCAGGGTTAGTCATTTAGTAAGGGTTAGTCAGCTAGTCAGGGTAAGTCAGCTAGTTAGGGTTAGTCAGCTAGTCAGGGTTAGTCAGCTAGTCAGGGTTAGTTATCTAGTCAGGGTTAGTCAGCTAGTCAGGGTTAGTTAGTTAGCTAGGGCTAGTCAAATAGTCAGGGTTACTCAGCTTATGTGCATATGGAAGCCAGAGGTCGATGTTTGGTGTCTTACTAAATCTCTCTTCACTTTTTTTTTTTTTTTTTTTTGAGTCATGGTCTGTCACTGATATGGAGCACGCTGATATGGCCAAACACTCTAGGTAGCAAGTCCCAGGGATCCTGCTGTTTTCACCTCCGCAGCACTGGCATTACAGGCATAGGTCTCTTTTCCACGGTGCTAGGGATTGAACTCGGGTCCTGGTGCTGGTGCAGCAGGTACCATCTGCTGAGCTACCTTCCCAGCCCTAGGTAGAATTTGTTGTGGCTCATGGTTCAGAGGTCTCAGCCCAAGACCAGTTGGCCCTCTTGCCTTTGGGCCCGTGTGAGGCAGTACATCGTGGTTGGGAGTGTGTAAAGGAATGCACCATGAGGTGAGCAGGAAGCAGGGAGAGCTGGGGTGGGCTACAGTCCCACTGTTCTCCTCAAGGGCATAACCCGTGACCTCACATGGACCCTCACTCCTCAAAGGTTCTGTCAGCTCCTGATAGTGACAGTGCCAAGCTGGGGGGACCAGGCCTCAGGTGATCTCCAGAGAAAAATCTCACAAACCGTTATACATTCAAGAGAAGTGAAAACCTGTGTTCACACAAAAACTTGCACACAAAGGTTCATAGTAGTGTTATTCATCTGGCCAAAAATTAGGGACAGCCCATCAGATGGATGACTGGGTGATTCCTTATACACGCCATGACATGGAGGGAACCTGTAGGAAACATGCAAGGTGAAAGAAGACATCTCCTACAGCCACACGTGTTCTAGGAGCCCTGTTACATGAAATATGGAAAACAAATGAATTCACAGGGGAGCAGATTTCTGGGGCATGAGCGGGAAGGAATAGTTTATGACTTATGGTTCTGTTTTCCTGTCACCCACCCTTAATAAATTCCCACCATTTTCGATAAAACTACATAGGCTACATGCACACACACACAAGTCCATAACTCCAATTTTTAAAATGTGAAACACATCGCTTATGCCATTTTGGACTACAAATAGGCAACTGAGTATTGAGGGGTGTGTGTGTGTGTGTGTGTGTGTGTGTGTGTGTGTGTGTGTGTGTGTGTGTTCAAGACAGGTTCTCTCTGTGTAGCCTTAGCTGTCCTGAAATTCACTCTGTAGACCAGGGTGACCTTGAACTCAGAAATCCACCTGTCTCTGCCTGCTGAGTGCTGTGATTAAAGGCGTGCGCCACCACCACCACCACCAGGCCAAGTATTGACTTTTTAATATAAAAGCAAGTATGTGAGTGCCCATTGCCAATTGCATGTTTAGGGGTTCTTCATTGTTATTGTTATCATGTCCTTTCTACCGGACAGTAAGTTTAATTATTATGATATAACAAAACCATCTGTCTATATTTGGTCTTGGTCTCTGGTTCCTCCTAAAAACTTTGTAAACTCTGGAGTAACAGGTTTGTCTTTGGTCATTCCTGATGTCTTCCTGAACTTGTTCTAATTCAGTGACTCAGAATAGATCTTTAGATGGGCTCAACAAGGAGCTAGTAACATCAGGAAGATGGAGAACATGACTAGAGGGTTGGAGCTGTCAACTCCCATTAACTAGCTGCTTTTGAGACAGTCCTCAATCCTGAAGTGGAGTCTCGGGAACCCTGAGTGGATAGCCATAGTGGTTAGTCAGCACCATGGGTCACCCCTAGGATTACCCATGCTGTGTCTACCCTGTGGGGTAGGCTCCTGACCTGTGTGGCCTATGCAAACCACAGGTACTGTGAGAACTGAGTGTAATTACTGGGCACCCAGCTAGTGCAGAGGAAGTGCTGAAGCAAACAGGGGCAGGGAACACTTGAACATTATGCATAAACTTAGTGAATACTACCAGCAAGCACTTAGATCTTGAATACCAAATAGAAGCTGTTGTGTTACTAGAGACTTTGTTTTGTTGTTGTTTTTTTTTTTTTTTTTTTTTGGTTTTTCGAGACAGGGTCTCTCTGTGTAGCCCTGGCTGTCCTGGAACTCACTCTGTAGACCAGGCTGGTAGAGACATTCTTGAGGTCTGATTAAAGTATTGGCTCCTTTAAGGTTTACCTATTTTATCTGTATGAGCATTTTGCCTGCACATTTGTCAGAGTACCACACGCAGACCTCATGCCTGCAGTCAGAAGAGGGTGTCAGATCCCCTGGAACTGGACTTAGAGATGGTGTTGAGCCATCTGAATCCATATTCTCTGCAAGAGCAGTACATGGTCTTAACCTCTGAGCCATCTCTCCAGCCCCAGTATTGACATTAAAAATTATTTATTTATTTTGTGTGCAGGGGTGGTATGAGGGAAGTCCATTCTCTCCTTCTTCCATGTGGGTCCTGGGGATTAAACTCAGGTCCTCGGACTTGGCAACAGGCATCTCGTCCTACTAAGTCGTCTCTCCTGCCCTTGACAATTACTTAGAGCTAAGTCATTCTTAACTATATAAATGCTACACGGTATCCAATAAACAACAAACAAAGGAACAATCTTTCTCTTCTTACTGTTCTACTGACTCTAACAAAGATAATGAATCTGGTTTACACAAAATTGTTTTGAGGTGTAGACACTGCTGAAGGCTTTGTTAGCCATTTGATTTTGTTTTCTTCCATCTGGACTGAGCCTGCCCAGATCTAGAAACAAAATAGCCACTGGGGAGAAGTGACAAAGCTTGCCTCTCTGAGGGTAACAAATTATATTTCCTTCCATAGAAATGTGTTTCCATTGATTCTTTTGGAGGAATTGTTTCCACTCTCGGTCCATCCTCCCTTAACAGAACTGCCTGTTATTCAGCTGGTTAAATACCAGTTCCACAGGATCTTTGTTTTAGACCAGGCTCCAGGACTCCACCCAACTGAACTAAAAATCAAAGTAGAGGTATTCTTATTAAAGTTCTAGGCCACCAAACGGAAACTAGGTTGTTCTTAGAACTTTTGAGATATCAGGAGAGATACCATAAATAGCCCAAAAGGCCAATTTCCCAAAAGACCAATTCTAGTTGACATATAACATTTCCCCTGCTTTAATTCCACCCCTTCCCTTGATAAGGATCGGAAGTAAGCTGACAAGGAAGCCATCCCTTGGTGGTGGTGGTTTTTCTTTTACTTTGTTTCCCTGTTCCTGGTTAAAAGGAAAGTAACTTGAAAATAAGGAGCCCAGGGCTCAATCACCAGTACCACATAAAACCTGTCTGTTGGCAACCGCCTGTAACCCAAACACTCAAAGGGTGGGGGCAGGAGGATCAGAAATTACCCTCTAGTCTCAGCTGGAACATCCCACACATGGAGATGCAGGATGACCAGGGACGAGACCCTATCTTTAAAAACAAGCTAAACCTCTCGGCTCAGCCCACTGAATTAAAACATATGGTCTACTTTATGGAGTGAAAGTATTGCCAAATTCTAGAATCATTTAAAAAAAAAAAAGCCATTTAAGATCTGTAAGCCAAACTGTTTAAATTTTTTCTTTTAAGATATCATTCATCTTCACATAGGAAGGACATTAGAAAGTCAGACCATGAATAGCACAGTGGCAGAGATACTCAAGACTCTAATAGGACAACAGTTTATTGCAGGGAAATTGCATCTAAGAAAAGAGGAAAATGGCAATCTATTACTTCTGTATCCTTAGGGTGTGAACAGGCAGAGGAAGGACAACACTTTTATAATTGGAGAAGGACAAAACATCAAACTAAATCACGAGGCATGACACAGACCAAGTATTTATAAACTGACCATTTTAAATTAGGCTTTAAAAGTACTTATTTTTTAATTTTCTGTGTATGGGTGTTCTGTGTACACATATGTCTGTGTATCACATACATGCCTGGTACCCTTTAATCCCAGCATTCAAGAGGCAGAGGCAAGCAGATTTCTGTGAGTTCAAGACCATCCTGGTATGAGTTTCAGACCAGCCAGGGCTACAGAGTGTGTGTGGGGGGTGTATCTATGGTGTAGGAGGTCAGGCAGGTAGGAGAGAACGGAGTCATTCTTTTGAGGCATAATATCCTTATTACAGTGGAATCTGATTTTACTAAATGAGTTTAAAACACTTCATGAGTTAAGGTGTTTTTGGTTATATTTGTTTGGTGGATCTTGTACATATTACCAAGTTTCTCCCTCTGAGCCATGTTCCCAGCTCTAAACTTCTAACAGAAGACTTGCTTTATCACTGGATTCAAGCAATAGGTTTATGGCTATTTCACATGAGAATATTAATGATTTCACTGGTTTGGAAAAGCATAATGACATTTTTTTTTCTCGTATTAAAAGCTTGCAATCAGTCTTACCATGATGGGTCTTCATAGACTTCCTTTTGTAAAGAGGTGATACCATGCTGTTTATAACACCTTCAGAAAATTGTGAACATTAATAAAATCATGGATTTTTTAGCTTCCTAACTGAATAACACTTTAGCTCAACTAAAATGTTTCTTTAGTAAGTAGTTCATCTATTTTTAATTGCTAATGTAATTCCAGCAGTAACAATTTTACTTAGGAAATGATTTCACAGAAGAAAGCAAGCAATAGGCAGCAAGAAGAAAAAATAACTACATAGTAATCTTTAGAATTGCATTAGGTAGGGGCTGGAGAGATGGCTCAGCAGTCAAGAGTATTGGTTGCTCTTCTAGAGGACCTGGGTTCAAATTTCAGTAATGGTGGCTTGCATCTGTTTATAACTCCAGTCCTCAAGGATCCATCCTCCTCTGGATTTCTTGGGCATCAGGTACACACACTTGATACACAGACATTCATGTAGGCAAAATGCCCATACACATAAAAAAACCAAAAAGATTTTGTTAGGTACAGGGTTTATCATATTACTTAGTATTTTGGGGGTACAGTGCCTATCTCAAGAATAAACTCAGCTGTGTCTAGTGGAGTTCAGCTCCAAATTTCCTTGATGACTTGCATATTCTCCAGGGTGTCTAGGACATTCGAGTGTTCTGATAGTGAGGATGAACACAGACTAGGGTCATGTACAGTGACGCCCAGTTACTCAGGTCTACTGAGTACCAACCAGGTAAACTTTCTGAATTCCAGGTTCTTTAATTCAGAGTTAATGATGTGATAGCAGATGACACTCTGCTCTATAACCCCTCAGCCTATTTCAGCTATGGGAGACAGCTCCTGTATAATATTTACTAGGTTTTATGTAATAACAGGAGGGGTGAAAGGAAAGGAGGAGGGAGAGAGAAAAAAATGAAGAAAGAAACTGGGACCAGTGTAATATTTAACAGCCATAAAATGATGAGATACATTTCAGTGTTCTCATGCTATGGATGTTTTTCCTCCACAGCACAGAGGAATGGTTGATATCCTGTATGCACAAACATTTCTATTGCTCAAAAAAGAATTAAATACTGTCTTAGAGGTAGGTCAATGATATAAACATGAAATTTACAAAGGAAAATGGGACTGGGAGATGGCTTAGTGGATAAAGCACAAGTGTGAGGACCAGGGTACAAATCCCCAGAGCCCATTTAAAAGTAGATATGTATGGTAGCCACTGAAGTCCTGGTACTTGAGTCAGAGACAGGGAGTCTCAAGGGCAAACTGGCTAGTTAGACTAGCTGGAATTGTTGAGCTCTGGATTTAGTGAGAGAGCCTCTTCAACAAATAAAGTAGAGAGTAATCAAGGAAGCAAAGAGTCCTTTTTATTCTATTTTGTATCCACTCAGAAACTAGGCCACAAACCATTTGCTATCCGTCTTAAGTGTATGGTGGTACTTTGCTTCCGAAGTTGATCTGCCTGTCTGAGTTGTTCTGAGGTTAGAAGCTTCAGTCTCTAGTTTAGCACCTCATACTAAAAACAGTGGGAGGCTAGGTAAAGAAGCCTTTTATTCTATCTCTGCAGCAGGGCTCTAAGTTAAAGTCTCAAGAAGAAAAGGGGAGGGAGGTCTTTCTCTGCTCTCAGCACTTGAATGACTTTCAGAGTGCATGATCACATGGTAAAAAGTTCACTATGAGTTTGCTCATAAATTCAGGCCATAAATTGAATAAGAGGTTTATAACAGAGAATGTCTACATGCATATTACTAGGAGCAATTATGTGGCTAAACATTAATCATTTGTTACTAGCGTACAGGTTTATGGAAAGTTAAAAACCATAACTAAGCTGTCCTTCAAGTTTTTTATAGATAAACCCAGTCAATATTTTTATCTCCTGTCTTTGCACCTGTGAGGTATATCTTTAGCTTTTTTAACTGCTTGGAATGTGCTCTAGGTTTTCGAATTCTGTTATCTTAGAAGCAATTAAGCAGTTCTGTATAAAAGGGGCTCAAATGTCTTTGTCCGTATTACCATTCAGAGACAATGGTGACCCTAGCGTGCTGGTTGTTTCTGCAGAATAAATACTCTTTGTTTTTGCATACTATCTGAGTCTGGGGTCTTCCTTCAGCAATTTTCGGACCCTTACAGAAGAAACTCGACATCAACTTCAGGTCTTCACCCATAAATACATATACTAATGCACCCAACCTCCTCCCACACACACACAAAGAAAGAAAGAGAGAAAGAGAGAAAGAAAGAAAAGAAAGAAGGAAGGAAGGAAGAAAGGAAGGAAGGAAGGAAGGAAGGAAGGAAGGAAGGAAGGAAGGAAAGAAGGAAGGAAAGAAGGAGATTCCAGAAGACATTTTAAAAGTCAATAAATGTCAAATAAAGTTGTGTTTTAAAAACTATAACCTAGCTGGGCATGTAGCATGTGCCTGTAACTCTAACACTAGGAAGTAGAGAGAGAAAGATTATGAGTTGAAAGTTGACTTCTGGCTCCATGAGACCCTGTCTCAGAAAAACCAACCAATCAAACAAACAAACCCCCTAAGCCTTGTCTGTTTGTGGAGTATAGGCATAATGTTTCTATGCACTGTGTAAAGGTTATTCTTGTGTTCTTCAAATGCTGATTTCTTGGCCTTCACATCTTATTTCAGTCCATACATGACACTGTAATGCTTATGTCAAGAATCTCCTGTGACAAGTTTGTGTAAACGATTCTTATCATTTATTCTTTGCTTTGTCAATAAATACTGGGTAGCCAGGAGAAATAGAGATAGATAGAGATAGAGATAGAGAGAGAGAGAGAGAGAGAGAGAGAGAGAGAGATTCAGATCTACTGTGAGGGGGAAAGAGGGAGGAGTTCATGGAGTTCAGCTGGAGAATGGAAGGCCATAAATGAACGTATTTATCCTCTTAGCCAGCTGGTTGACCATCTCTCTATCTTATATTAGTTAGATATTGAAAGATTTTTTTTTTAAAAGTGCCACATATACCCTTAGTATGAATGACTATATAAGGAATGACCATTTCCATAACATCCTGGAGAAGGCAGAACTACAGAATTTGTAGAGTTGGTCGTTGTAGGGCACTTACAGAAGTTTGGTGAGTATAATGCAAGGGAATTTGTTTTAGTGTTGAGAAAGTTCCATTGTAATCTAGAATCAGATAATCAATTAACTATTAAAAATCAGTGTTCCTCTGCAGCCACTTAAGCTAATCGGGTTCTTTTTCTCAGGGGGACCTGGTGTGCAATGGATGCAGGCAGCAGACCCCTTGGGAATGCATGCAGCCTGTTGCTTGTATGAATTCCCCTAAATAACCCTGAAGAACATTTCTGGTGGATGCTCATGTCTCCAGTCTTACACTTTCCACACTCTAGGCTCCAGGTAGGTAGGTGGGATGCCTTTGGAAGCCTCAAGGCACAGTAGCCAGGGTTTATATTGGCCAGGTCATCAGGTCCAGTCACAACAAAGAGTGTGTGGTTGGGGCCCTGCACTGGGCCAAATATAAATTCCCTGGTTGACTGAATCCCATTGCAAAGGAATAGGCTTCATCTAGTATCATGCTCATAACTTTGAAGATGTGGTAGCCAAGTGTGGTGGTTTAATAAGAATGGCCCCCATAGGCTCAGTTATTCAAATGTTTAGTCACTAGGGAGTAGAATTCTTTCATAGCATTAGAAGGATTAGAATGTGTGGCCTTCTTAGAGGAAATCTCAAAAGCCCACACCTGGCCCAGGGTTTTGTTTGTTTGTTTGTTGTTGTTTTGTTTTGTTTTGTTTTTTCTTTCAGCCTGTGGATCAGGATGAAGCTCTCCAGCAGCATGCCTGCCATGCCTGCTACCATGGTCCCTGTCATGATGATAATAGACTAAATCTCTGAAACTGTAAGCCAGCTCCGAATTAAATGATTCCTTTTATATGAGTTGCCTTGGTAGAACACTTGACTAAGACACCAAGAAACTGCTCATCCTGAATAGAACTGGATCAAATATACTCCTAAAGCACGGTCCCCTCCAATGGTGGGCCCTACACTTCTGAAGTCTTCCACTCTGCCTAATCCTGCGTCCTCCTCTAGCCTATCATATGTTTGAATCAATCTTCCATCTTGACCGAGAAATTTAAAAATTAAAAGCAGTGTTCTTGAAGGATTGTCAACAATATAAAAGTAATATCACCATAATTGTATAAAAATGTTCACTGTTTTGGAAGTATGTGTGTGTGTGTGTGTGTGTGTGTGTGTGTGTGTGTGTGTGTGCTTCTCTTTTAGTTTAGAAAGAGTCTCAGGTGTTTGTAAATTAATAAGTGTGCATGTGTAAACATTCATGTACATGCAATTTATTTAAACAAAACCAAATTTAAACCCAAGAATAATATAAAGCTGCTGTGTAAACAGAGACAGAGTTCTCTACATGCTTACATTCAGTCCCTTTCTGATTGGGGTATTTGATTTGATTGGAAAGAATGAGGAAAGAAATACCAGATGAAGAAGGGAGGAGGGAGAGAGGGAAGTGGGAGGAAGGGAAGTGGGACGGAGGGGAGAGATGTAGGAGTAGGTTAGATTTCTGGAATCTAGTGTAAATTAACTCTTAAAAGGATTAGTGAGTCAAACCTCAGTTCGTTTCCCCCACCCCCTTTGTTGAGGACCCATTTGATTCAGTCAGTCATTCTTCCAGTACCTTTAATTATTATTTGCACAAGTTTCCTTTGTTGAAACTATAATATTAAATCTGCACAATTGATCATAGAAATGCATGCTATCCTAGCCTCCAGCAGCCATGCTTCCTACTGACTAAGAAAGCCACATCTTCCCACTGTGAGTGCCCTTTGCAAATTGGTGCTGCTGTGGACCTCGGTGCCACTATTTAGTGGATGTCTAATATCTAGACAGTGCTTCTGATAGGTAGGCACTGTAACCAAAACCTGACATCATGGACTCATAACAAATTCTTATGTTGGCTCAGAGTTTTGGAGGTCTTAGGCTGGAGTTGACTGGCTACATTGCCTCTGGGCCAGAAGTGAAGCAGCCACCGTGACTGGGACATGTGGTAGGGCAGAGTTACTTGTCACAGTGCCAAAAAGCAAAAGAAGTATCAGAAGGAAGAGACTGGGATCCCACAATCTCTTATTCCCAGATGACTTCCCACCAGGCACCATCTTTGGAAGATTCTCCTACCTCCAAGTGGTGGTGAGTGGGAGCCAAGACATTAACAGTGAGCCTGTGGAGGGCACTCAGAATACAACTTTATGTAACAATATAGTAATAAAAATGAAAAGATATAAAACGAGGTGTCCTAGTTCCATTTTTGTCGCTGTGATAAAAGCAATTTAGGGGAGAAAGGATTTATTTTAGCTCATAGCTCCAGGTTGCAGTCCATCACAGCAGGGAAGTCAAGACATCAGGAATCTCGAACTGTAACAAACAAATCTGTTTTTCCTCTTGACCATTTATTCCCCAACAATAACAACTCTGAGACGAATTATTTATTAATAAATGACTAGGCCACAAGGTTTGGCTTATTCCCTGACTAGCTCGTAACTTATTTAACCTATTTAAACTATTCTATGTCTTCCACATGGTTTGTTACCTCTCCTCAGCTTCATGCATCCAAGTCTGGGGCAAATTTCCTCTTTATTCTATCCTGAATTCAGCTACCTGCTTGTTTACATCTGTCTCCTCAGTCTTCTTCCCCAGTGAATCTCCAGTACCTCTATTTTCCAGAATTCTCTCTCTTCCTGCCAGTGTCCCACCTTCTACATCCCAGCTCAGCTCATTGGCCATAGGCTCTTTTATTGATGGGTGTTGCTTATGTGAGAGTCTCTCTACATAAAACAGCTGGCCACATCACTATTGTTACATCCATAGTGAAAAGAGAAATACATGCCTGCTTGCTTACCGCTTCTCTCTTGGTGCTTGTGCTTGGCTCCACTTTATACAGCTCAGGACCCCTTGCCTAGGTAATGCTGTCACTCATAGTGGCATGGGTCATCCCACATTATTTAGCTTAATTAAGACAATCCCCCAAAGACATGCCCATAGAGCAACTCAGTGTAGATAATCTCTCATTGAGACTCTTCCCAGGAGAGTCTAAGTTGTGTCGGGTTGGTAAGTAAGCATAGCCACCGTACATGGATAATCAAGAATTCAAATGTTCATTTAATAGTAATACAACTCAAAGCCATGATCAACATCAGACTACCACAGACACCAGAGGAGGAGGCGCGGTATTAGGGTAGGACTTCAGAGTCAAAGTGCAGCTTCCTGCCACTCTCTATCACGTTCTTATTGATGGCATGCTGTTTCCTATTTGTGAAATGGAGAAGATAATAGCTCTCTGTGCTAGTCAACCTCCAGGACGGTGTCTAGTGAGCTTTCCTCCTGGCATCTGTACGTTTTTGTAATCACCTTCTATACAGACTAGAGCTGGTGCAATAAGCAACAGGACACTGTAAGAAGGCAGGAGGTGATTTCTAAAGCAACTCTGTAAAAGACCTCGGGATTCCCACCTTGTTCATTGCTTCATCTTGGATCACTTGTTTTAAGAAAGTCAATAGCCATAACACTAGGACTCTAGCCTTGTGTTGAAAGATAGCGGGCCATAAACTGGATTCTCAACACAACAACCAGTTCTGCCCTCCCAGACATTGCTGCCAAGTCTTCAAATGACTGCTGTCTGGGACAATCAAACTGTTGCCTCCATAGACATCCTGAGCCAAGCCACCCGGGTGATCCACTTCTGACCCACCCACCCACACTGTTTGGTACATGTAGGGACATAAGGATTCCCAAGGTGGAAAGGTGTAGGGGTTTTGCTTGTTGTCAGAAGGAAGCATAGAGTAGCTGCTAGCTAGAATGATGGCATGCACACATAATACTACAAATAAATGGTGAGGTATAGTGATGTGAACACTGGGCTCCTGTGTTTGTCAATTCTCTGTGACCTGGGGCAGAAGTGACAAAATAGTATTTGGAGAAAGCCCAAGAGAAAAGTTCATCAGTGGCCTGGCTTTTCAAGACACTGGGAGGGAAGACACGGTTTTGTTGACTACTGAGTCCTGGCATAGCTCCAGGGACTTGGCCTGACTCAGGGCAAGAGAGAATAAAGAAAAGACAAAGATAAACACACACAGCTGGATTCAGGCACACTGGGCCCTCCGATGGAGACACCACAGCACCCTGCAACTGCAGAGTGCTTATCTTATAGAAGTGAGCAGAGAGGAGAGACTATTTCCTGCAGCTGAACGGGGAGGAGGGGTTATCACATAGAGATAAAGACAGAAGTAGGGCTATCATATACAGCTGAGTAAGAAGGAAAGGTTATTGCATACAGATAAATGAGGTGCAGGTTCAAGGAGCTGGATCAAGGGCACAAGTTTAGCTAATCTCAGTAAGAGCAATCTCTGTAGGGAGAACAGTCATCAGGCTGTTAATAATATCTGGAGGGAGAGAATGGACATTTTCTACACACACTATCAATGCCCACATTTGAACCCTGGGAAAGGATTTGCTATCTCCTCTGAACCTGAGCCAAAGAGGAAGGACTTTTCCAGTTCCCTCTAGTCGAATGTCAACAACACATTATTAACTCAGGACCTCACACATTCAGGGCTTCCTCCACTCCCAGCAGTGGCCCCTGCTTAGGTTGTATTGTGAATTTGCTGATATTTAATCTCTTTGACCTACATAAAAGCCAGCTTCTTGTAGGTCGACCTATGTTAACTCTGTACGGATAAATCAAACAAGAGCTGGAGGTGGCTGAGTCTGGCTGAAGAAAAACAAGTCTCTTTAGAAACCACATCTTCTGGGGTTATTTTTTTTTTTAAGATTAGATGCAATTTACCTCTGAAAAGTCTTTGTTTTCCAGTGCCTAAAGTACAGTGCACACTTTTAATATCTATCTATCTATTGGTCATCTATCTGTCATCTATCTGTCATCTATCTATCATCTATCTGTCATCTATCTCTGTCATCTATCTGTTATCTATCAATCATCTGTCTATCTATCTATCTATCTATCTATCTATCTATCTATCTATCTATCATCTGTCATCTATCTCTGTCATCTCTCATCTGCCATCTATCTATCTATCTATCTATCTATCTATCTATCTATCTATCTATCTATCTGTTATCTACCCCCCCCCCCAGCTACTCAGCCTCTGGCCCACAGTCACATGATTATAAAAAGAAAAATAGGGTTGGGGGGGGGTTCACTGGATAAAAGCATCTGCAGTGCAATCCTGATAACCTGAGCTTACTCCACAGAGCTCTCAGTGCAAGCTGGATGCAGCAGGCACATCTGTAACCCCAGAACTCCCTAAGAGAGAGTGAAGACAAGAAAATCACCCTGAAGCTCAAGGGCCAGCCAAGCTGGAATACACTTCAAAATGCAGAGACCTCGACAATGTGAAAGGGGGAATGTCACTCCTGGACATTGTCCTCTGACTGAGGCCTAGCCCTGCCTTGAGTGACAGGAAAGTTTACTCAGTTATTAAAGGTAGGGGAGATGTTGATTGGGAGGCTGATAATATCATATAGAGGCCAATAGTCTTCTCCCCTGCTTTCTAGTGTATGGCTCCAGTCTGAGGCTGTTTGTTTGTTGTTGTTGTTGGTTGTTTGTTGTTTGTAAAATGGAAACAGCTGGGCTCCATGCATCCTTGGTTGGATTCCACAGAAGATGGAGAACGTGACTTCTTCGGAATCTGTCACTGTATAAAAGCACACCCCAGGGCGTGTAGCAAACCTCTCACTTTACTGGGCATAGCTATGTGGGTCCTGTTCTGCCCGCCTCAGGGCATGCTGCTCAGGAGGCGAAACTGTCAAGTTTGACTGTGCTTATCCCATGCTGGCTATAGGGAAGCACTGAGGCACTGCTCTGGGGGCGGGAGAGCACAGTCTGAGATGTGGGGAAACTCTTGGACATCCAGGAGCTGTATCTAGTCACAGAAGAGCTAAGGACAGAGTGTGTGTGGGGTGGTGGTAGTGGGGTTTGGGGAGGGGTCTGGCTTGTCTTAGCAGTGATTGTCCTTAGCTTGGTGGCAGGTGTGGCTAGGTACACAGAGAGGCCTTCTACGGGAGAATTAAGTTGTGACTCTGTAGGTGAACGCCTTCTCCATGGCTCCCACGGTGGATCTGGATGAAAGAGAGAGTCCATGGTTCTAAATTGTTTATTGACTGTTCACAGCAGAAAATGGATGCATATCCAACTGTACCCACTTCCTAGGATGGACCAGAGATTAAATACCTTTTGTAGGGAAGAATGTCTGGGAAGGGAATCTTATTGGCTAATCCCTCAAAGCCTCTAAATACCTCATTAGCAGGGAGAACTCTGTTTTGGGCCTACATGACCATAGGTCACATCTCCTTATGTGGGGAATATGACACATGTTCCAGGCCAGGAATCTGTCAAGGAGCAAGGAGTCGCTTAACTCAGGTGTGTGCCCAACGAGTCTCTGGGTCTCAATCTGCTCTACCTTACGAAGATTCCTGGCATGGTTTTACGCCCACAGAGTGAGGTCACACAGCCATCCTTGAACAAGTCACTATCAAGAGAACGGAATCTTACTTAGCCCATCAGAGCCATTCCTGGAGAAAATAGTCAGTTTTCCAAGTGCCTTTAGTTGAAAGGAGATGACTGAGGCACTGAGGTGTCTCTGTCTTGCCTCATACCTGCCTGTGCCCCCTTCACTGGGGCAAGCAAAATTCCCAGCTTCTTGTGTAGTTTATGGACAGTGTTCTATAGAAGATTCCTCCCTTTTGTACAGGAAGGGTGGCACAGAGCACATACTGTCTTACATTGCTTCTAATAGGACATTGTTGTTAAGTTCTTAATAAATGATGTGACCAGAAGCATGTATCTTGTAAGTCAGAGTAGGTTCACCATCTAATTATGCACCTTGTCTATTTGCCTTATGTGCTCCGATAGTTTTATATCAGATTTTAGCTCCAGCAATTTTTTATTGGGCTAAGGAGAACTAGGGAGGGTTTTGGTTTAGAATGGGACGAGGGCTTGAAAGCGCAGCAGCCAAGGCTAGCCCTTGGCAGTGGCAGCAAAAAGAAAGAGGAGGCCAAGACCAGGCTCTATAAACAGCAGGATAACAATGGGTGTCATTGCGTGCATTTTATAATATACTCATATACATATTTATTTTTACACACACATCCACATGCACAAAGTTGCTGGCTGTGTGTTCAGCAAGAACCGAAGTAGGCCAGGCATGGAGGCACACATCTATAGCTCAGCACTCAGGAGACTGAAGCAAGAGTTCTGAGTTCGAAGGCAACCTAAGTTACATTGTGAGATGTAGACCCTGACCCTGACAGACTCTGCCAGTGGCTTTTTATAAAGTGTTTCTTTTTTCTCTGTAGAGGTTAGGTCGTTCTTCCTCCCAGCCCCACGCTCCCAGAGATAAGACTCTGACTCAAAATATATTTGCAAATACCTTGGCCATATAGCTAGGCTCTTCTCTGACTAGATTATAATGTAAAATAACCCATTTACTCTAATCTACATTTGGCCACATGGCTGGTTACCTGTGCTCAGATACCATGCATCTGTCCCAGGCAAATGTGTTTGGCACTATTCCAGAATCTTTTCTGCCTACAGGATGTCCCACCTACTATTTCCTTCTAAGCCATAGGCCATCAAATTTATTATTGGCAGGTGCTACAGCCATACAGATACAAGATAATTCCTCTACATTTCTCTGTAGCTGGCTGGCTCCCAAATAATTGACACTGGACTATTATATTTATTTAACAAGCATTAAGGGCACAATAACTGAGCAGTATTACCCTATTTTAGTCTTCTATGCTAATCTCGTTACCTCCCGGCCAAATTCCTGGAGATACTTGCGTTTCATTATTTATGTGATCCAGGTGTTTTCTCCATGGTGTCTTGTGGACGCTCCCGTGGCTAATCTCCACTGCATCTCTCTCTCCTTCTCCCTCTCCCCATCCCTTCCCCTCCCTCCCTCCCTCCTTCCCTCCCTTGGCTGGGAGAAAGTCCAGCTCTATTTTCTCCCTTGTCAGTCGTTGGCTGATCAGCTAGCTTTATTGGCCAATCAGGTCGAACAATGGTTATATGACATTGAGACAGGAGAGTCTTAGAATAAGAATTACAACCAGATATGGGGGCACAGAAATCAGGATTTGAGTAATTCAAGGATAATCTTTACACAGTGCATAATAACGTTATGTCTACAATACTCCTAATGTTTCTCAGTGACACAGGCGATTCTCTTAGACTTGCTGAGTGAAACCCCAAAGGACTTCACTGATAGCCACTGGATGATGGATTTAACACAGTTGCCTTTCAATCTTAGATTTTTGGTAGTGTTGCTCCTCTCTTCCTGCCCTCCTCTTGTCTCTCAAGAATATAAACAAAGTTTGAAGGTCTGTGATTAAGAAAGATGCCTCCTCTGAGTTTTTGATAAATCAGTAGGGCTGGGGATTTAGCTTCACTGGGAGAGCGCTTACCTGTCGGGCACATGGCCTGGGCTGTCATGGCACACACCTGAGACCCTAGCACTTAGGAGCTGGAAGCAGGAGAATCCTGCTGTCCTCGAGGTACATAGAAAATTTTAGGCCAGCCTGGTGTATGTGAACCTTTCTCACCCCAAGCAAACCAGCAGACAAACCAAACACCAGTAAAGCAATTTTAAAAGTTACCTACAATTTCTTATTTTATATAATTTGTATACAATAACCATACGAATTTTTTAAGATAAATGTGTTTGTGTTGGATTTGTTCCACCACGCATTCACATTCGACTCAACACAGCCTCACCTCAGGGGCTTTTAGGCCTCTTTCCAAGTCAGTTTCTAACCCGAGACCCAGGGTTATCACTGTTTGCTTTCTGCAACTATACATGAGTTTTGTGGTTTTTACAATTTCACATAAGCAGGACCATACTCTACATTTTGAGATTCATCTGCGTTTTACAGGAATCCATAGTGGGTTGCCTTGCTGAGTGGAGGCTGAGTAGAACACATAACTTGTTTCTCCATTATCTGTTGAGGAAGCCCAGCTGTTCCCATTGTTTGGCTATTATGAGTACTCAGTGAACAAAGCCATCATTTTGATAGATTTTTTTTGGGGGGGGGAATAAAAACATACTTTTCTTTTTCTTATATAATTCCCTTTGAGTGTAATTGTTGAGTCATATGGAAATATATTTTTAACTTCATAAGAAGTTGCCAGTCTGTGTTCCAAAGCCTGGTATACTTTATATTTTCAGCAACAATACATCAGTGCCTCATTGCGTTCTCTGGAACTGACATGGTCAGTATTTCTAATTTTCCATTTCTACCAACACTAATGATATTGACCTTTATTTCATGTGCATTTGGCTAAATATGTATCATCATTATGATGTGTATATTCACGTATTTTGACCATTGATTTTGTTTTTCAAGTGGTTCAGGTATTCTCTCCCCCAGACTGTGGTTTGCCTCTGTAGTTCTCCTCCCATTCTCCTAGGTGCATTTTTATTGCTGTGGCAAACACTCTGACCAAAATCATCTTAGGTGAGAAAAGATTTATTTGGCTTATAATTCAAAGTTACAGTCCTTTATGGAGGGGAAGTCAAAGGCAGGATCTCATGAAGCTGTCACATCACAAACACAGCTAAGAGCACAGAGAAATGTGTGATACTACTTGCTTCTAGCTTTCTCTTGTCTTATATAGTTCAGGAACTCCTGCCTAGGAAATGGTGCTGCCCACAATAGGCTGGGTCACACATCAAATAATAATCAAGACAAACCCCCCACAGACATGCCCACAGGTCAACCTGATTCAGACAGTCTTTCCTCATTCAGCTTTCAATGAATCCAGCCTGTAGCATGTAGAGATTCCAATGAAACTAGTACTGTTGTTGCTATGGTTTTGAGCAGGATTTCACTACATAGGTTGGTTTTGAACTCACAATAAGATCTCCTCACTCAACCTCCTAAGTGCTGGGACTGCAGGTATACATCAGGCCCCATTTTAGTCCTCTTCCCTCCCATTTCATGTAACTATGTTGACCTTGAACTCCTGATAATTCTGTCTCTATCTCCCAAGTGCTGAGATTACAGGGTATAGTAATAAGATATGAGGTGCAATCTGTCAAAATTCCTAACACCAACCTGCCAATATCTGCTTCTGCTGATCCAGGTAAGACTAATGGAATGGACAGAGGAGACTTGAAATGTTGATGCCCACAAGAACCTAAGATTGGGAGGTTGGGGTAGAATTAATGACAAAAAAAAAAAAAAAAAAGAATTTGGAAAAATGAACACAATGTGGACATAATCCACAGATATTGATAGATGAAGGAAGTTATGAATGAACTAATAGCGGACTTTTTACACCACTCAATCAGAGAAACAGACTATCAATAAGAAAGAAAAGATTACAAAGTGTCCATGCATCAGAGCTCACCAGTGGGTGAGGCTGAATCTGGTGGAACAGTGGATTATGGTAATGACTACCAAGGTAAGACTGTAGCAATTGCTGTCAAATGTATCAATACGAATGACTCTCTTCATTAGAAGCAACATTTAATATTCAAGAGGCTATGTGAAGTTTCTAGGCCCATAAAACAACAATAATCATATGACTACTGGTCCCAGTAAGAAAGGAATTATCTAGCAGTGAGAGATGCCAGAGCTAAGGGTCACTGACCCAGCTCCAGGGCTGGCTGCCAAGGACAGTGGCCAGCAGGCTGTCATCAGACCCCAGGGAGTTTGCTGCTGCATCACAGTGTAATTCTTTATGAGAGTAGATTTTAAAGCACAGATCCACAAAAAACCAAAGACACTTCCTTATAGGGTTAGATAATTCTCATCTTTAAAAAGAATGCAAAGAATCTTTAAAAGGCCGCCTTTTCTTTTTCAAGCCATACCACAAGAGGGTGACTGAGGATAAAGTCAAGCTAGATGCTGATGATGTCATCATGCCAGTAGGAAGGCAGGAAAAAAATAAACCTTTGAGAAAATGAATGGTATCGAGAAACCTGGCTAAAAGGCCACTGAAGTCCGATATGTAAGCAAGCAGCAGATTGCTTTAAATGAGGTAAAAATGTCCAGACCTAAGTGAGTTATCCACGAAAGACTCCACCTGAGTGATTGGAGGGTCAGTATTGCTCAGTGTTGGGAAAACGAAGACATTGAAAAAATTGAAGAGGACACATTCAGTCCTGGTTTTCATAGCGAATAAAAGCCATGGAGCAGTCTGAGAATTAATGATAAATTTAACACCGACAAGCACACGTTGACAGTGAGTTTTAAATAATTTAAATTGTACCTATCCAATTATTATTATTATTATTATTTTGCAGTGCTGTGGATTGAACCCCGGGCCTCACATATACTAGGCAAGTGTTCTACCACTGAGCTATACCCCAGCTAAACAATTTTGTGTATGTGTGTATATGGTGTATGGGGTATGTGCATGTGTGTGTGTGCACTTGTGGAGGCCAGAGGTTGATAGCAAGTATCTTCCTCTATAGTGTCTACCATACTTCTTTGTGACATTGTTGAGGTTTGCTCTGTTGCTATGTATTGTGATGCTAAATACTGGCCCCCAAGGTTGCCTCAGGGATGGGGAGATCCTCCTGTACACCAAGTGATGCTGTGCAACCTTACTTCTTGATTTAAAACTATTGGTTGAATAAAGATACCTACAGCCTGTAGCTGGGCAGAAGAGAGGTAGGTAGAGCTTCAGTTCCTGGGCTTAGGGTTTGAGAGAAAGACCACGAGGGACAAGGAGAGGAGAAGACTCCATGGGGTAGGTGAATTGTGAGAACAGTGTTATGAGCAGCCCAGACAGAACATGGCAAGTGATGTCTCAGGGTTATTGACAGGGAAGTTGACAAAATAGCATAGAGGGTTGATATCTGCCCAACTGTAGTGCTGTTGAGGTTTATTATAAATATAAAGGTTTTATGTCTTTTATTTGGGAACTAAATGATCTAAGATGGGGTAGAACCCCTATTAATTTTTACTACAAGACATGGTCTCTTATTGAACCTCAAGCACACTGACTACCTAGACTGGCTAGGCAGTGAGCCCTCAGAATCTGCCTGTCTTTACTTGTAAGCATCACTGTTACAGGTCTCTGCTGTGGTGGTCAGCTCTTACAAGTTGTTGGGGCTATGAGCTCAGGAACTCATGCTTGCATGGAAAGTAGTTGGTTATCCACTGGCCATCTCCACAGCCTCTCAACATTTTTTTTTTTTTTAAAGTAGCAGAGAATATGTATCATGGCTGGAATATTTGATACTGCTAAAAGTCAATTCTTCTTATGTTATAGATTTCATGTAATTCCAATGAGAACCTCAACATTTTGGGGTAGAATTTCAGAAGCCTGATGAAAGTTGTAGTTAGAAAGGTAAGGGAACTAGGGTAGCCAAATAACTTAGAAATGACATTTTAGCGTCAGAGAATTCATTTTTTTCCTGTGTTTAACACTTAAGGCTACCATGATTAAGGTGGGATAGCCTTGGCAGAATGACAAGTATGCAAATAAGGGAAGCAAGGCCAGACAGACAGCCACACTCATCCTAATGTTTGACTAGCAAGTTAACCACTAAGCTATTTTTTTTTTTTTTTTTTTTGCCTCTGATGAATGAATTTTTGACAAAGGTACAAAAGGAATTCAGTGGCGGGAGATGGGGTACAGGGGCAGGGGAGGGAGAGACTTTCCTACATATAATGGAGAAAGAAATGCAAATGCCAAACCCCATCCTTACCTTGTATTGTACACAAAATAATGAAAAAAATTACATACTTAATTTTTACATTTAATTAATTTAGTGTGTGTGTGTGTGTGTGTGTGTGTGTGTGTGTGGTATGTTCCATAGCACACATGTAGAAATCAGAAGACAACCTGTAGGAGTTGGTTCTCTCCTTCCACATGAGTTCTAAGGAACACACTCCACTGGATAGGCTTCACAGCAAGAGCCTTTATCTGCAGAGCCATCCCTCCACCCCTAGACTTAAAATGGAACACACCTATAACCACAGCAGACAGGAGGGGGAGGCAGGAGGTTTTTGAGTTCCAGGGCAGCCTCAACAACCCAACAACAATAACTGTACAACACAAAACTCCTGAAAACTTGAGAGGTCTAGCAAATAGCAATGAATGTGGCAAAGGCTCTTTAAAGACAAAACCAAAACCAAAACCCATAGAGAAAAAAGTAACATAAAAATCTCTGCTTTTGACTGTTAAGAAAAGGACATGTTAAGTCTTGGACAGAGTAAGTATTTGTAAAGAACGCACCTGTTAGAGGACTTGTATCAGGCATCTGTGGTGATTCTCAGAGCTAACAGGAAAACCCAATTTAAAAGCCCGAGGGAAAGCCAATCATGATAGCACATGATTGCAATTTCAGCACTCCAGTCAGAGAGAGGAAGAGTTTCACAATTTCAAGGCCAGTCCGTCTGATTGGGTCATTCACCGCTACACAGTGAAACCTTGTCTCAAAAACAAACAAACAAAGCCAACCAACCAAAACCCCAAACCGTCAAGATACAAGACACATTATCTAAGAAATTGTGTTTGGCAGGTGGATCTTGAACATCACCAGGGATGAAGGACATGTATGTACATGAAGGGAACAGCACACCGACTGGGATGGCTAAAACTTAAAAGACCAAGAATACTGACTGTGGCTGGAGAGCAGGCACTGCTTGCTCTCTGCATTGCAATGAGCCCTACCGTGTCACCATCTCAGAAGCAAAGCCTATGCCTCTTAGCTGTCTCCCTTCGCCTCCTCCCCACTAACAATGAGCTGCCTGTGTCTAGACTCAGACGTATAAGTGGAGTCATAGGATGAGTGCTCTTTTGAGACTTTCCCCTTTTCACATAGCATAATGTTTGAAAGATCCATTCATGTACTGTTATCAGTACTTTCCCCATTTATGGCAAAATAAATACTCTACTGTATGGATATATCGTATATTATCCGTTCATCAGTTGGCAGGGTTATTTCCACTGTTTGGCTATAGTGTTGAACCCTGTGAATGCCATTGTACGCACTGCTGTGTGGCTTGTGTTTTCATTTCTCTTGGGTATCTATGGAGGAGTGACATTTCTAGTTCACAGCATAACTGGGCTTAACTATCTGAGGACTGCAATGTCGTTCCTAGCAACAGTATACGAAGCTTTTGGGTTCTCTCACTCTTCACCAACACACTATAATTTGAGCCTTTAAGGTTTATGTTGTTGTTTTTGAGACACGGACTCTCTACACAGACCTGGCTGCCTTGGAACTCATTATGTAGACTAGGCTAGCCTCGAACTCATAGAGATATGCTTGCTTTTGTCTCCTCAGCACTGGGATTAAAGGCATTTGCCACCATGCTCAGTAGTCTTTTAGTTATTATAGCTGTCCCAATGGATGTGAATTGTCACCTCGTTGCTGTTTCTCCTTGCGTTTCCATTTCCTTGGGCATTTATTCTCCCCACCTCACCACCCTTGTTGAAAATCAGCTGACAGCAGGCAGGGATCTGGTTTTGGATCTTAACTCTATCCCATTATTAACAGGTTTCTCTTTTATCTGTGCTACTCTGGCTCCTGCTTTGTGATTAAGTTTGAAGCCTGGACTGCGAGTCTTGGAACTTGCGGCTGTTTTGGGTCTCTGAACACCCACAGGCACGGTGGACCCCAATCATCAGTTTCTAGCAACAGGTTGGTTAAGTTGCTGAAAGAGACTGTGTTAAATCTGTAAATCAGTCTGAAGAGCCTGTCACCTTAATGCTGCTATGCCTTCCAATTCATGAACATGAATAGATTTTCATGTGGAGTCATAAATTGTGGTGGGGGGCTGGGGATTTAGCTCATTATATAATGTTTGCCTGACAAATCTGAGGCAAGACCTTGGGTTCAATTCCCCAGTATTTCATTAAAATTTGTTTTCAGAAATATTTTTGCATGTCTTTAAAACCATTCCCTTAAGTTCTTTATTCATTTTGCTGTGAAGAGAAATGAAATTGTTTTCTAAATTTTATTTTTGTATTGTTCATTGCAAATGTGTACAAATACAATTGTTTTTTGAATATTGATCTTGCATGCTATACAATCTTGCTGAGCACATTTATTAGTTTTAATGGTGTTTTAGTATCCTTAAGATTGTCTCTATACAATTCATGCCATTTTTGAATAGAAATACTTTAAATTTTTCTTCTCTA
Organism: Uromys caudimaculatus; assembly: GCA_028551405.1. Lineage (NCBI taxonomy): Eukaryota > Metazoa > Chordata > Mammalia > Rodentia > Muridae > Uromys > Uromys caudimaculatus. The sequence goes on from CM052712.1 coordinate 76,120,134, forward strand.
ATTGGCACGCATTTAAAATATTTTTTTGAACATCTTCACATAATGTTGCAGAAAGAGTCCAGGATCTATTGCTTTACTCTCTAAATGGAATGTGGTCATGGTTTCGAACTCTTCCTGTTCCCTTCCTCCCTCTCTCTCTCTCTTTTTCTTTACTTCATTTTTTGACAGGATCTCACTATGTTGCTCTGGCTATATAGACCAGGCTGGGATTAAAGGTCTGCCACCATGCCCAGCCTCCCTGTTTCTTTATCTTCTTGTATCTGTTTTGTGTCTTTCTCATTGTATCTGTTTTGTGTCTTTCTCATTGTATCTGTTTGATATTGTTCTCGTATGTTTCGTGCTTTCTTAATGTATCTCTTTCTTGTACTGTGGTCAAAGCACTCTTACATTAGTTTTTTGTTTTTCTAAAGGAAAGGGGAAAGATACAGAAACAACCTAGATAACTTACCTAAAAAAACGAAGAATAAACCTAGAATGCAAAGGTTTTGTCTTTACTTAGTTCCAGAATCAAATTTAACAGTGTCACCTCTCCCAGTTTAGGGCATGTGACCTCTTGAGGGCACTAAGGGGATGAAATGAAAGGCCTGATGGATGTTGTATTTTCAGGAACCTTTAATAAGAAACAATTACTTTCTACCAAGGTGCAACATTCACCTGAAAACCTCTCCAAATAATCAGGAGTCCCACTAAAGAGGGGCATTGATCTTACATGAGGAACAATGGTAAACATGCATTATATATCTTTTCTAAAATGAAAGTTTGATATCACTTCTATGCTTTCTAGTTAAGTACTAAATTCTGTCTATGGCCATAATTAATTATATATAGCCTCAGTCCCTAGTTCCATCTCCATTCAACATTTATAGACTATGAAAACATGTATTAATCATTCAACTTTACTGAGTATTACAATGTTGCTCAAGTTCCTTCCCAGTGGGAGGCAGTAGCAGCATCTACCCTTCCTCCTCAGGTTCACAGACAAACTGAGGCACTATGCAACCAAAGGTCACTCTGGAAACCAGTGAGTTTACTGGGCTTCCTTAAATCACAGCTGAGGGGTTACTTAGTGGAGGCTAACTACTTCCTTCTTAGAGGCCACACTGACACTGACATCACCCAGCAGAGATGAAGGCTTTCCAGTCGTCACATAGACGGATCCCCTCCCTCCTAGTCTTCCCAGCCTATACATCCTAGCCCTTCCTGGAGGCCAAGTGCAGTTTAGGCAGATGTACATAGAAAATGTGGTAGTAAGTGGCTAGATACCCAGTCAGCAGCCACAGCTAGGATGCTCATTTGTACCAAGATGGCAGTTGTTTGGCTTGGAGGATTGTCCTGTACAACATGTACGGTGTGTGCTAGAAGCCAAAAGGCAAATAAACACTCTTTGAGTTCACAGTCTATTGAGAGATGATTGTTACTATGACAACGTCTTTTTTTTTTTTTTTTTTTTTTCGAGACAGGGTTTCTCTGTGTAGCCCTGGCTGTCCTGAAACTCACTCTGTAGACCAGGCTGGCCTCGAACTCAGAAATCCGCCTGCCTCTGCCTCCCAAGTGCTGGGATTAAAGGCATGCGCCACCACTGCCCGGCCTATGACAACGTCTTAACGGCCTAGCTCATCTGCAACAATGGCTGGGGTGAAAGTAAGCCACAGTTCCTGCCTGTTGTCATCTGAAGTTACACATAGCACTGGCCTCCCCTTTTAATCTTAAAAGTTTGAAGTTTGAATAAGAAATTATTCACAACTCCCACATGCACCTGCCCTGATACCCCTCTCCCCTCAACCAAAGAGCAAGAAAGCATTGGATTAGAGTCACAGAGGAAAGGAATTCTTGTGTTTGAGAGCGCTTGCACAGCACCCACTCGAGTGACATCTTACAAACAGGGTTTTGCTCACTGTGTAATGGCATACATGGGGGTCTCTATTCTCAAAAGACAAGGAAGGTATCTATAGATCAGAAAGTGATCAGAACAAGTTAGTGCTGTTCAGGTCTGAGTGGGCCAGAACCAGACTTTATATCAGATTCCCTCTTGCAACTCTTCTCTAGGTTCCACCGCCAAGGGTGGAATCCACTCTAGGAGGCTTCTAGCTCCTCACTCACCTACCAGAGCAGCCCAGCATCAGACCAACTCCTGTTGAACCAGTGCTACAGAGCCACTTACCCTTAGTCAAAGGTCTGAATCCCGGGGCCAAAAGTGGGTCCCCAGAAACCTGTATGTTTGAAGTCTCAGGTCAGACTCTGAGGTGACTCAGTTCCCCCGAGGGCGCGTTCACACGGGCTGAATACAGCCCTTTCCTCTTTCCCTGAGCGTCAACCCACCTGGTTTCCTCAACTCAATCAAGCAGCTATCCTCATGTGATCGTGGGTCCACCATGCGTGGACACCCACAGCACATGACACCCCTCACTGTTCGGCCTATGTCAGATGCATGCACAAGGACCCCGCTATTTCGCCTGCCACCCAGACACAGTAATTATTCCAACATCAGCTAGGAAAAAACAATCCTTCTTAGTGGTGGAGGAACCCTCCCAGTTCCCTGCGCCGTGAGTCGCACCCACTTGTCACCAGCTTCGCGCCTTCGCTGTGCACCACACCCCGCAGCCAGGGTTGAGCTTACACGCCTCCGGCCCCTGGGTCATCTGGTCTGTCTCTGGGGATCCAGTGACACTTCCACTGACCTCTCCGCACCAGTAACCTATCCAGTGACACGGTGGGAAAAGTTCAGGAGTAATATCACAAACGGCCTAAATTCTCCAGCCAGCACTGGAGGTTATTATTATTATTATTATTATTATTATTATTATTATTATTATTTTCCCTGTCCCCAGCAGCCGGTGGTTGGGTCGTTCACGACTACGTTCTCTTTCTCTTGAAAAGCTATCCCTTGGCCGGCCGCACGCCATAGCTACGGCTTCCAGTGCTGGTTTAGTCTCCTTTCTGATGGAAGGCCCAGCAGACGGGCAATTCTTTCCTCCTGGGGCGCGCTCTGCCCTAGTAGGTTACCCACCACACCTTCTAAGCGGACTCCTCCGGGTGGGGCGTATCACCAGGACAACTTTCCAGAGGTGCAACCTCTGCACCCTGTGGTCCCCTAGCCTCCCTGCCCCACCCCATAGCAGCTCCAGGTGCCGGCTCTGCGCAGCGCGTGGCAGCTCGGGGTTGGGACCTCTGCGCCTAGGCTTTTTACGCGGACTGCAGCACGTGTTGCAGCAGGGGGAGAGTCGGGCAGCGTCCCGGCACAGGACATTTTAGTGGGACGGAAGAAAGCCACCGGAGGGAAGGTGACTGACTTCAGAGAGTATCATCCTATCAGCTAACCAGGATCATGGTTCATCTGCCGCGTTCGTCCGCTCGGCTGGGGCAGGGGCTCTTTCTGCACCCCCGTCCCGGGGCAGCCAATGGTCGAGTCCAGGCGGGAGGCCATATTGCTGGAATAAAGCGGGCGGGGCGGCGCGGGCGAGCAGATGCGGCTGGAGGCGCGCGGGAACCGGGCGCGAGCAGGGCGCAGCCGTGAAGGAGGCGCGGGGGAGGCCAGCGGGAGCCGGAGCACCAGCAGCAGCCAGTGTCGGTAAAGAGCAGCCGGGCGCAGCCAGAGCCACAGTCGCGATGGCCGTGGCGGTGGGGAGACCGAGTGTGAGTACTGGGGCCTCGCTTCTCTAGAGCGCTGATCCCGGGGCGCCGGGTGGGCTCCGCTTCGGGACGCGTGCGGGTGGAGACCAGGAGGGGGGCTCTGGGTGGTGGCTGATGGGGCTGTGGGTGTGTGCATGAATTTGGGCGCGCGTCTGGGGCGGAGGGGAGCTTGGGGAGCCCGCAGGCACAGAGCCTACCTGATGCAACATTAGATCTCCTTGGTGCGCCCCTATTTCGGGGATGAGGGAGGAAAAGGACCCTTCTGTGAGGCGCCCTTAGAAGGGGTTGCTTGAGCTGCTGCTTTCCCCAGCTACCTCTCTCTCCCGGCGCACAAGGCTTAGCTAGTGACTGTGGAGGAAGGCGCTGACTGAGGAGGGGTTCCTCGCGGTTCTCCCGCGCCCTGGGGGCGATCGGGGCATGAGAACTGGGTACTGAAGCGCTGTGTCACACAGCTGTTGAAGCGGGTCGGGGGGGGATTTCAGTGGTGGCTTCCCCCCCCCCCCCGTGCCTTGTGAAATTCCGGACACCCTCAGGCGCCCACCCGGGTGACCCGGCCCTGCCCAGGATGTGGACAAAGCCCTAGGCACACACACAAAGTTTTCAAAGGGCTCCCTTTCGGGGTGGGTGGAAGTCCTGAAATGCTCTGCGGCTGGCCGGCCGGGGGCGGCAGTACTGAATGCGGGGCTCCGGAAAGAGGAAGGGAGGGTGGGTGCCCCAGCATCCGAAGTCTGGGAGGGGATGCTCCTATCCGGACTCTAGGCTAGGGTACGCGTCACGGGCTATGCCTCTGGGAGTATAGACTCCGGGTTTCCAACTCCGGAGCCAGCCAGAGCAAGTAGGACTTTGAGGATGTAGTTTAGGGTCTGGGTGAAAAGGAGGGAAGGGGCCGTGGTAGTCGTGACCGCCTTTCCTTTTTATTGAAAGGAGCCAAGCCCAGTGGGAAAGGCGGAGTCCTCTTCTCTCTGGCTTTCTTTGTCAACGTTCATAGCCCTCTTTTGCCTGGTCGGCCCTTGGGACGACTCCGGTGGAGTCCTTTCCTGGCTAGTGCCCCATCTTCTTTTTTTATTTACAGCTAGCTTCAGGTGGTGGCCTGACATTTTGCAAGATATAGAGAAAAGTCTTAGTTAGATGTTGAAAGCTGCCAAACCCCAGATGCTGAGACTCTTGGCTCTCCCCCCCTTACACCTCTACACACACACACACACACACACACCTCGATTTGGTGGTTTGGGTGCCTTTTCTGCTGCAGTGTGAGGTGCTTTGAAAGACTTTTCCCCCACAATCAGAAAATGTGCACTGGGCATCATTAAGTGTCCCTGTGGGTCTTTTTAGGCCTTCCAAACTCTGTTAAATGACACATTCTTAAAAATTTTGTCTTCCTCTTCACCACACAAATTATGCCCTTGTTAATTGGCCTAAGGCTGTGATTACTGAGGGAATTTGCATAGTCTTTGGGATGATCTCTTTATTACTATGGTAAGGAGACCAAGGTTAACTCTTGCCCTTATTTTTCAGGGCACAGATTCAAAGAACTAAAATAACAATGTATGCTTTAGAAGCATCGACAAGCATCTAGGAATGCACGTATCCTGTGTAGGGGGTGTCTTTTTCAGCACCACCTATTGCCAGTGCATTCTTGAGGGCTGGGGGAGGTGGTAGGAATAATTCGCTGCACGTTTTCAATAAATTAGTAGGTTCATATATGTCAGTTAAATAGGAACAATATGTGAGTTTGAGATTTAGTTGTGTGGCTGTAATCATATCCAACTCGGTGTCTGCCAGCCATATGTGAGCTTAAAACTACAGAGTTCTTGTGCAAGACCTTTCATTCAGATAATAGGGGAGATTTTGAAAGTATGTGTATACGGAGAAGATTGCTTCTTTATGCATATTCTGTTGTCACTGGAATTAAGGTGAAATTGCTTAAAACCTGAAAACAAGACACCCGTTCGTTCCCCAGTTGTAGGAGGGGTCAGGAATGGACTCCAAAGTCAAATAAGGCTTTTAGGAGACTGCAGAGAATGGTCAGACTGTTTCTGTTTATTCTCTGGAATCTGTAACCTGGTGTGTTCAGAACAACACCAGTGAGTGCAGAAAGAAGATTGTCCAAATCCAGCTCCTAGATGTCTGTAATGAGTTTGTAATGTTGTTATTTCCTACCTCTCCAGTCCTTTTATCTGTTCTGTGGTTTGGACAACAGACCAAAAGGGGATGGGGAGGGAAAGAGGTACTCCAGATGGACTTATTCATGATTGGAAACTCCCTTTAGTTCTTTAGAAGTCATTAAAAACCCAGGGCTGTTGAGGAAGACATAACTCCGTCTTCCTTCTGTACAAACCACTGTTCCTGTCCGGAGAAAAAGAATGAAATCTGAGGAAGGTGCTCTCAGTTTTAGACGTTGTCCCGTGACACTTGCAGTGAATAAAAATTCAAATTTAACAGAAATACTCGTATATAAATGTCTGGGTTTTTGTGGTGGCCTTACCGTGTTGATCGAATCCAGGGTTCTGTGTTACTAGCTCAGTCTATCCCTGAGCTACACCCCGTTCATCAGATGCTGTGTTTTCTGTATTATGGAATGTATATATTCAGTTACAAATGCTTAAATTTCACGACTAAATTCACACCTCTTTTAGGTAGAGGGATATGTTAGTGGCCAGGCAAAGGGTGTAGTTTAATTTGGTGCTGTTTGCTCCATATTTAATCTGCATCCCTAGCGTGTCCCATGTCCCCGAGAAGACCCCAGAGCATGGGTGCTGTTTGCAGTGTGTACCTAGTTTAGCAAGAGTGCTTCTCTCCCATGGACATGTCTCCATTTTGGATGGATTAGTATTTCTGCATCCACATCCCAAGGCAGCTGTTTATTCCGAACAATGTGTGGTAATGACTTGGGGAGCAGGCTTTAGGTGGATGTGCACTGTCTCTTAGGGCATGGTATTTATTTATGTTACAGAGTCTAGGAACTGAAGGGAACTTTAGGAGTGTTATAGTTTTCGTTACTTCCTCAATGAAGGAGCTTTTCCTACTTTCTTTCCTAACCAAGGGTCTGTTTCAACTTTTCCAGTGGTGTAAATGGCCCGTGGTACCCTTCAAGGGATTTCTTTCATTGCCCTTTCATCCACTGAACTAAAAGAAATAGAAAACCAAGTTACTCGTCTGTCTGCTTAGTACTGAGTGGCACCGCTGAGGACCTGCTTTGGCCAGTTTCAGTCCTAGGCATCAGGGATCAGCTGTGGGTAGTAAACTTCCTTCTGATCTGCAGCAGTTGTTTATTTACGTATTTATTCATTTCTAAAAAGGTTCAAAATCCTCGTGTATTGTGGTGACAGACTTCGGTGGAATTTTTAAACTAGAGAGAAAGGAATCCTGTTGCCGTCAATGGTTAGGACTCAGGTAGCCTTTTTTTCTGAATCACTTCAGACAGCTTTACTAAAGATACACTCTTGGAGACAGGGGGGTTGTGTGTGAGGAATTAGTGACATCAAATACTGGTTTTGTTGTTGTTGTTCTAAGTTGATATTTCTGTGATTTGAAAATGTGACAGCAGACAGAGGAATCTGGATTGGTGTACCTGGTGGAAGGTTAATGAAGCCAAAAACGTTCAGGGCCGAGCCATCAAAACAGTGTATGGGCTCTGTGGCTGGGGTGTATGATAACTCTTTAGCTGGTGCTATGAACTATACGTTGAGGAGTGGAGTCACGACTAAGAACCGATAGAACGATTTAAAGTACAGTAATGCTCCTTCTAAAACTGTTGGAAAACCAAATAATTTCCTAAAAAAAGACTTTCAGTGTCTGTACTGTTGTGGAGTCAGACTCAAGAAACCCGTTAGGGAACACACACACACCACCACTGTCAGGTGACAGGTGCCGGTGGTCAGCTCACTATTTCCGTTAGCCTCTAGAGGTTTACATCAGTAAGCATAGCCCTTCTTGCTTAAACTGCTAATTAGAAACCAAACTGCCTGGCTGGCCCCACCTGACCATGAGAACGCTTCAACTCTGGATGCTTAGCATTGGGCATGGGCCACCTCGTGTCTCTGTTGGGATGGTGGGACTCCACATTGTCACAATTTAGAGGGCCGGCTTTGATTGATTGCCAAAGCACGAAGGGTTTCCATCCATTAAAGATGCCACTCTGGCATTTAGTTTTTTTCTCTTTATGGGATCTTAAATTGGTTGAGGGGGAGGAGGCTGGTTTTGGGCTTTAACATTTTACTGGGACTTGTCTTTCGTGGCCTTGACTACCCCTGTTGATCTTGGGGTCAGAAAAGCTGAACCCATTATTTAAGACTCAGCGAATCTAAAGCTTCTGTCCTTTCTCCCAGGGGGACCTCCTTTATAATACCACTGATTCCCCCCCCCCCCTTAAATCTAGATCGACAGAAGACTTTCTTCCAACTAAACAATACCTCGGCTGACCCTGCTGGCAGCCCATCAATGCAGCTTCTGTTGAGCATACAAGCAATACACAGGTGAAGGTGATGCAGGCAGGATTCCAAAAAGAATTTGCTGGGTGATCAGAAGTAAAATTTGCATCACCTGAGTTAGAAATCAGGAGTGTGTCCCTCGATGTGGCTAAAGTCAAACCCAGGCTTGTTTTTAGTGTCATTGCCAGTGACCGAGATGTTCAAGTCTGCTGACACAGGAAGTTAGCGGTGTAGACGCTGTCCACCTGTGGAACTGGGACCCTTGTGGGATGGGCTGTGATGTGTTCAGAACAGACTGGAGAAGCAGGAAAGAGGGTAACTTTGGACCCTACCCGTAGGACTTCTGTTCAAACCAACCAAACAACAACCAAAAAAACCCTCCTGTTTTTCCTGTTGTGCAAAAGGAAATTAATTGATATGAAATTTACATTATTTCGTTTGATAAGTAGCATCACTTGGGGAAGAATTTGCAATTTTCTTAGAGACCGGAAACGGCCATTCTTTTCTGTAAAACGTTAATTTACCACGTGTTGCTCACTTGCTCTCTGTGTGCAAGTGAGCCCTCATGTATAATCTCTGCTTTTCACCATGATTTGACTCTTTAATTGAGGTATTGGTTCAGGCGGCTGAACTGAGCCAGTTAGGACTGCTGGAGCCTGGCTCCTGCCCTGGAAGTCCAGCGGCATTGCTTTCCTGACAGACTGAGTGTGGAAAGCAAGTGCAAGGTGACCGTGGACAGTGTTCTAAGCCGGAGGAACCATGTGCAAAAAGCTCTGGGAGGGAGAGGTCCTCTTGAGGACATCCAGTGTTGCACAGCTGTTAGCCTGCAGGGTTGGTGGAGAGAGTGGACTGGCGTGAGGCAGGAGGTACAAATTGTGCAGACTTTTTTTTTTTTTTGCATTGTTGTATCAATTACCATTATGCTATCTATGACCATCCTAAGGGGACATTACTTCATAATGAGGAAAAATAACTATTGTTAGTCATTATTATAATAAACTATGAAAGCGACGTTAAAAGAAACATGGCTGACAATAGCCTCCAGCATAGGACTCAAATGAAGTTCTCTCTCTCTCTCTCTCTCTCTCTCTCTCTCTCTCTCTCTCTCTCTCTCTCTCTCTCTCCCCTGAGGCTAAAGACTCACAGCTTCCTTCAGTTGGCCACTAATTTCATCAGAAGTCCTCCATTTGGATTCTCTGTTGTAGTTTTTCAAGCTTCTAAAAAACATGCTTTGGCATTCATTCTGTCTTTGTTAAATTCAGGTTCCCAGGAAGGTCTAGAGTGGTTTGTGTTTTCTTTGCAGGGCCCTGATGTATAGCAACATTGTAACTAGCCAGCTGTGTTTCTTCTGGCCGCTTGCTCATAGCCCATCTCCCCTGATGGTGGCTTCCTCCTCTTTCGGCTTCCTCCTCTTTCCTCTTCCCTCGTGCAGACAGTTTAGATAGATATGTCTTCACTGCTGTTACTCCCTAAATACCGGATCTCCTGTTCATGCCTTGCTTCCAACCTATTTCTGAGTCTTGGTTGTGGGAAGATGCTGAAAATCTGCAGACTACTAATTCTCCAGGGTTAATTTCTGTGGAGAGGTAGGAGAAAGGATCAGGAGAGGAGACTCCTTTCACAGTGAGCCCCTAGAGGAGATGCGTGAGGCCTGGGAGCTTTAGCTAGCAATTAGGATTATCAGAAGAAGGAACACAAAGCCTATTGGGTCCTATGAGAATAGGAATATGTATCAAAGACCAGACTTCCCTTAAGTTTTAGGACTCCTTTCATTTGTTTCTTTGTGTGTGTGTGTGTGTGTGTGTGTGTGTGTGTGTGTGTGTTTGCCATACATGTGTGAATCTCATTAAGAGTGTCCACTGAGTTTATTCTGACCTGATTTTGAAACTTAGAAATAAAAGAGCCGTCAAAAGTGCATGAGGAACTTGTTCAGGATCTTGATTTTAATTTTTCAGAAGGGCTCTTACTATATATGCCACACTGGCCTTGAACTAGCAATGTACCTGCTCAGTGGCCAAGTGTGGTCTCAAAATTCACGATCCTTATGCTTCCGCCGATAAGCGCTGACATCATAGGTTCGCATCACCATGCTGGGAGCAGCTTGATTTTTAACTTTTCTATTAGAATTTTTGTTTCAACAATTATGCCTCTGTATGTAATATACAGAGTGTGTGTATGACATCCCAGGGAGAAGTAATGAGCGCAGGAAAGTGAGGGCAAGCTATCACTTACCTAGTTTGAGTCAGCCCATTGGTGGGTAAAGCTTTGGAATGGTGACGTTTACTGTCACCTTGGACAAGCAGTAACTTAAGGCAGGAAGGATTTCTGTGTGCTCAAGGTTTGAGGGGTTATAGACCATCCTGTTGCAGAGGGAATGGTGGTGGCTAGCTCCGTGACATCTTTGCATCATGGAGGACTGGGAATCAGATTCTGCATCTGGAAGTGGAGCTAGGCCCTCAAGGCCACTTCCTCCAACTAGGCCCCATCTTACTTACTTACTCAGCCTTCCCAAACAGTGCTACCAGTTAACCCAGAGACCAGGTGTTCAAATATGTGCACCTAGGGGTGGTATCTTTTTTTTTTTTTTTTTTTTTGAGACAGGGTTTCTCTGTATAGCCCTGGCTGTCCTAGAACTCACTCTGTAGACCAGGCTGGCCTCGAACTCAGAAATCCGCCTGCCTCTGCCTCCCGCGTGCTGGGATTAAAGGCGTGCGCCACCACTGCCTGGCTAGGGGTGATATCCTAACATGTAAGTTATAAGAGGAACCAAAGCTTTGAAGATCAGCATGAACACAGGCCTGCCGACTCAGGTTTGATGGCTTACACAGCAAAGAATTATTTCTCCTTCAAGGTTCTGTCTGCTCTGTCTCTGAGGACTGGTCTGTTTTACAGTGATTCCAGCACCCAAGCCAGGCTTTTGTGGCTGGTGGCCGAGGAAAAAGACGTGTTGGGTCCTGAGCTGGTTTTGATGATCACTTTCCCATGAATTCCATTGGCTAGCTAAAGAATCTTCCAAAGTCTCATCAGAATAAGAATGGGTAATCTTCAGGGAGAGAGTAGCCCAGTGAGTCACTTGGCCAAGCTCGAGAGCCACCGTGCTCCAGGGAGAGGCAGCTACTGTTTTGAATGACAAATTGACTGTACTGTCCTACACACTGAATCTTCTAAATCCTCTATGAAGCCAAGGGACCTTACTATTATTATTAGGTGTGTGTGTGAGTGGCAGAGGGGGGGAGGGGAAGAGGGGGAAGGGAGGAGATTGATTTACTCAGCAAATGTTCATTTCTCATTTAAGAATCTTGAATTGAAATCCAGGGCTTTTTTTTTTTTTTTAATTTTATTTATTTATTTATTTATTTTTAAATGATTGGTCTGTAGTGATTTTCCTCACTTTCCTAGGCCTGTTCTGATTGCAGATGGTCATGGTGAGGTGATGGCAAAGTAGTACGGAGAACCACAGGAAGAGGAGCAGCCTGAGTGAACTGAGGGCGGCCTGGGATCGTGCCTATTGTTCCCTCAGGATGAGCTTCCAGCGGCACCATAGCCAAGTGATGTGGTGACCTTCTGCAAGACCTTCTGTACTCCTTGTTGGCGGCCCCAGCTTGGGACCTTATGGGAAATGTCTGTGAGGCCATTAGGATTTCCAGCTGCTTGACAGAATTATTTCCCTTGGGAAGTTTCCAGAGCAGACCTTTTCCCAGCCAGTCTGGCCTAAATGCAGATGTGGGCTTCCTTCCCTTCTCTCTGCCCCCTGCCGAGAAGCAGCCCCTCTTAGTAGTTTGGGGAAGAAACCAGGATGCTCCAGCGGGATTTGCCGAACTCTTGACCTTAGGGGGGTGTTACTTATTTCCTTTGTAGAATAGTAGCAGTCCTTCGCTCAAAGAGTTACAGATGAAATGATTTAGCTTGCTCAGCCATGCTTACAATGATACCTGCAGGTCTACAATGAAGTGTAGTTGGTGGGGTGAGGGGCAAGTGAATGCTAGACTAGTAACAGATTTGTGCTGAAGGCTGGGTTCAAACTTAGACTGTCACCCCATCACTCTAGTGGGAACTGAACCCTGGAAGTGTCTAGGCTCCCCGGTTTTGACTTCACATACCTTCGATTCCTGCTCTGTCGTTCTGTTTAGCATGAACCTTCATTGTAAACCCCAGGTTGTTTAGGGGCTTTGGGCAATTTCTTTCTTGGAATTCCCACAATAGTGGCTGACTGCAGCATTTATATATGTCACATATATATCCACACATACACATTTATATACATTCCCACTTATATATATCATAATGTGTGTGCATACACACATTATTAGATGCCTATATCTCTTTGAAGATACTGATGAATGGTTGGGCATGGTAGTGTAGCCGTAGTATGTACCTGTAGAATGAGGCAGGGGAATAATTGTGAGTTAGAGACCAGCCTGAGCTACAGAATGAGATCGTCTCTCCCCAAAATCACATAAATGAATGAATAAATAAATCTGTAAATAAGTAACAAGGGTTTTTCAAATACTGATGTGCCCAGTAAAAAGCAAACCCTTATCACATTGTCCGTGTGACTGGCCCACTCTTGGACATGGTTATTCGTTCTTAGTCTGGGTGCCAACCTTGAGGAAAGGGCCTCTGCTGCGTTCCTGCCTTTCCTGTAACCATTGGCTGAAGAAATGAAACTTCCCACTCCAAGTGTGTGCTCTAAGACTTGCATTGAATGGGTGTGGAGCCTGCTTCCAGGAAGCTTACCTTTGTCTCACCTCAGGTAAGTGTAGCCTCAGCTCTGCTGTACCGATGATCTTAGCCTTAGACTTTCTGACCTGTGTGCATGTCTAATGTGTAAGGAATTGCCATTCCAAAGCGAATCTATGACTGACAGCATAGGTGAGGGGAAGGTGGTTAGTTGGAGACTTTACCTTGGTCAGTAAGTTGGGTAATTATGAGGTAACAAGATACCTATATCCTGAGGGTCCCTTCATGACCTCAGGCTGGAGGTGCGATTGGCTTCCCAATCACGATCCCAGCTTCTTCCAAATTCACCCTTAGACCGAATCACACAGAGCGGTATCATGTAAGACTTTGCCTCAAGCCCTTGCCTTTTAAGGAAACTTGGATGAAATCACATTATTTCTTGTTTTGGGGGCATTTTGACCCCATACAAAAGGAATCTGAATATTTTATAACAGTGAGCTACTTGAGTTGTTAAAATCATGCTCAGCAAATTGACCATTTACTAGATTTTTTACCACTATTTCATGAAGGGCAGACATCAAACTTTGTGAAAACGAGATTCTGAAAAGAAGTGAGTGCTTACCAGAACTTCTTTGTAATTTTTATGTGTAGATCTCTGGAATGGAACTGTCATGTGTTTGCTCTTTAATAGAAAACATTCATTTAAAACTGGATTTACCAGCCGGGCAGTGGTGGCGCACGCCTTTAATCCCAGCACGCAGGAGGCAGAGACAGGCAGATTTCTGAGTTCAAGGCCAGTCTGGTCTACAGAGTAAGTTCCAGGACAGCCAAGGCTACACAGAGAAACCCTGTCTCAAAAAACCAAAAAAACTCAAAACAAAACAACAACAAAAAAACCTGGATTTACCTATTTACAGGGAAACCACATTTATTATTTATTTATTTATATATTTAATGTATGTGAGTACACTGTCACTGTCTTCCAGAAAAGGGCATCAAATCCCATTACAGATGATTATGAGCCACCATGTGGTTGCTGGGAATTGAACTCAGGACCTCTGGGAGAGCAATCAGTGCTCTTCACCGCTGAGCCATCTCTCCAGCCTAAAATCCCATTTTTTTTTTTTTTTTTTTTTTTTTTAGTTCAGTTTAGAATGATTGAGAGCTTTTGTTTTCTTCTCTCTGTAATTTGCTGGCTAACGATGAGACTGAAGACAAACAGGTTGCCAGCTCTTTGAGTAAAATACAACTTAAAGATCCAGTCATGAGTTTCTTCTGTGTGGTGTGTGAGCTCATGAATACAGCAGCAATGTCATGTTTAGAAGACACGATTTTGGAATTTCTCTTTATCTTCCAACATGTACGTTCTTCCCACCCCATCTTTGATCTTTCCCAGGATTTGGAGTGGGTCATTGTGATGTCTCGTTCTGGGCTGAGTTCTCCAAATACTTATTCTTAGCACTTAGAAGAATCATGAGTCTCTGTATTAACCTTCACTCACTGCAAACAGAACTGACGGAGGCTGAGAGCAGCACTAAATCTGTGGGTATGAACAAACACTTGGGAGGCAGTTTGACACTGTCCATTGAGCAAAACAACAGTCGTGGGCTCCCTGCCCAAGGCCTATGGCCTCCCTCATGTGCTTTTTAAGTCAGGTGTACAGTACCAGCCATGAATTCCTTGCTGTGGGGCAGGTCTCAGTATTGAGCAATATTGAGGCTCTGGATTAGTTTCTTTGCCCAAGAATTTTTAGGATAATTGCTCAAATGACCTCTTCACTTGGCCAGAGGCTGTTTCTGAAATCCTGGAGAGATTCTTAGAAAGGTCATAAAGCAGGCCGGTTCATCTTGGCATCCCACTTTCCCAACTTAATTAACGTCTTTCTTCCCTATCTTTGATATGTGTGCTTTGACTTGTTTGTGCTCCAGCAGTCTGAGACAAGTACCTTGGCTTAGCTTCTGTATCTGCTAGTTACACATCTCTCTGTTTTCAGTCTCTTCCCACCGCAAAACAACCTCTTAGTCACCTCTCCCTGAGGGAATGTTGGCTGCATAGTTTGTAGCTGAAGCAACAGCATTCATCTTTGAATCCTCTAAGAAAGTTTTGTGATTGTTGCTAGTCAGATTTGCCTCATTGTGAAACTTAAAATCTCAGATATTTTATGGTTTTAAGGCAGGCAGTTAAGGTTTCAACCGTTGAAATGACTAATTAGTTTGCTGACTGGAGCTGCAGCTTAAAGCTAGGTTTTTAAGCTGGGTGAGTGAGGAGCTGCAACTGAACTGGGTTTTGAAAAAAGGTTTATTTAGCATATGTTAATTATCCATATCGATGTGTTGAATTATGACATTTTCACGAATGTCTATAGTGTATTTTGATCTGATCCACCCTTTGTGCCCTCCTCCAGCTCCTCCTCAGTCCATTTCTCTTCCCACCCATTCTCTTCTTCTGTCATGTGTGGTTTTAAAAAACCTTTCAAAAGTACTTTTTAGTTTTAAAAAGATTCTATTTTTATATCATTGTTAATGAGAATGATGGCATCACTTTCCCCGTCCTGTATCTTCTTCCAAATGCCGACCCACAAACTGCTTGTCTCTTCTTCCCTGGTTATTATTATTACACATATGTATGTGTGCATAAAGATATAAATATGGCCTGCTGGGTCTGTTTTTGTGTTTCTATATGTATGGTTTTAGGACTGGCCACCTTGTATTGGACAGCAAATTCTATTTTTGCTTTGTGTTTGATAACCCAATGGGCTTCATTAGTGTTGCTTATAGAGACACAAATGAAGAGCTGTTTACAGGAGCCTGGGCACCTTACCTGTCTACATTATTGAAGAATCCCCTTTCCCCCAATCAACAATAAACTGGTTATAAATCCTTGAAGGTGACACCTTCTGAACCCCTCACCCTACATGACAGGGTTTCGAGGATCCCCATTGTATGCAGCTCTTGTGGAGGTGATCATGGCTGCTGTGATGTCATTCATGTAGCAGCCATGCTGTGCTTGGACGTCTGCAGTCTATGACACTTCCTCTCTTCCTCTGGTTCTTAGAGTTTTAACACTCCCCTTTCCACCATGTTCCCTGAGCCTTGCAGCAGTTGATACGGTGACTCACTATGGCTCACTGAGCTGGGTTTTATATCCTAACCAACGAGGTGGGTGATGGTGTCCTATGGGCATTCTGCAGTGTGGTTCATTGGGGAAGTTGTCAATGTTGCTAAATATTGTCAGATCGCTCTCTCTTTAAAATATTGATAATTTCATACATTGATATAATATGCTTTGATCACATTTACTCACCCACTTCTCATTACTCTCTTATCCTCTCCCACTCCCTGGGGACTCCCCCAATCTTTTCACCAAGTCCTCCTCCTACTTGCATGTCTTTAAAAAAGAAACCAACAACCCACTGAGTTTAATTAAGGTCGCTCCTATGATCATGGGTGTGAGGCTGTTTACTGAAGCATGCACGGCTAACGAGTGTCTCCACTCCTGAAGAAAAATGGCTGTCCTTCAGCAGCCATTAACTGCCATAGCTCCTCAGCCAGCTGTGGGTCTCATGAGTCCCTTCCTTCCTTGAAGAGCTGCTCTTGTTCTCCACTGGCCTTTCCTGTTTCCTGTCCTTTAAGTCAGCAAGCATTGTGCCCCAGCTGTCACCAGGCAAAAAGAGAGAGAGAAGCCCAGAGCATATTTCTCTTTACTCTCCTACCATAAACACCAGATCAGGGTCTGTCTTTGGCTTCAGGTCTGGCTGAGTTCTTCAGACTCATGTTTTAACTCATTCTGACAGGCTTCTTCAACCAGTATGGTACCTGAGACACTCTTGTGAGTCTAGCCCTGTGTTCTATACTGTTGTGGCAAACTTAAAATGTATCTGACAAGAAAAAGCTGAGACTCAACAATGGTGCCCAGCTTTCATGACTAGGAGGGTCATGTGCTATTGTCACTGGCGGTCAGTTCTTGCCTTTCTCTTGGGTAAATGTGGGAATTTGGCTCCTATAATCAGAAGGGGGTGGCACTTATTTTATTTCCCTATTTTTACTATGGGATTTGAACGGAACTTGAAAGCTAACCACCAGCTTTCTTTCCTCTTGGGCTGTCCTTCTGTGTAACTATTCTGTGGCTTTAAGGAAGGGATAGACATAGCCTACATAGGGACAATGAATGTATCAGAATCTGGAAGGAATATTTTTGGACTCTGCTGGCTGTTTTATATTGCCCATTTTCTCCACAGAATACTCTGGCAGCCCACAACAAACTGGTTTTTGACCAGCACACTGGTAACGATTGCTTAGCCAAGGGCAACAGGTGTGGCTCTGTACTCACAGTTGTATTATGGGTAGACCAGTTGTCTGTTTTTAAACCTGCTTATGCCAGTTGTAGAAGTCATCATATGTGCATGGTTTAATTTCATGTTCAGTAAATTTATGAAATATATAAGTGTGAAAATTGACTTGCTTCTAAGTTAGATGTGTTGGAAAGATTTGGTAAGGTTAAGAATTTTCTAAAATAAAACTCGAGAGTTTAATATAGGCAAGGTATTTATAAAAAGATGGAGGAAAAGATTGGGTTTATGCAGAATCTGGGAGCTAGGGAGATTTTCAGTGGTTAATGGCATTTGTTTCTCTCTCATTGTCTGATTTTATATATATATGTGTGTGTGTGTGTGTGTGATTTTATATATATATATGTATATATATATATATATACATATATATATATATAAAATCTTTAAAAATAACAACCACCCACTGAGTTTAATTAAGGTCGCTCCTATGATCATGGGTATGAGGCTGTTTATTGAAGCATGCACAGCTAACGAGTGTCTCCACTCCTGAAGAAAAATGGCTGTCCTTCAGCAGCCATTAAACTGCTATAACTCCTCAGCCAGCTGTGAGTCTCATGAGTCCCTTCCTTATCCACGATGGAATATATGTATATATATTCCTGGACCTCTACATAGCCCTGGCTGTCATGGAACTCATGATGTAGACCAAGTTGGCCTTGAACTCACAGAGTTCAAGGTACCTGCATCTGCTTCCCTAATGCTGGGGTTAAAGAAAGGCATGCACCACTAAATAAAATACATTTTTTAAAAAAGCAAAATAAGTGAAATCACAAAAGATGTCTGTACTGAAAGTGTAACCTGAGCAGACTTGTTCAAATTCCTCTGATTAGAAAAAAAGGCCTTGGCTCTTTATCAAAACAAAATAAAACAAAACAAAACAAACAAAAACCTCACAAATGAATGCCTGTTTAGATGGTTTGAGGTGAAATCAAATATTTTTGTTATATCTCAGTCTTTAAATACTTTTTAAGCCAAATTGTGCAAACCCTGTTCCTCATAGCTGTGGATAAAGGAGCGTGTACTTAGCACAACTGCCCTTTCAGCTGCTCCCATCCCGTGTTAGCCTGTGTTGTGCATGGGTTCTCTCTACAAGGCTGATTGGGGAAACATTTGCTTTTGAAGCGAGTGCTTTGTCCTGGGCTAGGCTGTGCTTAGATTATTACGTCCTAATGCAAATGATTATCAGGCTTTTTGTTTTATTGTTGTTGTATTTTTCAACTCAAGATTTAAAGATAAGAGGATCCTATTTGCTTGACTTCTCTTAGGTTAGCCCAGAATAGAGGGACCTGGAATTCTAGATACAAAAGCAAAAAACAACAACAACAAAACAACCAAGGGTTTTAGTTTTATTTCTATTTTTGCTTTGTTTTGTTTTTGAGCTAGAGCATTAAGTAGCCTGGGCTGGTCTTGAACTCTTTTTTTTTTTTTTTTTTTATTGGTTTTTCGAGACAGGGTTTCTCTGTGTAGCCCTGGCTGTCCTGGAACTCACTCTGTAGACCAGGCTGGCCTCGAACTCAGAAATCCACCTGCCTCTGCCTCCCAAGTGCTGGGATTAAAGGCGTTCACCACCATTGCCCGGTGGTCTTGAACTCTTAACTCTTCTGTCTTCATGTGCTCCACTGACTCTGAGGCTTCCAGTGCCCTGCCTGGCTAAGTCTTGTCAGTTCTTTCTTTGAGATTCTCTGTAGTCTGCTTTGGATGGGAAGGGGTAACTGTCTCGTTACGTGTAGATGTAGGCTAGGGCCACAGTCTGAGCTGCTAGGTTAGCCTTCTTGAGTTTTTGCATTTATTCAAATACTTTGATTTCCCCAAGTGTCAGTCTGGCCAATCCTCTATTATTTAATCCTGTCATTCACACACACACACACACACACACACACACACACACGTGTGTGTGTGTGTGTGTGTGTGTATTCTAATTACTGAGAGAGAAGATATATACAGGTGTGTGTGTGTGTCTGTCTGTGTGTCTGTGTGTCTGTGTTTGTGTATAGATATGTGCAGGTTCTCTAAGAGGCCAGCAGAAGACCTCAGATCCCAGAGAGCTGGAGTGAAGGTTGGTTGTGAGCCATCCTATGTAGATGCTGGGAATTGAACTCTGTTCCTCTATGTGAGATACGTAGTTTTGCTCAGCTATAACTGCTGAGCAATTTCTCCAGTCCCTTAATTCTCAGTCTTAACCCTGAGAAAATTAGGTGTTAGAAAAACAAGTAGCTCAGCATACAGTGTATACTTGTATGGAAATGTCCTTCTGTAACAGTGTGTACACAATGCACAGTGAAATCACACAAACACCCGTGCTAGCAAGTAGGAGCCTGCTGTAGTGACAGGCTGCAGGCACTTGGGAAATGGAGGGCAGGAACATCAGGAGTTCAAGGTTTCCCTCAGCTATGTTACAAGTTCGAGGCCAGCCTGAGCTACAACCTTATCTTAAAAACAACAGTAAACAACACAGCAAGAAAAGCAAGTGGGATGTTATTTCCACATTCTAAAATAAAGAGGTTAGATGGAGAAAAATGGAAGTTGAGCTGTGCACTGCCTTCATTTCTCAAACTGGAACTGGAGTCATTTTGAGATTTTCTTTTGCCTTTACATGTGTTTGAGAATGTTTATGTTCCCTTGTGTGTGGGCCCTGCTGCCAGACTCATTGTAACCATCACAGTGATTTCCTAATTGAAGTTGTATAACTCCACGTAGTTTTCCTCTGGTTAGAGTTCAAGGGTAAATGTTTACCTTCACAACAGCTTCATGAGTGGGTTTCTTAGCTGCTGTTCTCAACCCAGTGCCTACAGTTGCTATGTGATGGATCAGGGTTGAGACATGCTCACTGTAACCAGCAGTGACCTCAAGGCCAACTTCTCAGTACTTGTTAAACCCTCTTACCATAGTGGGGATATCAACTAGAATATGGCCCTGGTAGATAGGATTTTTAGTGATGATGTAAGTGTTCCTCTACTGTATTGTCAAATATGACAGTCACTAGCTCTGTGTAGATGGCTATTGTGCTCTTAAAATAGGTCTAGTATAGCTGCAGAACTGAACATTTAATGTTAAAATCATTTACTTCTATTAGATGCTTATAATATAATTCACACCTGAATGTTTGGCCTGCATGTACATATATGCACCATGTGCATGCTTGGAACCAGTGGAGGTCAGCAGAGGGTGTTGGATCCCCTGATGCTGGAGTTGCAGATGGTTGTGAGCCACTATGTGGGTGCTGGGAATGGTTCAGGTCCTCTGCAAGATCATCAAGGGCTCTTGTTGCTGAGTTATCTCTTCTCCATAATTTAGCTTAATTTTCACTAACTTACATTGAAAGAGCCACATGAGGCTAGTTGCTCCTATATTGCATAACATAACATTATAAATATAGGCTGGAAATAATTATCATCTGGTCTGATCTTTCTTTGTAATAGAAAAACTCTGAAGCAGAGTTTCACTATTTAGTCCGTGTTGGCTTGAGCTTGCTTAATGGAGGCTAGCCACTGGCAGAGCCCGCTTCCTGTGGCTGTCACCCAAGTGTTAGAAATATAAGCATGAGTTACCATGACAGCAAAGACTTTTATTAAAGTTGAGAATGGTGTGATAAAGCCTTCTATCCTGTTACTTAGAGTGGTTACAAGTTCGAGTGGTTACAAGTTCATGACCAGTCTCATGTCATCTGTTTCTTGGCATGTCTGGTCACCTCCCTCCCTCCTCAGAAGAGTTTGAGTCAACTGGAGACACAGAACAATCTTTTTTAAAGAGCCAAATGAGTGGTCTGGAAGAGAGGGGAACACATGGTATCAAAGAGAGATAATCAGTAGTCTTCAGGTGATTTTGTGATGTAACAATACAGAGTATGTGGATACTGAAGGTTAGGATGTGTTGATAGGTAACGAGTCCAAAGGTATTTCACCATCTTGGCATTTGAACTGCTTCACTACAACAACCAGCAGCATCACCACCACCACCACCACCACCACCACCACCACCACCACCACCACCACCACCACCACCACCATCATATCAAAAGCAAATTCAACCCCAGTGGACAGTCAACTTGTGCCAGGCTTCTCTGACCTGTCCTTATATTGAACATCGGGCTTATGCATAATTTAAAGCTCTGAAACGCTATTCAGATGCAATATTTATTGAGTGGCAGCAGTGCTGAAGCATTCGAGACTTTAAAAAGAGTGAAAAGGCCGAGCGTAACTTTTAGACAAGACTCCTCAGCTCCAGAGAGAAGCAGCGTTACCTGGGGTCGCACAGAGTGAGTGTCCAGTGCTCGGTGACTTGCTGGACTAAAGCTCATGGGCTCAGTTACTCTTCCATAGGGTGGTGATCTCTGGTGGGGAGAGACACAACATGCAATTTACTTGTAGCTTTGCAGACACTTTTTGGGGAGAAATGTTTCTATATCATTGAGGTACTATAACAAAGTCATTTGTGGAATTGTTTCTGTGAGGCTCAGCCTTTATGCCTAGCACTGGCAGACCGATTGTGGGAAATGCTATTTATAAAAGAAACCTTGTTGCAAGGACCGTAGAGCCTTGACAAGTGAGAGAAACAGTGCCTGCTTCAAGGATATCGGAAGTGAATTGCCCCTACTGCGTACAGCAAGGCTTGTAGCTGAGCTGTTGATGCTGAATACGAGAGTTGATAATGATTTTCTTTTTGTGATAGAATGCAGAATGTGGAAATTCTAAATTTGGAAGCCTGTACCTGGATCTCAGGATTTAGGGGAGATGGGTTTGAGATGGCTGGGAAAACGCGTGTCATCAGAAACACTCCCAGGCCTCAGCTAAGTGGTTCTATTGATAGAAGACGCTGCTGGAGGAAGGGCTGTGTTGATACGGTCAGCTCTTTCGGGATGTCTGCATGCCTTCAGCTGCAGCTGGATATGGTTCTCTTCTGTGTCCTTATCTCCTGTAGAGTCCACCTGTTGGGCTATCTTGCTTCAGTAAACTGTGTCTGGGAGATAGGGATGGGTCTGTGTCTGAGCTCATCAATTCTGACTCCATGCTTCGTGAGCATGGTGGGTGCTCAGATGGTACCCTAGGGTAGTCACTCCTCACTGCTGTTACAAATAGCTGAGGCAGTCAGCCTACAAAAAAGAGCAGTTTTAGTTTTCAGTTCTGGAGGTCGCTGTCCATGATGGATTGATGGCATCTGCAGTGAGGGGGTGCACAGTGGGACCAAGTTGTGATCTGTTCAGGGTGCAGAAGAAGAGATGGGGCTTGGATCCTACTGTTCCCTTCAAGTGCAAGTCCCCAGGTCCCCAGTGACATACAGCCTCCCTGTAGGTTCCATCTTTTAAAGTTTCTACCATGTCACAATAGCATGGTGTCTAAACCTTTAACAGTGGTCATTTGGGGGAGGGGGGGCGTTCAGAGCTCAAAGGATAGCCTTCCTTGTTTTTTGAGACAGTGTTTCTCTTTGTAACAACCCTGACTGTCCTGGAACTCCCTTTGTAGACGAGGCAGACCTCAACCTCCCTGCTATTTCATGTAATACTTCACGAAGCAAATCTTATTTATTTTTGACCAGAGGCCTTTGAATCCATGGTTGAGCTAAGCCCCAAGATTTAGGACAGAGTTTCATCTAATTAGCTATGATGTCCGTGGAAGAAGTCATCGAGACTTTTAAAAGGGCTGTGACCTGGCGAGGTAAATGCGGTAACTATTTCAGCAAAGAGAGCACAAGATTAGTAACATTTTAATGTCAATTTTCTATATTCCAAACACTTTTATAATTGTCCAAATTTAAACCAGCAGTAGCATTTCTTGAAAAAAAAATAATGTGCATAATCCAAATCTCGTGCTTATACATTATTACAGTTAGTAAAATGTTCAACTTAATATTACCATAACATTAATAAGAAATATTTACTTTTTAAAAAAATAGCTCATCTCAGTGATTTATCATGTGGTTTGGTTGATTTACGTAATTTTTGCATTGCATCATTGATGGCATATGTGCTAAGGCTGTAAAGGAGGGACTGGACTCATGGTTAAGAGCACTCGCTGATCGTACAGAGAACCCAGGTTTGGTCCCCAGCACCCACACGGTGTCTCACATCCATCTGTAACTCTAGTCTCAGGGGGATCCAACGGACACCCTCTTCTGGCTTCCGAAGACCCCGCACACATGGTACACACACATATATTCAGGTAACACTCCCTCCCCTAACCACCACACCCAGAGGATGGTAAAGGAGTCCATGGTGGTCTGGCCCAGCACCCATATTACACTGAGGCATGTGAAAATATCAGAGGCAGAAAGAGTAGCAGAAAGGGCGACACTCAGATCCTTCTGCGGTCACCACACAAGCACACACCACACTGGCTCCGAGGAGAGAAGTGAGGGCTACCAAAGCTTAGATTCAGTGTTGGAAAAGAAACCCGACATCTAGATTTGAATTGAAAATTTCCCTTCTGAAGATTGTGGCAATGTTAAACCCACGTGTTTGGAAAGTATTGTGTGACACACATAAACACATTTGTAATCTGACGCTGGTAACTTGAAATCTGATTTTCACTGGAAGAAATGAATGTGCTTTTCTTGTATTTCAATAAAGAGACCACTAAAAATTGGCACACCTATGCATCTGTTTACAAAGACAAGGTCTCGTGTAGCCCAGGCTCGTTTTGAGCTCGCCGTAGTCAAGGATGAGGAGCTGCTGATGCCTCCCATGCTCCCACATGTGCTAGGGCTTCAGGGCTTCATGTGCCACCATACCTGGTCTTATGCTGTAGACACAGCCTGGGGCTCCTTCCATGTGAGGCAGGTATCTAACCAACTGAGTTACGTCCCAGCTCTGAGATGCCTCTTAGAATTCAATAAAATTTGGTTGTTGGTGACACACACCATTAGTCCCAGCTCTTGGGAGGCAGAGGCAGGTGGATCTCTGTGAGTTTGAGGCCAGCCGGGTTCCAGGACAGCCAGGGCGACATGAAGCAACCTTGTCTCCAAAACAAAACAAAACAAAACAAACAACAACAACAACAAAACCAAAACAAGAACAGTACAATAAAAATGTGAAGAACTACAGTGTGCTTTGCGGTGTGCCTGTGTGTTCGATGTGTGTTTGCTAAACAAATGTTTGACCTGTAATCTGACATCCAACTGGAGAAGAGGAATGGAGTTCAGGTATGGCTGGTTATCGTGGCAGTCGAGAGAGCCAGAGAGCAAGTCTAGGGTGTGTGGGAGGCTAGCAAATGCACATTCTGCAAAGCATGTGCTATATATAGTGAGCAGTTGGACCCTTTCTTTTCCAGCTAGATCCAATCACAGTTAATGGCTGTTCCTACAGACTATACATTATTTATGAAACTGGCAAGACGATGATATAAAATTCAAGAGGATATAGGTAGAAGAAAGTCTGTTGCCAAATTCTAATACCTTGTTAGTGCTGGAACCAGAGAGAGGCGAGAGACGTCCTCATCCAGGGCTGCCCTTTGACAAGGATGCTGAAGGCTGGGAGATGAACTGGCTTGTAAATTGTTCGTCCTCCCTTTCCTTCCCATAGGAGGCCAGCATTTTCTGGTTTTCTTGCTTCTTCTTGTCTATAGAAAAATGTATTGTCCATGTACTATTGATGGCAGTAGCAGAGTCTGGGATGAATGAGAAAGGGAGTTGTTTTTAGTAAGTTATTTGAAAATGACTTCCTAAAAGGTTGACTTTGCTTAACACATTTCTATGGTCTTTATGTGGGTTTTGATACTCTCTTCCCAAAGCCTACTTTCCAACATTTCTACAATGCAAAACAAACAAAAACAAACAAGGCAGTTAGATCATCAATAGTAATAATATGGACAGTAACTAATCATGGGGCTGCCTACCTGTAATTATGTGTTCAAGAGTCTGAAGCAGGAGAATCACAAGATTGAGGCCAGCTCGGGCTTTGCATAATAAGGACTTTAAAAAGAACTGGCAGAATATCCTAGTAGACGACTTGAGTTTCATGAAATAGTTGATACTCAGCCACTCCATAACCACAAAAATGGTAGTTTTCTGAGGCTCCAGATGTTAGCTTGTGTGGAAAGGCATACGCAGTATCGGGGATGCTTGTAAAAACATTTGGGGTGTTCCATGTGGCTTTGGGCCCCTCTGCCCCTCAATGCCTCCTCTAAAACACTGCTATGGAACAACTGTACCACAAAACATGGTGCTAAATTGTCTGCTGTTCACATGTTAGGCTTGACTTGGAGCAGCTCCCAGTGCTGCTGTTAGAGTCAGGTGCTGGATTTCTGTCTCATTTTTCAGGCCAACAGAAAGGAGCTGGAAGGGGCAGCACTCAGCGTTGGTCAGGAGCGAATCAGTGGCTTAGTGTGGAGTTACCAGCTCTCCAACTCACACTGAGGTCTGGAACTCCTGGAAGTGTTGCTTGTTGTTGTAACTGGATCCTTTTTTACTTTGGATTTGGGAATGAATTGGCCCAGAGAGAGCAGCTCCGAGGACTTCAGGCCTACTTTGTCTGCTGGTTTTCTAAATGGACTCTGTTGAATATTTGCACTTAGGGGACATTTTGAGTGCTTAACAGTGAGACTTATGGAAAACATGAAGAGTTGTGACCCTCGAATCATATTTCAGGCCCCTGACCAAACAAAACAAATCTCTGACTTCAGGCATCCAGGGAATTAATAAATGCATACACATTCATTTTTTTTCCCCTCAAGAAATTAGAGAAACCCACCCAAACTCAATTGATAGATACGAGCCAAGTTCTATCAAGTTCATGGCTCATAAGTCTGCATACAGCACAGCTGGATAAACACAAGTGGGGGCTCCATGGTCAGCAACTTGGAAATGGAGTTTTATTTTATTGCATTTAGCCAAGGGGTTATTTAGAAAACTGCCCTCGACATCCCCAGGCCCTGTGATGATTGGGTTAGATTTCAGAAATTTCAGTGTTTTAAAGATGAACTCACACTGTAGCCCAGGCTGGCCTTACATCCTTGAGATTCTGCCTTAGCCCCACAAGTGTTGGTATTACAGGTGTGAGCTACCATACTGGGCTATGGTTGTTGTTGTTGTTGTTGTGTGTGTATGTACTTGTGTGTGTGGTGACTGTGGTGGTTTTGAGACAGGCCAGGAAACCGATTGTACTGTGGTAACCCAGACTTCTCTTGACCTTGGAATCCTCCTGCTCCAGCCTCCCCAGGAGATTCCAGGCACAGCTCACCATATCCAGCTCTCACTGGCTCTTAGAACACCATCCAGCCTGCAATACTTCCACATAAACTGTAGAACTGAAGAGTCTTTTTGTTAGGATAAAATGCTGCCCAAAGGAATTGCAGCTATCAGAGAGACAGCGTCTATTTTTAACCATCTTAAATTATTTCTGCCAAATTGCCCTTTCATATTTTGTTCCTTTGGGATACACAGGGCTCATCTCCCCAGGGTGGCCCTCTGTATTCTGCAGGCTCCGCCCTCCCCCCCCCCCCCTTCCTCTGGCTTTGCCGTCTCCACACATCTCCACACATCACCATCCGCCTCTTTCCTTCTGCGGGTCCTCATCCTTCTGGACCTGCAGGTCTCTGAGCTTTCCCTCACCCAGGCAGAGGCAGGTTCACTTTCTGAGTTCTGTAATTAGCAGACATTTCGTTAGATCACAGTAGTTTACATGTCTTATTCATTTCTGCATTTTAAATGGCTGGCACAAAGGACTACTCCTGTGAAGAGGAGTTAGGTTTGGGGGAATTACTGTGGCATAACATGCCTGGAGAAGGTTCTGGAACTAAGACTTCGACAATCTGCTGTTTCTCCCAGGAATCCTCACAGCATCAGAGCCATGGGCTGAGGATGTCTCAGCAGGGAGCATTGAGGGCTGAGAAGTGAGCCCAAGCAACAGGCCTAAGAGTTCAACTCTGTGGTCTCAGCCTAACTTTTGTCAGGGCTGGGTTACCCAGACCATACCACGAGTTGACATTTTGATGAAGTTTACTCCTGGGATTCAGAAAACACTACTTGCCTGGGTGAGGCAGCCACTGCAAGTGGTTGGTTAGTTCTCTTTGATGCTTCCCCTTCTGGGCTTAGTGTTCCTAATAATTGAAATTATATGTATAGCAACGAACCCGGCGCTGTTTTGGATGGAAATTAGCAGGTTGCTTTTGGTATTTTCATTTTTGTTGTTTAATTACCTTCCACAGAACTGCCAACACAAATAGTAAAAGTTCTAGAAATAATAGAGTCAGAGGTGGTTATTAGCAGATGTCTGTGATCTCCAGAACCGGGGACTACAGGCTTCATGGAAAGAATACTATTCCTGTCTTACAAGCTTCGGTATCACGTGCTATCTTTCACAAACATCAGTGCCTGTCAGAAGGGATGCTGATTTGGTAGAGAACGTTGTTTACTCTTGAATTGCTTACTGTAGGTTCTTGGTGTGGAGCATTATCTCAGTTGACAAACGTACAGTGTGCAGTTATTATCCCCATTTAACAATTAAAGATAAAGAGACTTACACACAGCGCCACAAAGCCATTTAACTAAAGAGTATCAGAGATGGAGGGTTTTTTTGTTTTTTTTTGTTTTAAATCTTTGATTGACTCCTAGCCAATGCTACAACACTGTCCACACTGCCTCTTTAAAAAAGATATATGAGTTATGTAGAGTTTTTAAGCCTGCGTGTCATTTAGTATATTGAGTTTAGATACTAGATTTCAGAATAACGCATGTTTCATGCAGACCAGGCTGGGGGTCTATTTGTAAAAGGAAACCTTGATTATTTTAAAATTGTTCATCATTTTATATGGTTTTTTCTGGAACGGAATGTTGAGATGGTTTAGTGAAGCACTTCCTAATTAAGATCTTTGAAATTGTGTAGGTGTAGCACCATCGTTAGGAACAGGCCAGGGCTTTTTATGAGCTTCATAATATGGTGGTACTCACTTGGGAAAGTGGGGAAGAGAAACCACTTTAAGATGAATACTTTGGAGATAATTGGCGATACACTGTGTATTGAAAGAAGACCAAGCACGAAAGACGGTCCTGTTGTGAGGTACGGGGCGGGGGATACACCTCCTCTTTGAGGCAGCTCCCCTCCAAGTCAGCGTTATCCTGAGCTGACAGTGCCTGTGTGATCTGCCTACCTGACTGAACCAAGCATGAGAAGCTGAGCGCATATCCCCAGCACCACTGCTGAGGAGGAAGCCACGTCGGGAGGATATCCTGAGCTCCTTGACCAGCTGACTTAGCTGACTAGATGAGCTCCAGCTGGAATATCTCGGACAGTATGGTAGAGACGGATGGAGGAAAACATCAATGTTGACCTCGGGCCTCTATGTAGGTAGACTCATGCGCATGTGTGCCTGTATGCGCATGCGCTGTTACGAACGTGTACATATACTATCCACAATGCACGGATGCCTGTTTGCGCATGCGCGTGCACTGATACGAACGTGTACATATACTATCCACAATGCACGGAGTTTAAAAAAGGAGATAGGAAATTCCTGAGTGAACTGTGTCGTATGGAAGGCCAAGCTATGTGTGGTTGGCATGAGTGCTTTGGTCCTACCATTTCTTATAGTCTTTAGGTTAAACAAGATGTGGCCCATGCCTGTCACCCTAGTGACTGGGATCCCTGATTCCTATGCCTTAGTGGCTAGACTGGGCAATTATATTTCTTTATTTTTTTTTTTTTTGTGAATGACCTGTTTCTGCCCATACCTTCCCAAAGCCCCACCACTTAGGCTTTCTCTCTGTCTGTTGACATGCATTCTTTGTAAGTCTAAATAGCTCCAATTTATCCATGTTTTTTTGCTTTTGTTTCTGGTATTTTTTGTAGAAGCCCAAAGCATGCCGCCTTTCTCTCCTTGGCTTGTACTTTTCAGTGTCTTTTGAAATCTAGTTGACTTTTAAGTGGTTTATTTAATTGTATTTAACTGTCATAGCGACTGTTAAGAACCAAGTGTTCATTCAGGTAAGAGATACCCTGGACTAATCAATTAGAAACAAGTCAAAGAGTCCAGAAAGCGAAGAGCCTGGATCTCAGGACATAAAAGGAAGAGGCTCAAAGGATCCAGCCTTCTACAGGGGCAGGCATTTAAGCTCTGTAATTTGAGGAAGCTTGTACTAGGTAATTAGCGTGTAACTCATAATTAGCCATTGGGTAGAGGCTGAGCTGAATGGAATAAAGCAGAGAAGGTAGTGAGAGGGTCTTTCGAACCCTTGAAGCTAGCCCACTTTAACACCTTTCAGTGGTTTATAGAGGAAAGTGATCATCATCATCAGCAGCAGCAGCAGCAGCAGCAGCAGCATCATCATCATCATCATCATCATCATCATCATCATCATCATCAGCTAACGCTGAGCACAAACACTGTTAGGCAAGCAGATAGAGCACAGCAGGTCTATCCCTGTGGTTCCCAACCTGTGGTTCGAAACCCCTCCAGGTGTCTACTGACCCTTTCACAGGGCTCGCCTAAGACCATCGGAAAACACAGATATTTACATTACAATTCATAACAGTAGCAAATCACAGTTGTGAAATAACAACGAGGGCTGCAGAGATGGCTCAGTGGTTAAGAGCACTGACTGCTCTTCCAGGGGTCCTGGGTTCAATTCCCAGCAACCACATGGAGGCTCACAACCATCTGTAATGGGATCCGATGCCCTCTTCTGGTGTGTCTGAAGGCAGCGACAGTGTACTCATATACATTATATCAATCAATTAATCAGTCTTAAAAAAAAAAAGAACAATGAAAATAATTTTATGGTTGTGAATCACCAAAACATGAGGAACTTCTTAAAATGTCACAGCATTAGGCAGGAGACTACCACCTCCTTTACTTAGGAGCACCCTGTGCAGAGCCCTCAGGAGAAATGCTCACAAAGAGTCAATAACTTGCCTATTTGGCAAACAAATGTTTCCAGACTTCAAACTTTAAAAACAAAACAAAAGCAAAGAAATAAATCTCCAGGAGTGGATTTGGTTGTTATTGCCTGTTTGTTTGTTGTTGCTGTTTTGAGACACTGATTCACTATGTAGCCCAGGCTGGCCCGGAACTTACTACAGAGAGACAGGGGTAGTTTTGAACTCACAAGCTCACCAGCTCTGCCTTTTGAATGCTGGGATCAAAGGTGGCCTGCCACCATGCCTAACTGATTGTTGACTGTCTTTAAAATAAAAATTATGGAGAGTCTTCTCAGAGGGGAAGATACCCAAGCCTATAATTGCTCAGATCCCTTTACAAAATGCCATGGTATTTGCCTGTAGCTTCGGCATTGCCTCAGTGGTGCTTGGTTTGTTTGAGAGAGAACCTTAGGCTAGGCTTAAACTGGTTGTCCTTCTGGTGACTGATGCCCTTAAGGCTTCTACTGGGGGATCAAGACATCTTCGAGGTTTCAACAGAAGTGTTGTTTGTGTGAGCCCCAGGTGATGGCCCTGACTTTACGACGGCCATTTTCACCAGGTTGCTTTTGTTTGTTTGTTTGTTTTTAATTGGTTATTTTCTATCCTCACTCTTTTTTTTTTTATTTTTATTTTTTGGCTAAGCTTATAGGATACTTGTAGTTTTATTAGTAATTTCAAGATGTTAAACCTGCTAGTTTCCAATTTCTATTATGACTTTGGATATTTATATTTTACTTATTTTGGAGACAGAATCTCCTGTAGCCACACTGGACTCGAGCTCATTGGGTAGCTGAGGGTGGCTTTGAACTGCTGACTGTCCTGCCTCCTTTTCCTTAGTGCTGGGATCCCGGGTATGGACTGCCATGATTCATTCTTCCCTTTAACTGTTTTGGTTCGGATACAAAGTAATGATTTCAGCTTGGCGTTTTCTTGCTTCCATACATCCTTATCCAAAAATGGCTGTGCTTGTCATTTGTGTCGTTACCTGCCTTTATGTCACATCTGTTCTGTGACTCTGTCTTGTTCCACTTTCCCTTCCCTTTAAGCCGCTTCCTCCTCTTATAGATGTGCTTGCATGCATGCATGTGTGCGTGCACGCTCGCTCCTGTAAGTTTAAACCCAGATTCTACGTGAGAAATGTGGATATTTCTGAGTCTTGACAGCTTCCCCTTTTCATCATTCTCACTCACTCAGATGTTTTCCTCTCAAGGGTGACCATCAGGACCTCTTCCCTCTGGTATGACAGTGTTTGCAAGCTTTCTATACAGGGGCCAGGGATGGAATGGAAACACCCAGGATGCCCTGCGTTGGCTCCCTCCTGTCTCTTTCTATTGGCTTCCTTCTGATACTCTAGTCAGCCCTGGTGCTGTTGGCTGGTTAGACGCCGTGCACGGACGCTCTGCCAATGCCTGTGTGTGCGCTGCTGTGGAGGCGAGTGAGTGCCCATGGCTTTTGTTTCTGTTGTTCAGGGTTTTATAGTGTGAGTGCAGAGAGGACTTTTAAAGAGTTCAGTCCTCCAGTTCTGTTCTTCTACAGAGAAGGAAGCCG